>CM074444.1:31826598-31889098 GCA_037101425.1 Elopichthys bambusa | reverse complement strand
CATGCCGTGACTCAGGGATGATAAATGAACGCGAGCGGTGAATCAGAGTGACGGCAGATGAAGGTCACCGTCAGGATTTACCGTCAGTGTCTGAGATCATCAGAAGTGCTGAGAGTTCGGTCGAAGGTTTTCACTTCGTATTTTTCTATTTCTGAAGCTCAACATGAGAGCTGTGAGAAACAGCGGCTCTCGTTCCGTCTGCTTTACTGGTCTCATTTTCAAATCTCCTTCTCAGCGAGCACTTTGTCAACGAGACGTTATTAAAACATGATTCACACTTTAAATTTAATATGAGACTCATATGATACTGAAAGCCTGAGGGTCCCATAAACACCCCCTTGTATCTGCATCAGGCTGCAAAAAGACATCATTTCAAATGAATGCTTTTATTAGGCAATACAATTATTATTATTATACATACATAGGCTAATTATTATATCAAATGTATTAAAAAAACAGTATAATGTTACATCTCAAAACGAATACACAAAATATAAAATACGAGACTAATTATATATCAAATGTATAAATAATTTTTACATAAATGTTACATAGATAGTATAATATTAAATATAAAAATGAATATACAAACAAAACTTAAAAATATTTTATATGAAGAAATAAATATTTCTAGTGATTAACAGCAACAGTTCAAGTTAATGTTCATATCTAGCTACTTGAAAAATGACCAGTGTTATTTTTCTGAGATGCTATTATTAACATTTTGAAAAAGTATTTTATATATATTTTTATTGTGTTTCAGGTAATATATTTAATGTTTTTAGTTGTGCTCAACTATAATAACCCTGATAATGACACATGGTTTACTGACATCTGAAGGAAACTCTTGACACAGTAACACAAGAACATGTTAAGTACATACAATATGACTGTTTGCTCAAGCATTTTCATCTACACTAGTGTAATGGTTCTGGCTTTAACAGCAACATTTCACCAAGCTGGAAACAAAGAATAAATCATTTCCACAAGACTCAAGTGGGCATTTAGTTGAAGCAGGTCAGAAAACGAAGCTGATCTGAGAACAGCGCTCACAATTACAGGGCACTGGGTTGCCAGATTCCCTGCTGCGGAAAATCCCTCAGAAGAGGCGGATTAACGGTGTTTGTGACAAGAGGAGAGAGTGAGGGGGAGTCCGGCCAGAGGAGGAGAGAAATAAAGGATGAAACGGACAACAAGATGAAAGGGTGGAAGAGAAAATCTCAAGACACATGCTAATAAAGCAGTGAGTGGACGATTACTGCCGCTGAGATGATGAAAACCAGCAAAGCTGTTTAACGTTTGTCTTGCACTTGATGTGCAATGCAGGAGTGTAAATATGAGGATATCAGTGCCACAGGTTTGTGTGTGTGTGTGTATGTGTTACTGGAGGTCCATTATTAAGTCCAGCTGAGTTCATTAACCTTTCTAACTCATTTACATTACAGAAATGTCAAAGGAAAGACCAAACAAACACACAGACAATCACATCACACCTGTGACCACATACACAGGACAGTCTGCATTTTCCCTTTATCCTGTAAAATGACCAGGCAAAATGCTAAGAAACATGAAAATGTGCTTGTGTGTAATTGCTCAGAGAAAATATAAAGTGCTTTTCATCAGAATCATATTTCATGTCTATAATCTGTGGTGTACAGCTGCTCCAATCATGTGCAACATTTTTCATAAAACACCTGACAACAGCATGTATTTTTATACCCTAACGAACAGAGAAGAATGAGAGATAGAGAGAGAGAGAGAGAGAGAGAGAGAGAGAGAGAGAGCGTGCTAATCACAGTTTCTTGTGCCTACACAACCCACACACACAGATGAGAATAACACACACACACGCGCGCGCACACAAGCGCACAGCAAACAAGCCTCGTTTACATGTACACTACATATTCAAATTTTCATTTTTTATGGCAAGAGCTTTAATGTTGCTTAACAGCAAAAACATTTTGCTGTTAAAAAATATAATAAACAGTAGTAATATAATGAAAACAACTAACTTGACATATAAATGTTCAGAGTCTGTTATCCTGTTCTAAGGGTGTACTTTGACTTTTGTTGGTGATAGTTAGTTGTTTGCTGCGGCCGGTCGGTGTTCAGAGGTTCTGGTTGTTATTCCAACAGCGCTGCCTCCCCAGTCGCCATAGAAACACTGGAGACACATGCACTGTAGAATACAGCCAGACCAAACTACAGCCGCGCTATGACGTCATTTACGTACAGTCTGACTACTGACATGTTAAACTACAGTCGTACTACTGAGGTAATTTACGTACAGCCAGACTACTGATATGTTAAACTACAGTCGCACTACTGACATCATTCACGTACAGCCTAATTACCGTCTTGATAAACTACAGCCGCACTACTGACATCATTTACGTACAGTCTGACTACTGACATGTTAAACTACAGTCGTACTATTGACGTCATTTACGTACAGTCTGACTGACATGTTAAACTACAGTCGTACTACTGACGTCATTTATGTACAGCCTGACTACTGATGTTATGACGTACAGTCTGACAACTGATATGTTAAACTACAGTCGCACTACTGACGTCATTCACATACAGCCTAATTACCGTCTTCATAAACTACAGTCGCACTACTGCCGGCGTTAACGTACAGTCTGACTGACATGTTAAACTACAATCGTACTACTGACATAATTTACGTACAGCCTGACTACTGATATGTTAAACTACAGTCGTACTACTGACGTCATTCACGTACAGCCTAATTACCGTCTTGATAAACTACAGTCACACTACTGACGTCATTTACGTACAGTCTGACTGACATGTTAAACTACAGTCGTACTACTGACGTAATTTACGTACAGCCTGACAACTGATATGTTAAACTACAGTCGCACTACTGACGTCATTCATGTACAGCCTGACTACTGATATGTTAAACTACAGTCGCACTACTGACGTCATTCACGTACAGCCTAACGTACAGACATGTTAAACTACAGTCGTACTACTGATGTAATTTACATACAGCATGACTACTGATATCTTAAACTACAGTCGTACTACTGACGTAATGACTACTGATATGTTAAACTACAGTCGCACTACTGACATCATTCATGTACAGCCTAATTACCATCTTGATAAACTACAGCCGCACTATGACGTCATTTACGTACAGTCAGACTACTGACATGTTAAACTAGTTGTACTACTGACGTCATTTACGTACAGTCTGAATGACATGTTAAACTACAGTCGTACTACTGACGTCATTTATGTACAGCCTGACTACTGATATGTTAAACTAGTCGTACTACTGACGTCATTCACGTACAGCCTAATTACCGTCTTGATAAACTACAGTCACACTACTGACGTCATTTACGTACAGTCTGACTGACATGTTAAACTACAGTCGTACTACTGACGTAATTTACGTACAGCCTGACAACTGATATGTTAAACTACAGTTGCACTACTGACGTCATTCATGTACAGCCTGACTACTGATATGTTAAACTACAGTTGCACTACTGACGTCATTCACGTACAGCCTAACGTACAGACATGTTAAACTACAGTCGTACTACTGATGTAATTTACATACAGCATGACTACTGATATGTTAAACTACAGTCGTACTACTGACGTAATTTACGTACAGCCTGACTACTGATATGTTATGACGTACAGCCAGACTACTGATATGTTAAACTACTGTCGCACTACTGACATCATTCATGTACAGCCTAATTACAATCTTGATAAACTACAGCCGCACTATGACGTCATTTACGTACAGTCAGACTACTGACATGTTAAACTAGTTGTACTATTGACGTCATTTACGTACAGTCTGACTGACATGTTAAACTACAGTCGTACTACTGACGTCATTTATGTACAGCCTGACTACTGATATGTTAAACTAGTCGTACTACTGACGTCATTCACGTACAGCCTAATTACCATCTTGATAAACTACAGTCACACTACTGACGTCATTTACGTACAGTCTGACTGACATGTTAAACTACAGTCGTACTACTGACGTAATTTACGTACAGCCTGACAACTGATATGTTAAACTACAGTCGCACTACTGACGTCATTCATGTACAGCCTGACTACTGATATGTTAAACTACAGTCGCACTACTGACGTCATTCACGTACAGCCTAACGTACAGACATGTTAAACTACAGTCGTACTACTGATGTAATTTACATACAGCATGACTACTGATATGTTAAACTACAGTCGTACTACTGACGTAATTTACGTACAGCCTGACTACTGATGTTATGACGTACAGCCAGACTACTGATATGTTAAACTACAGTCGCACTACTGACATCATTCATGTACAGCCTAATTACCATCTTGATAAACTACAGCCGCACTATGACGTCATTTACGTACAGTCAGACTACTGACATGTTAAACTAGTTGTACTATTGACGTCATTTATGTACAGCCTGACTACTGATATGTTATGACGTACAGCCTGACTACTGATATGTTAAACTACAGTCGCACTACTGACGTCATTCACATACAGCCTAATTACCGTCTTGATAAACTACAGTCGCACTACTGACGGCGTTAACGTACATGTGGACTTCTGATGACATTAAATACAGCAGAACTATTTATGCACCTGAATTACATCCCAAATACTGACAACATTAACCTACAGACAAACTACTAACACTGTTAAACTGCTGCATATTTGAACACACACCATATACTAATGTATTCTGCTTATTTTGTGTGTGTGTATATACACTATATTGCCAAAAGTTTTGGGACGCCTGCCTTTACGTTCTGTCGGGTTGAGGTCAGTCAAGTTCCTCCACACCAAACTCGCTCATCCATGTCTTTATGGACCTTGCTTGTTGGGAGCATGAAATTGACTAAAATGTCTTGGTATGCTGAAGCATTAAGAGTTCCTTTCAATGGAACTAAGGGTCCAAGCCCAACCCCTGAAAAACAACCCCACACCATAATCCCCCCTCCACCAAACTTTACACTTGGCACAATGCAGTCAGGCAAGTACCGTTCGCAATCGCCAAACCCAGACAGAGAAGCGTGATTCGTCACTCCAGAGAACACATCTCCACTGCTCTAGAGTCCAGTGGCGGCGTGCTTTACACCACTGCATCAACGCTTTGGTGATGTAAGGCTTGGATGCAGCTGCTCGGCCATGGAAACCCCTTCCATGAAGCTCACTGTGCTTGAGCTAATCTGAAGGCCACACGAAGTTTGGAGGTCTGTAGCTATTGACTCTGCAGAAAGTTGTGCACTGTGTGCCTCAGCATGCGCTGACCCGCTCTGTGATTTCACGTGGCCTACCACTTCGTGGCTGAGTTGCTGTTGTTCCCAACTGCTTCCAGTTTGTTATGAGACCACTAACAGTTGACTGTTTAGTAGTGAGGAAATTTCATGACTTATTGCACAGGTGGCAACCTATCACGGCACCACGCTTGAACTCCTGTGAGCGACCCATTCTTTCACTAGTGTTTGTAGAAGCAGTCTGCATGCCTAGTGCTTGATTTATACACCTGTGGCCATGGAAGTGACTGGGCTGAGTGGCCCAATACTTTTGGCAATATAGTATATATATATATTATTATTATATTAAATATTATATTATAAATATTATTCCTCTCCTTATGTATTATCTTTTTTCACTCTTTCCCTCATACCTGAGATATAGCCTATAGTGTTTCAATGTACAATTTGTCACTGACTTTTTGTGTGCCGAACAAATAAAGTTTAAACTTGAACTTGGAAATCAGAAAACCACCTTGAAACACACAAATAATACCTGAATAAGTAACTTTACTGAATATCCTTTTGTTTGAAGGACACACAGACCGAGATAGAGACTCTGAGAGATGATAGACACGCCAGTATAAAGACAAACTAATATTACAATTTGAATTAAAGCCAGAGAGCTCAGCTGAAACCAATTTTGGATTAAAATCAGCAAGAAACACAGAGATTATAAAACACAGAAGCATTTCTCCATCTGTCTCCCTTCATCACAAACACACACAATCACACGGAGGCATTGAGTTTACAGTTTTATAATATCAAATCATGCTCACATAAAGGTCAAAGACTGACATTTGCTTTAACTCAAATAATATATATATACACACATGTGTGTGTGTTCCTTCATTTTAAAGACCACACATAATAGAGTGAGACATCTGATTCTCCTTCCATTACACACACAAACACACCTGTCTCTATTCATCTGTCACTCTGTGTCTGTCTGTCCTGCAGCGGCCCTCAGGTGCATTTCAAGCACGCTCACGTACGTGTGTGTGTGTGTTTAACTGCAAGCTCCTGTGGTGCATAAAACAAAGAAAACCAACTATTGAAACCCTCCATAAGTTTGTGTAGCTGCACTTGGTGTGAAAATAGCATGTCGAGGCGGGAATGTAATGTGTAGTTGCCATGGCGATGAAGGACATGACGCGTGTGTGGCAGGACCTTCGCCTCTCGTTAGAGAGCACCGAACAAATGCTAATTAATGAAATGAGCGAGAAAGATCCTGACAGCAGAACAGACAAAAACACTCAGAGAAACAATAAATAATTGGATTTTGCAAAGTTCTCTCGTTCATTTCTCTGAGAAATCTGAGAGAAAACGTGCAGCGCTCAAGGTGTGAAACGACAGACAGACAGAAAAAGAGAGAGAGAGAAAGGCAGACAGCATGGAGAGACAGAGAAAGGATATTTCAATTAAGTTTAACAGCGTATCTAAATTGTTCTGGAATGACAGAGCAGAATTCAATCTCTGATAAATGAGAGAGCAGACGTGAAGAGAATGTGAACGGAAGAGAGACAAAAGACTCTGACCGAACAGACGGACAGAAAAAGAGTCTCTTCTGCTCAACAAGGCAAACAGTAAAAATTGTGAGATATTATTCCAATGTAAATCAGCTGTTTTCAATGTGAATATACAGTAAAGTGTAATTTATTCCTGTGACCAAAGCATCATTACTGCAGTCTTCAGTGTCACATGATCCTCCAGATCTGCTCAAGAAACATTTATGATTATTAGTTTCTCTGTAGTTTTATAAACGCCAGAAGTCAAATTGTATCTGATCACATCTACACGCTACACACTTTAAGATCAAGGCACGATATATGCATCTTTATTTACTCAATCCAGCACCGAGGATTATTTTACAAACTTACTGAAAGTGGTGTAGGAGGCAAAACCTACGACCTCATCAAATCAATGTACGCTGAAAGGAAATGTGGCGTGAAAATCAACACAAACAGAGCGATAAATCTGTCTCAGGAGTGTGGAGAGAGACAGAGCTGCTCAGACCCATAAACTCCTATAGAGATTCCCGTTGGCTGGAAATATTAGGATCTGTGCAAGTGTGTGGTTCGAAATACTGCATGCAGGGCAGAATTAGGCAAGAATCGAAATCTGGAAACGTCCCTCATACCATCATAAAGTCCTGATCTTCTCAAAATACAAAGACATTCAGTTCTATCAAAAAAATAAAGTGCACACACCACACTTATATTATTTCTTCATTCTGTTATTTGCATTTCTTAATATTTGACACTGTATTTTTTTTTTTTTATTTAATTTTGCACTACTTTTTTTTCTTTGTAAACATATTACATGTGCACAGCCTAGTACAAATGTACAGAGAGAGAGAGAGAGAGAGAGAGAGAGAGAGTGCAGTAATATCATCGGTCTGTGTGGGAGGTTTTGGTTGGTGTGGGTGGTTAAAAAAAACTTTTTCTTTCTGTGCCTTTCATCGCTATGGCAACGGAAGAGGTTTTGTGGTGCTCTTGTACAGGTGCGCGCACACACACACACACACACACACACACACACACACACACTCACACACACGCACACACACACACACACACACACACACACACACACACACACACAGTAAAGGTGTGAGTGAAACTCAACAGTCGATTCCTGCACTGGATCTTCAGCCTGATAAAAACAACAGTGTAAATTAAATGTGAATAACATACAAATATAATAAATACACACGGTTGAGGCGGATCTTACTAATGAGTTATTTGAATGAGAAAACGAATCACTTGTTGAATCTGTCTTAATTAACACGTGACTGACAGACGATTAATAATATGACATACGGTCGTTGAAGTTACACTGTAAAACGTGTAAAATATGTTTTTTAAAGAAAAAAAGTTTTTTTTTGGTTTGTTTTTTTACTAATAAAATATAATTATTAGGGCGAGGCCACTGCAAAAACAACGTGTGTAAAACTGACATCAAATCATTTCTCTGCCTGTGATTGATGTGTGTCTCACTAAACACTGATTGTTTTAATGAGCTCATTATGAAGATCAAAGAGTTCTGGACTGAAGATGCTTCAAAGATGGTGATAAACTAGTACACACACACACACACACACACACACTATCTTAGGCGTAATGGTTTTTATACTGTACAAACTGTACGTTCTACCCCTAACCCTACCCATTTTTAATAAAACATTGTTTAGTATGTTTTTTAAAGCTATTTTAAATATGAGGACTCATATTTACGTCATAATACCAGTGTAATACCCATGACATTATACACATTTGTGTCCTCATAAATCACAAAAGTGCACACACACACACGGTTCTTATGCATCTTCCTCAAAAAGACCTTCATCATCATCATCAATCTTACTACAGTCCAACAAAGCCTTCAAGGACAAACACCAGTGTGTGTGTGTTTGTTTGTTTGTTTGTTTGTTGTGTGTGTGTGTGTGAAAGGTCATTACTATCTTCATTGACTTCTAGCTTTTAAGCTAATTGGAAGACACACACACACAAACTGTATATCTCTGAAGACTGATGCTCACTGCTGTGGAGAAAAACGGAGCTGAGAAAACATCTTCTGACTGGGATAATGGACGACCTGTGTGTGTGTGTGTGTGTGTGTGTGTGTGTGTGTGTTCTTGGGGCTAAAAGTGACCTTGCTGTGTTCTTACAGATGAAAATACATTGTCTGGCAAACAAACACACACGCATTTCTCTTTCGGTTCTTCCAATGACACTGAAATAACCTGCAGAACAAACACATCTATATATACAGCACATTTATATTCCAGATAGCAGTGGTTTCTTTAAGTGATCATAAACCATTTTTACCTGCTGGACCGGAAAACGGCTGAAAAAAACCCCTCAGATACATCTCGGACACCATCATCACAAACAGATGGTGCAAAAAACATGTTTTTTTGGATATGTACAGTACTATTTGAAGCACATAAACATCACGGTGCATGAATATGGTATTACTGCGTTTTAAGGTATTTGCATTTACATTTGGTACATTTTAATCCAAAGCGACTTACATTGCATTCAATGTACACATTCGATCAGTTCATGCATTTCCATGGGAATGTAACCCATGAGTTCGAGTGGGTTTTTGTCGGACATAAGGTACATCAGATGGTGACTGTCTTCTGTAAGTACATTCGCTTTAAAAACTCCAGATATACAAAAAGACAAAGAGAGAAAATCAACAGACGGTGTGTTTGCGAGGTCAGCAGTAACTCATCCTGTCTCTCGCATCTGAAAAACGCTGCGATATAAAACCCGCTGAAGTATTTCTGGATCAGAGAGGGGTCGTCACACCATAAATTACCACGTTAAACACTCGCAGAAAAACAGAGTGTCGCTCTGGACCAGATCTTTTGGAAAAGACCCTGAAATAAGAAACTCGATGTCCTGAGTCTGACTGCAAACTACGAGCCGCGATCTCCAGAGAAATATCGTCTTCCCGTTTGTTTTCCAGACTAAATCCCATCTGTTCTCCAGAAAATAAAGTGGGAACACTTTAAATATCTACATTTGCTGGAGAAGCAAAATGACTGAACATATTAAGAAAAATTAAGTGAGTTTGTGCTTAAAACAAGAACAAATATCTGCCAGTGGAGTCAAAAATATCAATAAGATTATTTTTGGCAGATATTTGTTCTTGTTTTAAGCATAAACTCACTTCATTGTATATACTCTATATATTTCAGTAATCAAGTCTTAATATCTTCAGTCATTTCGCTTCTCCAGTTAACGTATCTTGATTTAAGAATGTTTAGATATTTGTGCTGGAAAACAAGACAGAAACACTGAGGAAGATTATTTTTTGCAGTTTAAGTGAACATTTCATGTGATGAAGAACTGGTGATTTTTCTTTGCTAAGATCATTTTTAAATGTACAGCAATAAAAACCATCTGTTTTATTGTAAAGCTCAGAGATACGGTGGGAAATACTCATGAAGAATAAATTATGTTTTTGGGTGCAACAAACCTACGGAAGTGCGAGACATGGCCAGTTTAAAATGTCTGGCTGTTGGAAGGCATGATGTGATTTAATTCTCGGGATCGGATCAGTTCTGGACACCAAAACCATCTGTCTGTCCAAGATTTCCTCACCTGATGTCCGGTGGATTTAAACAACTGCATCCTTTCCAAGCAATCTCACATTTACAGGTAATTCAGCATCATTTCTGTTCTCCTCATAAATCTAGTTCTGTCTTTATTTGGTATCTGCTGAAATACTGACCAAGCCGTAAGACATATAGTTTGTCAAGAAGACTAATGACATTTTGTGATGGTACAATATGCATTACCTAAAAAATAATGCAAACCAACAGAGCCGATGCTGCGGATTCTACGTGCAGGTGATTTTTCTTGAAATATCACTGATAAAATGTCACTACTAGCAGAGAAACTGGTGTGACGAGAAACACAACTAGAATGAATCAACATGAGTACAACAGTATGTAAGTGCCGTGTCAAGTCACTTATCTGGCCGTTATCAGTTTGTAGTAGTAAACGAAGAGATGTCATATCGATCACAAGTTCAATATGGAGTACCGCAAGGCTCAGTACTAGGACCGTTGCTGTTCACTCTGTACATGCTACCCTTGGGAGATATCATCAGGAAGCATGGTGTTAGTTTTCACTGTTACGCTGATGATACTCAGCTCTATATTTCTTCGCGCCCTGACGAAACTTACCAATTCACAAAATTAACGGAATGCATAGCTGATATAAAGAAACCAAGATTAAAATTTTTGGACCAAAAAGTTCCTCACGTAATAACCTAGAATACTGTCTAACACTTGATGGCTGCTCTGTTAAGTCTTCGTCGTCAGTTAGGAACCTGGGTGTGCTCTTTGATACCAATCTATCATTTGAAGACCATGTTTCTAGCATCTGTAAAACCGCATCTTAAAAATATATCTAAACTACAACATATGCTCTCAATGACAAATGCAGAACAGTTAGTGCATGTGTTCATGACCTCAAGGCTAGATAACGTTTTACTGGGTGGTTGCCCTGCTCGCTTAATAAACAAACTCCAGCTGGTCCAAAATGCAGCAGCTAGAGTTCTTACTAGAACTAGGAAGTATGACCATATTAGCCCAGTTCTGTCAACACTGCATTGGCTTCCTGTTAAACATCGTATAGATTTTAAAATCTTGCTAATTACTTACAAAGCATTAAATGGTTTAGCGCCCCAGTACCTGAGCGAGCTATTAATGCATTATAGTCCTTCACGTCTATTGCGATCTCAGAATTCAGGCCAGCTGATAATACCTAGAATATCAAAATCAACTGCAGGCGGTAGATCCTTCTCCTATTTAGCACCTAAACTCTGGAACAATCTTCCTAGCATTGTTCGGGAAGCAGACACACTCTGTCAGTTTAAATCTAGACTAAAAACGCATCTCTTTAACCTGGCATACACATAACACATTATCAATTTATGTTTTCAAATCCGTTAAAGGATTATTAGGCTGCATAAATTAGGTCAGCCAGAACTGGGAACACTTCCTATAACACCATATGTACTTGTTACATCAGACTAATATGCTAATATTATTCTCTCTGTTTATCCTGAAGTTTACCGCAGTCAGCCGGATCCGGGCCGTATCCAGATCAGATGGAGGACCTGTGCCTTGACACGAACGCAACACATCCCTGAAATGTCAGCTAGATTGTATCAACTATCCCCTTTGAAGACCTCATTGACACGACAGCGAATGGCACAAATCCCCAACAAAACCATTTCCATAGCGGTGTGATAAATCCGATCTTCGACCAGATGGAACTGGATTCAATATTTTGACTGTTCTGATCCCAATCTGACTTATGACCTGCCTGAATCATAACCATGCACTGTTCGCTGCTGGCCAGAAGAGAACTTTTTCTCCATTTTGTCACCTGATGGAGTTTTGGTTCCTTGCCTCTATTGCCTTTGGCTTGCTTGGTTGGGGACACTTGATATTCAACAATGTTTTTGATCTGCCTGCATTGACACCATTGTATGCGAACTGAACTGAGCTGGACAATGACATCACTGTTTTCTCCAGAGCTGCTGTATAGATAAATGAACTAAATTAATAATTATTATTTTTACAATGGAAATGAATCAATACTGAACTTACTTAAGCTGGACACTGACACCATTTTCTTCTAGAGCTGCCGTGCAGCCAAAATTATATACCAGTTATCACTGTAAAGCTGCTTTGACACAATCTGCATTGTAAAAAGCGCTGTATAAATAAAGGTGACTTGACTTGACAAACACACACACAGAGAGAGAGAGAGAGAGACGGATGCAGCTCCTCTCAGTGTGAGCTCAGCGCAGGATTTGTGTTTCCTGTTGATGTCACTGAGCAAACGACCCAAAACAATACGAGAACATCCGCACATGGAGCATTAGGAAATCCTGTTCAATACGACACACACAGAATGAAGCACTTTACTTTCACTTCTCACCTACAGACATATGACTTAATATGATTAATATGATTTAATATAAATAGTACTTTTCTCTTAAGAGAACTGTAATTAAATCTGATTCAAAGAGGTGAACTACATTCACTGGTGTCCTATGGGTACTACATTTCCCACAATCCTGTGCTGTGAGTTAAAAAGCTTCTGGAGGAAACAAACACAGGAGGTGTAATTCCAGGTGTCAATCTCCGTCGTTTGCAGGTGTCTCTGTTTACAGCAGCAGAGATGATTCCAGATGGCACTTTACATCACGTCCTGCGTATGTGGCCCAACTATGTAAATCTTTCATTCATTATTCAAAGAGAAATGACATTCTATGTAAATAAACTCCTCCATATTCAAGAGATATGACCCTTCACTCCATAAATATTCCACTCAAAGAACGGCAGCCATTCCACATGCAAATAGTGGCACATTGAAACACAAAGACAGAGGAGAAGGACGAGCATCAATCTCACGTTCATGAAGATGCACGCTCTCAAAGAGGAAATGCAGAATATGACAGACAACGATCGACTGTGGAGGAATGATTCGTTTACTTGACTAATGAATGAGACTTTGAAACAATACGCTGGTCTCACTTACACAAAAGCATCGAAATATAGCATGGTATGACCTTTTATTTATATAGTGCCTTTCAAGAATGCTTTAAAAAGCTAAATAACATAAGGGAGCAACATAAGGAGAAAAGGATCAAGGACATACTACAGGAAAAACCACACAGAGAGAAAAATCTGAAGGAGAGAAAGTCAGTGGCAATAAATGACCAAACTATGGAAGCTCGTTTTCGCCACGGTATAAAAAAATAAAAAAAAGAATAGTTTTTTCTCACTATTCTGTCATGGTTATGGACTCTTATTTTGAAATTCTGTTTTGTTCCTGTTTCCCTGCTCTGTTTAGTTTCACAGTTTCCTGGGTTACTGATTATGACCTTGTTTGTTCATATTTGATTACTTATGATTTGCACCTGTCTTTCATTATGTTCAGTTTGCATTTATACAGTTCCTTGTCGGTTCTCGTTTATGATTTAGGTAGATACCGTTTCTCCTGTGTTGAGTATTCTACATCATTAATAAAGAATTTAATATAATGGCAATGGTACACATCAGTGTTGTTATTGTTTACTAAAACTAAAAATATGAACAATAATTTTTGTGACGAGCAGGGCGGGCGAGAGCCGTGAGGGAACGTGCGTCTTGCACCGGTCTCGAGTCTCTCACGGAGGAGCTCCGGAAGCATAAAAGGAGGAGCGACGACAGCGAAGGACGAGAGAGGACCAGGCCTGGATTTTATTTTATGTTTTATTATGTTTGTGTGCATTTTACTTTCGTTTTGTATTTGTTTATTTTGTATTAAAGTTGTGTTGAACGTTCGCCTTCTTCCCGTATCTACGAACTGTGTTACAATTTTATTGAAATAAAGCTGAAATAAAATAAAATAAAATACTGGATGAAAAATTTGATGAAAATTACAACTGAAATAAATAATTTGAAGTATTAAAATTACAAAAACTAAAACTGAAAAAAATAAAAAAAAATTAAAACTTAAAGTTGAAATATTAAATTATTAAAAATTAAAAAACTTAAATGAAAATACAGAAAATTAGAACTGAAAAAAAAACAAGCTGAAGTAATAAAATTACTATCAAAATTACTAAAAATATAAAAATGCCAAAAAGCACAAAATTACTAAAACTTACACTAAAATGAAAACTAAAAATATAAAAATCAAAGTGATAAATACTTTAAATAATAAATACTATAATAGTATATAAATTATATAAAAGTCTGCATAATCCATAAATACTTTAAGATGCTTCATCTCCTTTGGATCTTGAGGAACACAATGCAGTATTTCTGAGGATGAATGAATCAGTCTGAGAAAAGATTCCCATTATGAAATATGATACAGTGAATCTACACCAAACGTACCGCAGTATAAACATCTGATCTTGTCACTGTACCACAGTGTTTTACAGTATAAGAGCTGAAGAACCCATAATGAAACACCAAGAGCTTCTGAATCTACAAACAACCTTATAATCATATCCAGAACCCTTTACAGCCCAAAAAAACCTTTATTTTCAGCAGGAAACGCATCATTTGGTCACTGGTGTTTGAAGGTATGACGGTTCAGAGAGATCAGACGCGTCCTTCAAAGTGACAAGTCTGTTTCACAAGATCGACTGAGCGAAGGAAGAGGGGAAAAAGTGTGAGAAGAAAGAAAACGAGCATCGATGGCCTGACGTCACAGTCGTGCAGAAAACCATTTAAAGTGTCAAAAGATTTTCCAGCTTTTTTTCTGTTCATAACGTCTTTTGATTCCGTGCACCGTGGCGATAAGAAAGAGGGATGGGGAGGCGGGGTTGCCACGGATACGGAGCAGAACGATGACGGAGAAAGACAGCGGGAACGTCTGTTTCCTTTTTCATTTTGCCAGTGGGAGGAAGAAGACAAACTTTGCTTTTTGTGTCTTGCGACAGAAGAACAAACTTCTGCAGCAACCCCTCGATTCTGTGCTTCTGCGAGAGTGAAATTCTGAGACGCACACGGGGGGTTGAGATGCTTCACCCCAGAAACCCCTGTTTGCTCACACACACATACACACACACACTTGTCTTCCTCAGTGTTTCTGTCTTGTTTTCCAGCACAAACATCTAAACATCCTTAAATCAAGATACATTTACTGGAGAAGTGAAATGACTGAAAAGATTTGTTTAATGTAAAAAAGAAGTGAGTTTGTGCTTAAAACAAGAAGAAGCACCCCGAACCCAGACCTACGTTGTTCATCTTACATTTCAAATTAATATTGTGTTATATTTTAGACACAATATTGTCTGCTTTTGCTCAATTTTGCCTATGAAAATAGAACGTTGTGCGTCTCTGAGCAACACACAGCAGTGTTTCGTTTCTGAATGAATCTGCGTTTTGAGCGAATCAGTCGGGTGACTCATTCAATGACTCATTCATATTTGTTTGAATGTTTGAATGAATCAAATGACTTACTCATTTAGATATTTAACACCACCTACTGGCAGTTTTAGTTTCTTATTTAGAGTACAATTTCATGACAAAAAAAACAAACATATTTCATAAAAAAAAAACCCAAAAAAAAACATTAAAGGTATAGTTCATCATTTTATCATCATTTACTCATCCTCATGGCCATTGAAGCCTATACGTTTATGTGAAATAAATGTTGAATCAAATAAAATCTTAAGCTACTTTGTGTAATGTCTATTTGATGCTTTTCACGTTTAGCACAATAATGACTTTAAATTATCTTTTGGGGTAATTTCTCAGCCAAATATGATATATATATATATATATATATATATATATATATATATATGTGTGTGTATTTAATTCAACGCAATTCAGCATGAATTGAATATTGTTGAACATAGTGTTTCTACACCAATTTTTATATGTATATATATCATTTGTTTATCTTGGTGCAAAGCATGATTGCATTTTGTGACTAATTCGAGAGTAAGTAATACTTTTGTCTCTGTTAACATGTCGCAGCAAATGTTGAGTTATTATCTTTTCCTTTTTTAGTTCCTTTTGTTTACAAAAGAGTTGAACTAGAGACACTACTGAATCAGAAGTGGAGTTTGAGGCAGTATAACAGAAAGCAAACACACTCCAGTCAGGTTCAATCTGAGAGGAGGAAGAGGCCGCGTGTTCGTTCACGTGTGTCTCACCTCTCCAGAGTGAATCTCTGCACATTTTGCGTTACGTAATCAGACAAAATCCCAAAAGGTCAAAGAGAAGCGTTCATCTGCGGCCGCCGGCAGCTCGATTGTGTTTTTACACTCGGATAAGTGCTGACGAGCCTTCGCTTCTGGGCGCCATCGCTGTGACCCGCTGCAGGATGAAGAATCGTGGATGAGAGCATCAGCGAGGTCAAATGTCTCCAAACACTCGACAGAGAGCTTTTAAAAAGAGACAGGGGCTTTAAAAGCCATCTCAGGTGGAGAGACGCGAGCATCATCTGGTCTGACGCGCCAGGTTTATATCGCCGTAAAACACAAGCTGTAATTTTGAGTGTGAATAAATGAGCTTACGAGTTTCCACTCCAGACAAGAGCACACGGAGCAATTTAGGGATTTTATAGAGCAGAAAAATCAAGATTTACTGGAGAGACAAATATGGACATAAAAGTTAAAACATTAAAGCATCACATTCTGTTGTTTTCCAGCACAAATGTATCAACATTCTTAAATTAAGATTTACTTGAGAAGATATTAAGTCTTGTTTAATGAACAATGTATCAAGTGAGTTTATGCTTAAGTAAACTTAATTCAAAGGGAAACAAGATTATTTCTCTGACTACACTGGCAAATATTTGTTCTCGTTTTAATTCGCTTAATGCTTTCAGAAAACAACACCTAATATCTTAAGTAATTTTCCTACAGAAGCAACAGATCTTGATGCAAGAATTTGTAGATATTTGTAATTAAACACAAGGCCAAACGTGATGGCAGAATAGACAGAAACAATGAAAACAGTGATAAACGCCTACATAATAAATGCATCTAATCATAAAATAATTAAAAGAGCAAAACGAAACATACATTTTCTGCTGATTTGAAAGGTCACGTCCAATCAAACTACAGTATTTCTGCACAAATGCATCCGACGCCTGGTCAAATCTAGTCAAAAACGACCAACCATACTGCACACTTAAATGAATAAAGAGAATAAACTAATTAACTAATAAGTATATTAATGCCTTTCAAACTTTGATTAGAAGGTCAAATAATGACTTTTGCACACAACACTTGATGTGCAAAACCAGTTAAGAATCACTGAAATAAAACACACACATTGCAGTCACATTCCAACAGGCACTGCGTGTGAACCACACACACACACACACACACACACACTCCGGCTCTGTTCCCGTGGCTACCGAAGAAACGCATCTCGACAGCGCAGCAAATCTCCACAAGCAGCCCGGCAACTGTCACCAGGGAGCCTGTCGCCGCGGTAACGAGAAGATGACAGGTGGATAGGAGCGCAATCTCCGAACCGACGGCTTCGGCTGCAGGGAAATGAAAGCTAATGCGGCAGAGATTCCTGCGGCGACACTCGTTTGGCCTTCGGGCCGAAGACGAGCACTTATTCAGTAAACACACACAAGCAAGCACTACCTAGACTGCGACTGTTTTTTACCCAAACAGTGAACACCTGTAAGAACGTCTCGTATCTCCACCATGAAACACGTCGAAGGCTTCGGGCTGATCTATTTAACTTGCTTTTACTTCTCTTGGGTTTTTTTTTTTTTTTTGCGTCCAACAGTCCAGATGGAAAACATGCTGAGAGCGAGTGTGTGAATTCACTGCTCATCTAGCGTTTGTGTCAAATAATAACAGGCGGACAGGACAAGAAGATCAACTGCAAAATATCGTTTTGTATTTTCTCTTGGTAAAAATAAACATAAAAATACGGAAAAAAAACAAGATATATTTGTCTAAAAATGCACAGCTTGTTTTCAAAGAACATAGCTTGCATAAAAGTAGACTTTGTGTTTCATTACACACTGTAAAAAGATCACTGAAGTACATTTTACAAGAAAATTCTCTTTTAGTCGCTTGAGAATTTCACGTTTTATTCAATGCGTTACTTGCCATTTATTTGTAGCAATTTCTAAAAACCTATTTAATACGTTTACAATTTCGATTACATTTATGCTGACAATAAGCAAAGAAAAAATCAGCCAATCGAATGAACATAAAACATTATGAAATTTCAACTTATGAAATGATGCTTCTTGTTTTGAGGATGTGTAGAACGAGAGACTTTATGAAGACGCGTGTTGATACTCAGACAGCAGGAGTTTGATTCATTCTGACTGTGTGTTTGGAGCGAAAAAATGAGTTTTATTTCTCAGTAACAATATCTGAGTTCTCCTGTCGCCTCCTGTTGAGTGTGTAATTCTCCAGGAGAATCATTATGCTCTACTTTCACCACACACACACACATTCACTGGACGCTGAACACACACTTCTTCGCCTGAGAAAATGTAACACTGAAAGTGTGACCCTAACGCTTAACTTATACTTAATTGGTTTGAGTAGGACAAACTTAACTGTTATGAGTATTTAGAACTTTCTTTTTCTTTTGAGTTCACAGCACTGACATATTTCAAGTAAACTGAACTGTTTTATTGTTTTGAGTCGTATGAACTCATTTCTTTTAATTTAGACTAACTTAAGTTTAACTGAAACTGGGTTGGGATTCCTTAGCATGCTTTGCCCGTAGCACTTGAGAGGGAGAATAAATGCTAAAAAAAATATATATATATATATATATATATATAATTAATTTTGTGTGTGTGCGCGCAAGATAAGGTAGATTTAGTAGTGATTAGTCATGGCGACAAGAGCAGGTAAGTTACATGTTTTAAGTTGCTGTAATTGTTATTCCATGCTTTCGTTAACATGTTAGCAAATTAGCAAGATGGCATTTTCTGAATTTGTTATAGCTAGCAAAATATTTACACGTTGAGATAACGTGATCGTGTTAAGTTAAATGTATAAATTAGTGTACTCAAATATTTCAAGTTAAGAACAATAAAAATCTTTTTCTTGACTTAAAAATCCTCTTTCAGCTTTTTTGAGTTCTGACAACTTATGGTTTACAGTGAGGTAAATAACTCATTTGATTTGCAAGAACTGCAAGTAAATATTTTACGTTAATTGTTATCAAAATGTACGAACTCAGTACTTCAAGTTCGGAGCAATTAACATGCATGAGTTCTGCAAACTCAAAACTTGATAGTTCTGCTTACTTAAAATTGGGAACGTCATAACTCAAAAAATTCGATGCAGCTGATTACCTCAAATTTCTTGAGTTAGCCCAACTTATTCAGGTTTACAGTGTATGGCATTTTCCTTCTTAAAAAATATATTTAGCTGTTTTCACTATTGATATTTTGGAAGCTTGTTTCCGCCACAAAATAAGTTTACATCTCACAATTATGAGAAAAATGTCAGAATTGTGAGATAAAAAAGTGGCGTTTGCCTCCGGCAAAGCATCACTATCGTTCTCTTGCATACTTATTATTATTCTGGACAAAATTTCAGTAACTCAACCTGCACCGTTAGTCATAGACCAACGAATGAGGAGTCAAATCGGCCGGCTCATTAAGGAGAGGTGTACTACGACTTTTCTAAGCGATCGGACTTACAATGTTCACACAGTGGACGAAAAGTGGGCAAAAAAATCCCATAGACTTGCATCTTCACAAATCTTTATTTCAATCTTAACTGCCACTTCACACACACAGTCTCTCTCTCTCTCTCGAACTTTCTCTCTCACTCATTTGAGTTATCTTATCAAGCAGCCAGTAAGTAACAATTTAAAATCTTCACAGCCATCCAATATACTTCCATTGAAAAATACAGTATATGAGAGGGACATAAATGAATCAGAACATCATAGAGACACATGGGTTTGGCTCTTCTGATTTGGGCAGACATCTAGTCTATTGGTTTAATCCTGCTAACTGTCTAGCCACGTCCTAGCAACCATTTAGGGCACCCTAGCAACCGTGTAACCTTATGAATAAGCCATATTTGCCCAGTGTCGAGTTTTGCCACTGCATGCACCACTCACATTTTCTTCAGGAAATGTATATGCTAGTTTATTCATGTTATTCTGTGGTGGAAACAGTTCTTTCAAAAGCTGCTTTGGCACTCAACAATTTGACATGTATGTGTTTGATTTGTGCGTGTGGAGCTCGGACTATCCTTCTTCTTTTCTCTTATTAAATCACGGATTAGGTCTGCAAGTTTTGCTCACATATGGCGTGTGAGTTCACAGACAGGCAGAGCAGAAAATACACTACAGCTACACAACACACACACGGTTACACACTCCATCCGTCCCCTCTGAGGGGGGCAACGCTGCCGTCTCTACGGTAGCGATGCGGTTAGATGGTTGTCATGACGACAGCAGCACCGATGCCATGAGTCATGAGGGAGAAAAACTTAAAAACGCTGACAAATAAAAAAAAAGATCTGAAAAGCCTGTTAATCTGGACGCCGCGTCTGTTTATCAGACTCGAAGTGAGTCGAAGCATCCGGAGAACGGTGACATTTTCAGCTGTGATTTAGTTTGCCAGTCAAGAGCTCTTCAAAGAAAACAGAGCGTCCTCCATTATCACCCGTTGGCGCTAACGCTGTTTATTTCACGTCTTAACAAAAAAACAAAAAAAAGAGCGTGAAAGAGCTCTTCTTTTAGTCGTCAGGGTCTTGTTGAGGGCAAAATACCTCAGGAATACGAGCAGAAAAACACATGACTGACTCATCCTGCTGTTCTCACTGTTATCTTTCATAAAGAAAGAAAGAAAGAAAGACTCTAGAGCTTGATTCATCAGAGAAGGCTCTCTGGGACCTGCTGGAGATCAAGGCTCTGGTGGCTGAACTTCATTACCCATGAGCACACAGCATGAGAACTGTTACATTAGGACCCTGGAAGAGCTGCCCTTAAAACTGCCTGACGGAAACACAAGCGCTTACCTCCATCTGAGCTTTCATCTGAAACTCCATCAGATCAACAACTGTGTCACGATCCCACAGATGATATAGGACTGCTACTACTGGGTGCTAACAGCTACAAAGTGCTACAAGGGCGTTGCTAGGGTGTTCTGGGTCAAAAGAGTTCAACGTCAAGTTATTATGGTCTCTAGATATGGTTTGGGTCTTTTGAATGTACATTTTGGAATAATTAGGATGTTTTAATATTGTCTGAAAGAGTCTCTTCTGCTCACCAAGGCTACATTTATTTGATCAAAAATACAGTAAAAAAAAAACACTGCGTTTGACACGCATATGGGGAACGTCATCACGTGAACCGTTATCTGAAAGCAAATATCAAATCTCACCAATCCTATTGGCCGGCGGCAGCCTATGACGTCATTATAGATGCGACCCGGAAGTATAAAGGAGCGCCTAGAGAAGCAGTCAGTATCTTATCGTCTTCAGGGACTGTTTTGTTTAATTGCAATTCTTCGAATCTGGTAAGGAATTTACTATGTCTAACAAACGTTTCAGGAAGTGTGTGGTTTATGGCCACAGGTTTATGCCCGTGTTTATTTGAAGTAGTAGGCCGGTTCTGGCCTCCTTCAGAGCATGGCAGC
This sequence comes from Elopichthys bambusa, assembly GCA_037101425.1. Classification (NCBI taxonomy): domain Eukaryota; kingdom Metazoa; phylum Chordata; class Actinopteri; order Cypriniformes; family Xenocyprididae; genus Elopichthys; species Elopichthys bambusa. Next base: position 31,867,127 of record CM074444.1, on the reverse strand, counting down.
ATATATTCTTTGTACTCCCCTTACTGTAAGGGTAAAGAGTGTTTTTACTGAGTACATTGCCTGTTTGAATGTGTAGTTTTTAGTTCAGGTTGAGTTAAGCTCACTTGCTCACTTGATAGTTTGGTTCTCAGATTAGGCTCCCTTAGAGCTTAGACACTGCCACTAGCTGACGCCCGTGTCATTCTGAGGTCGCAGGCCCTGTTTGGGCCTCCTTCAAGGACATGATGGCATAGGTTTGTACTCCTTTTGCTTAAAGAGTAAAAAGTGTTTTTACTGAGTACACTGCCTGGTGGAATGTGTGGATTAAATTAGCTCAGGTCGAGTTAAATTAGTTAACCTCACTGGATAGTTTGGTTCTCAGATTAGGCTCCCTTAGAGCTTAGACACTGCCACTAGCTGACGCCCGTGTCATTCTGAGGTCGGAGGCCCTGTTTGGGGCCTCCTTCAGTTTCTACTCCTCTTGCTTAAGGAGTAAAAAATGTTTTTACTGAGTACACTGCTTGTTGAAATGTGTTGAGCTAGACTGTTATGTGGGCACTCTACAGTCTTATCTACTAATTAAACTCGGTTTCAATCAGAACGAGTTCCCATGTTTGTGGGCTTTTGCTTTTTCAGCAATTGAGCTGCTTTAGGTGTGTGGCCTTCACAGGCCGACCTGTAAGCAATCCCCCCCACGTCTGGGTGTCGTAAGCAGATTAAGCATGTAGTCTTCACATGTTTGGCCTTTTGCATGGCTGCTGTGATATATTCTACACAATGTAGAATTACTTTATGTTGCAGGCCCTTCCTGGGCCTCCATGATTTTGTGCCTACAGTATGGTTTATCTGTATGGCCCTGTACTCCCCTCGTTTGAGGGTTGTTCTGCATAGTACTTAGTCAAGTACTGGTCAGTGGTTGTACTCCCCTTGTTTGGGTCCCTTTAGAAAGCACAGCCTTCTCAAATAATCAGGCGCTGAGTAGATCCTAGGATTGAGCAGAGTGTTACTCCCCTCTTTGGTAAGGGTAAAAAGCGCTAAGCTGAGTCCTGCTCTCCAGGATGTCCATCTCTACGCTCTGGTTACTGCCTCTTTTGCAGTCACTCTTACTGGATATCTTCTCTGAAGAATGTGATTTGAGACTCTGTGATCAGACAGGTTGTTGGCCAAGACTAGGTTGCTTTAATTAGACCAGGTCAGCTTCCCTGGTGGCATTCAGGGTTGACTTTGTTCCCCTGACAAGTGACTGGCTAGGGTTCCTTCGGACCCCCTGGCCACATTCCCTTAGAAGTACCCTCTTTTCTTTAGAAAAGAAGTTTGGTCCCAGAAGCCTTTGAGCGGCCTTGGTAGGCCTTCTGTGAAAGGCCTCTTTGAGGCTTATAGCTTGGGCTGTTGGCCATAGGAATGCTGTCACTGACAGCCTATGTTTGACCCATAGGGGGAGTGGTTCTGGCACTTCAGTTGAAGCTGCTAGTTCTGACGTTTATCTAGCCATTTTGTGGCATGCAAAACGCAGTGTCTCGTCCCCTGCTCTCAGGGAACCATGGTTACATACGTAACCTGATACGTTTTCTATGTTAATATAGTAAAGTGTAATTTATTCCTGTGATTAAAGATTTTTCAGCATCATTACTCCAGTCTTCAGTGTCACATGATCCTTCAGAAATCATTCTAATATGATGATTTGCTGCTCAAGAAACATTTATGATTATTATCAGTTAAAAACAGTTCATATTTGTGTGGAAACTGTGATACATTTTATTTTTCAGGATTCTTTGATGAATCAAAAGTTCAAAAGAACAGCATTTATTTGAAATAGAATCTTTTGTAACATTATAAATAAATAAAAGTAGGGTAACCCCTTGAAGAACAATGTGGATTTACTTATATTACTTTAACTGTAATATATTTAAATATAGTTTAGCAGGCAGGATAATGATGCATCAGCCAATGTGTTATTAAAGGAAATAGAAATATTTGCTATTTAGTTGTTTTAGCACTGTAAATGTAAAATATTAAAAAGTAAAATATTAAAAAATGTAAAATGTAAAATATTAAAAGAGGGGTAAGAAGCCCCCTATACAGTATATTCTTTTACAAAATGTCTAAATGACGTTTGATATAATTTGAATTAATATTTACATTTTTGTCATTAATGTAAAATACTAATTCAACTATTCTATTTAAAATGTTATTTTAACAGTTTGGTTGAATAATTGAATAACCGACAAAAGTAGAATCCCAGTAAAAGAGATTCATTGGAAAGGTAAAATTATTCTATGACTTGCGTTCAAGAATATGAATATGAATATGACGTGACGGGTCATTTTTTCCCCAAAGGCTTTAAAAATAATAATAAAAAAAAAAGATATGACATCCAACTAGACCTCTTTTATTGAATCCAAAAGGTTTTAATTATATTTTGCTACATATAAAGTTATTTTAAAGATTTTGAAGTGTCAGAAGGTCATTCGGTTTAACCGTCCAAAGGTCAGTACAGCCATTTCATTTGTGATTAAAATATCTTAAAATGTAATAAATGTATATATTTTTTATTCTGGCATGATTTTATAACATCATATATCAACATAGTGAAAAATCGTATTAAAATTATGTGTAGAAGTCGTTGCTTTGTTATGAGAAAGAATGTCTGGAAAATGGATGTCATTCGGAGTAACCAATATAAAGGGACCATTTTGGATCAAGTCATGCAGTCAGTACCATGTGACAGGATGTGACATCATTCAGACACCTGCAAAGGACCACATGGTCGTGAAGCAAAGTAACTATCTCTCTCTTAATTATTTGAAAAATTCATGTTTTCACTTGATCATACGCATGTCCCGAAACATCAGGTCATTTGGTACAACCGCTATAAAACATGGAAAATGTTGCAATATTTGTACTAAATATAAAATGTTTGATTGTCCTTTTGCTAGCTAGCTAGATATCAGCCTGTTAGCATTGTTTGAAAATATCGTCATTCGGTATAACCAAAAGTGTCAATTGGTAAAACCGAAATTTTGGTTAAACCAAATTACCTTTTTGGTGACAAATTTTGTTCATCGTGTTAATTGATTATAAAAACCACATAATATTATTGTTAACACTTGTAATACATCAAATGGATTGATTTTACTCAACTAACCAATAGTTAACAGGGACACAAAATTAGATCAATTAAACTCAAAACAGCTTCGGCTGAATAAATCTCACAAACGTTGATATTCAGATTAAATGACAAAATTAAAAACAGTGTAGACAACCATCAAAAGAGCTGAGATGAGATTTTATGTCATCTACTTTATGGCCAGAAGAAAAAAAATTCATCTTGCCCATGTTTCCCTATCAATTTCTTTCAAAAAATACTGACCCCAAACAAGAAACTTCAAGTGTCACTCTCACGAACCATGAGCACTAGTATTCTGACACGTCATATTCAACAATGTTTTTGATCTGCCTGAGCTGGACGTTGACATCACTGTTTACTCCAGTGCTGATATAGATAAATTATTTAAATTAATAACTAATGATTTTTTACAAAGGAATGAATCAACACTGAACTTACTTAAGCTAGACAATGACACCATTTTCTCCTAGAGCTGATGTGCAGCCAAAGCAAACTGTTGCATAATTTTCCTGTACTCACTGTAAAACTGCTCTGAAACTATCTGTATTGTAAAAAGCACTGTATAAATAGAGGTGACTTGACTTAACTTGGCTAGTAATAAGCGCATTTCAGAAACACAATATTTCAAGAGTTCAGCTACTACAGTTTCATCTTGAATAACAGGATAATATTTGCCTAGAAATAGAGAGGAAATAATTGAGGTTTCGATTCGGTTCAGATTCGTTTGTGGCCAGTAAAACAATCCTGCAGAGTGCGCAACCACCCACCCACACACACAGAAACACACGTGTAGATTTCTTCACTAATGGCAAAACCACTGAACTCCGATGTGTCAGAAAAGGCTCTGAATGAAAGGGAGACGGACAGCTGTCTCATGGGACAAATTCCGGTCTGCGGCGTCACTGACGGCATCTCTGCTAACACACGGATCAAAGTCGCCACGGCAACGGATGGCGTCACGGATGAAGCGTGCAGAACCGGTAATTAAAGCGTTGTTAGTTCTGGTCGTCGCAGAAATGCAGCTGTTTCCAGAGAACTTCTTCTGCGTCACATGAGTGTGTGCTGAGCTCACAGAACCGCCGCACAATCTGCTGAAACTCACTGCACTTTCATGCTGCTGATTCTCCCGAAAATGAGTTTTTATTTTGTGGGTCGACGACTCAAAGACTGCCAGAGAGGCAAAAACACTGAAATCTCTCAAAGTTCTCCAATGTTACTAATAGAAAGCAATTCGATCAACGGCATGAAACGGCAACATCGTTTAAGTATCAACTTGGTCTCGCCTAAACTTATTCTAAATAAGTCAATAATTGTCATCATAGACTATATACAAAGATGGAGCACTCAACATATTACAATATAGCAGAATAAGTCCTGTCTGATAAACACACACACATACACTCTCCTCTGTGAGTATAGTAACTGCAGTTCACGGGGTTTGAAACATGACACCTCTCGCTGAAACGCACACACCTCCATGAATAACCTCCATCAACTGATAATTAAAATGAGAAACAGAATCGGTGTAATAAAGAGGGTCTCGTTTATATTAGCAGAGGGGTTTACAGTTATACAACAACTAATTCAATCTGAGACCTCGCACAGGTGTGCGAGTGTGTGTGTGTGTGTGTGTGAATTGACTTATCGTTTACCCTCTATGATTACACTTTGATACACACGTTCACACACAGTTGTGCGTTACTGACCTATAGCATTCATTTGTTTCATAATTATGGTCTATAGCGGTCAGAGACTCCGCTGAGATTCAAAGGAAAGAGCGATCCATTAATCACACACACACTGCAGTTACAGTCTGTCTTATAGCCGAGGTTATTATCAAATCTCATCTGAATGAGGTGTATATATATATATACTGGATCTGGGTGTGTAAATCTAAATGTAATTCACATCCATCTTCTTATTCTCATTATAGAGTTCCAGTGAAACAAACCCTCGGCTCATAGTGAGAATCACTGGGGAGACGTCTGGGGAAATCAGGCCTCAGCACCTGTGATCACACTCATCACTGATTCACTTCAGATCCAGTTCAGTTTACACTCCTGCAGCCCTTAATTCACATTCACACTGAGTGAATAATGACTGATCATGCTGTATAACCCACACATCTGACCGACACAAGAAGCTTCTAATGGAATAATGGAGATCTTCCTCTCTCATACATAATTAAAATCGCCTGATCGTTAGGCCATTAACGAGGTCTGATGTACAGAGAGAGACTGTGGTTCAGATTTAAAAAACAGAAACTGAATAATTTATGTTTTTTAATCTTTCATCCGTTCAAAAATCCATCATGTAGAATCACTGTCTATTCAGCGGATCACATTTCAAGATTTACTTTAAAATCAAAAGAAAAGGAAAAAAAAGCCTAATAATTAAGCGTAAAGTTTTTCTTTTTGCATCATGACTTTGTCTTCATAACAATTAAGCATATTTATCCCAAAAATCTTGTTAATGCAATTAACTCTCATTACTGTGCTGCATCCAGATATTGTACTTTTGAGTTTGTTTTTAATTCTCATTAGTCTCAATGATGGTTCTTGTTAAATTCTCATTCTCATTAAATCTGAATTGATTAAAGGGCCGTGGATGAAAACTACCATGATGTACAAATAATTTAAATGGTCAGTCATTTTTGTACAATGTAAAAAAAAAAACGTCTCAGGTTACGTATGTAACCATGGTTCCCTGAGAACAGGAAATGAGACACTGCGTTTGAACACATATGAGGAACGTCATCACGTGAACCAGTGTCTGAAAGCAATTATAAAATCTCACCAATCCTATTGGCCGGCGACAGCCTATGACGTCATTATAGACACGACCCGGAAGTATAAAAGGAGCGCCTAGAGAAGCAGTCAGTATCTTATCGTCTTCAGGGACTGTTCAGCAGGCACCCCGATGCATGGCAGTCTTGTTCCCTGTTCTCAGGGATCCATGGTTACATACGTAACCTGAGACGTTCCCTTTCGAAAGGGAACTCTACACTGCGTTTGAACGCATGTGGGGAACGATATACCCACGCCGCCATGCTTGAAGGGAGTGCATGCCAACAAATGGCTAGACAAACGTCAGAACTAGCAGCTTCAACTGAAGTGCCGCCCGCCCTATGGGTCAAACATAGGCTGTCAGTGACAGCATTCCCTATGGCCAACAACCAAAGCTAAAAAAGCCTCAAAGAGGCCTTTCACAGAAGGCCTACCAAGGCCGCTCAAAGGCTTCTGGGACCAAACTTCTTTTCTAAAGAAAAGAGGGTACCTCTAAGGGAATGTGGCCAGGGGGTCCGAAGGAACCCTAGCCAGTCACTTGTCAGGGCAACAAAGTCAACCCTGAATGCAACCAGGGAAGCTGACCTGGTCTAATTAAAGCAACCTAGTCTTGGCCAACAACCTGTCTGATCACAGAGTCTCAAATCACATTCTTCAGAGAAGACATCCAATAAGAGTGACTGCAAAAGAGGCAGTAACCAGAGCGTAGAGATGGGCATCCTGGAGAGCAGGCCTCAGCTTAGCGCTTTTTACCCTTACCAAAGAGGGGAGTAACACTATGCTCAATCCTATGATCTACTCAGCGCCTGATTATTTGCACTGAGGAGGCTGTGCACTCTAAAGGAACCCAACACAGGGGAGTACATTTACCAGCCTAGAATGCTAAGTACTATGCAGGACAACCCTCAAAAGAGGGGAGTACAGGGCTCAACCTAACAGTTAACTGTACTGTAGGCACAAATCATGGAGGCCCAGGAAAGGGCCTGCAACATGACATAAGTTCACAAAACTAATATTATATATGTGTTCACAAGACTTCTGCATATTGCAGGTTGTAGACTAGAGTTTTTGCTTCAAAATGAAGTAAAAAATTATCCTGCCTACTCGTTCATGTAAAACAATATATTGATTTAAATTTTGCAATATATTGGTTTTAAAATATGTAGGACACTTTTTGTCAAGAAATACAGTATGCGTGGAGGCGTGAATCTTCATGAATAATACTGTGAAGAAGACAAAGACCTGCATAATGACCCGCATAATGAGCCCTTTCAGTCAGGTAGGCTATGTGAAAAAACCCTCTGATAACAGGATCATATCGGCTGTATTAACGTAAATATAATGTCCACTCTTGACAAAAAAAACATGATTTTTGTGATCTCATGCATGCACGTATTATTGCACATTTGAAGAAAATTTTGTATAGGCATATTATAGTTTAAATTACAGTACCAGTCAAAAGACTGGACACATTAGCGTACTATTATAATGTTTTTAAAAGAAGTCTCAAGTCTCTAACCAAATAATGTTTTTCTATTTTAATATACTTTGTTAATGTGCAGTTGACAAACTATACATCATTAAAAAGATCTAAGACTCAAGCTTCACATTTTGACCTCTATTTTACTCTTATAGTGACCGTAATTTGTTAATAGCCTATGCGTCAGGAGAGAAACCTATGTGAGTCGTTACCTTTGACAATAGAGAGGAGGCAACTCTAAAATAAACTCTAAAAACAAGAGCTCAGAGGAGCGAAAACAACCCAAGTCAAACAATGTCAGGCGGCCTGAAGGCCGATGCTTAACATAGATCTAACTGAAGTAAAGAGTGCCAATCTCTAAAATAAACTCTAGCTATGACCAGAGGAGAAAGCTACTCTACCATATGATGGCTGAAAAGCTGGCCATATAGCCAACACAAAGATAACCAACCTAATGGGAACTTCAGGGCCCTAAATTCTCCTTCGACTTCTTTTACACACCCAGGAAAAGCTATACAGGAAAACTACGGTCAATATATTAAAATATATAAATATAGACCAAGTTTATAACCTGCGGATCGAAGAACGGAAACTACCATCATAGAAGGATGGAATCTATGGTCCTTTCAAGCCTGAAAGAGCCTCTTCACTGTCAAGCCAAAAGGCGAGCCACAGAAATCTTCATTATGGACCCAGTCCTCGGTCTGATCGTAAGAAGCACCTGGGTAAAAAAAATCATTACTCAGGAGGTGGAAGAAGAAAGGAGAGGGTAGATGATGTAACTACCCTCATGGAGAGCAAATCAATCACCGACGCTGCTGCCGTCCGTAATTGATTACCTCCCTCAAAACTTTCTTCTTCCCAGAGTCCCTGGGGACTTCTCTGGGACCTACCCCGAGAAGGAGGAGATGCCCGAGAGGCGATACTGGACTCCGATCCTCAGATCGCAGGGCAGGGAGGCTTTGAAGTTTCAGGAGGCTCACCTTCTTCCTTTTTAATAGCCATCTCCTGCTCTCTTGGGCTAAAAACCAGAAGAGCACTCGCTGCCAAATCAGATAATGACAAAGAAAGAACATCATCATCATACAGCAGCCTACTCTCATCAGCCGCTGGGGGTTATGAGAGATTACACCTGTCCCTAACTCCTCAGCAAGCTCTATCTGTGAGCCCCATGATTTCAGTCGCCGCTCCATTCCTCAGCACGGACGGGACCAGAACCGCTGGGCACAGATGTCGGCCACTCTTCCCTCAAGAAGAGGGCCAAACGAGAGCGGAGTGTCCTAATAGGCAGACGCTCACAGTTTGCACAGACAGCGCCCTCGAGCACTGTCCGTGCATGCTCCTCTCCCAGACAGAAAACGCACAGATTGTGTGTGTCATCAGGTGTCAAAAACCTGGGACACAGATCCACACACTTCCTGAAACGTTTGTTAGACATAGTAAATTCCTTACCAGATTTGAAGAATCGCAATCAATCAAAACAGTCCCTGAAGACGATAAGATACTGACTGCTTCTCTAGGCGCTCCTTTTATACTTCCGGGTCACATCTATAATGACGTCGCCGGCCAATAGGATTGGTGAGATTTGATAATTGCTTTCAGACACCGGTTCACGTGATGACGTTCCTCATATGCATTCAAACTAAGTGTAGAGTTCCCTTTCGAAATGGAACTGACAAAAGAGTTAAAATTTTAAGTTTAGTCAACATGAAATGTGAAGTTGACAACTCGAATATTTAAGTATTTTCTTAACCAGTTAAATCCAGGAAAGTTATTCTAATGATACATTTTAAGTTGTGATAGCTAATTAGAACAATCCTTTTTTTTTTTTTTTTTTTTTTTACATCAATAATTTGGGCTGGGTGCTTAAATGTCATGACAATAAGTTTATATTGAAAAACGATCTTAATGGTTCCAAAATAGTCTTATTTTTGCTTATCTTTTTATTTTCTGGTGAAATAACCTGTTCTTAATCTCGACAGGTCTTGCGTTTCACTGTGTAGTAAATGTCTTACATACTGTATGCATACACACACACACATTCTTGTACATCTATCTTTGTGAGGACGTTCATTGACACAATGCGATCTCTAGCTCTTTACCCTAACTCTACCCATCACAACTAAGAGCCTGACCCAAACCCTTACCCTAAACCGACTTATAATTATAACCCAATTATAACCTGATCACTAAAACCAAGTCTTGACTCTCAAACAGGCCTTTAAAGGCTCTCAGAAAGTGACGAAAGGCCTAAATGTCCTCACTTTACTCTCTTTGTCCTCACTCCACACTCACACAAACACACACGGGAGATGGGGAAAAGAGAAATGGGAGAGTTTAAGGGAAAATAGGTTATTAACACTCTGAAGTCGGGAAACGCGCCTGCGCGTTTTGCTGGATTTTTTTCACATAGCAGCAAAATCAACTTAAAATACTCCGTCATTTTTTGTCATAGAGACAGAAGTAATATGTCAACTGAAACTACAGAATGTTTTCTTTCATTTGTGTACACTCAGAGTAAAAACAAAATGTTGTGCTTTTTTCAAAATAAAGAAAACTAACATGGTGCGCGACCTGTTATCTCTCTCTGAATGAAGTCCAATCTGATACTCCCTCAGAAAATGAACTGTAACTTAGTGAATACTAATCACACAAAAATGAGACTTATGTCTAAACAAACGGTGAAATGTCAGGTTTTAAATCATGTAAGTCAAACCGAAAACTAATATTCTCTGTTTATGTAATCTGTTTTAAAAGAGAGACATGTCAGTCATTCGCGGCTCAGCTCATTATCCACTAATGCGGCGACGCCCACGGAGCGATCTCGCTATTCCGACGCTATTCAGACAAAAAAATTTACATTAGTAAGTTGCCATGGCTATTCCCAAACTATATTGCTATACTGAGATGAGTGAAATCGACTGAAATATGTAAAATACTGAAATAAAATGTGTTAGCAATGTATTAAACTGCACATTAACATTAAGGCTCTATATATAATATATAAAATACCATAGATGTAATATGAATGTTTACACGCTTTGAATCACAGAAATACATTATGTTTTAAAGTATATTAAAATAGAAAAACATTATTTTAAATTGTAATAATATTTCTGTGTTTTTGATTCTGTGCTTGATGATCATGAGACTTCTTTCAAAAACATTATTGATAGTAATTTGTCCAATCTTTTGACTGGTACTGTAGTTTTAAATTTATGCCTAAACAAAATTTTCTTCACATGATGTGCAAAAATACACGCATGCATAAGATCACAAAAATCATGTTTTCTGTTAAGAGTGGACATTATATTAACGTTAATACAATAGCTGATATGACCCTGTTATCAGCATGCTCACAGAGGGTTTTTTTCTTTCATCTCACAGATTTGAGAATCATAGTGACCAGATATTAGCCCACACTGGACATTCTGAATGAATATAATGGTGAGATCACTGACTGGAAGCAGGAAAGGTTTTTCTCTTCTTTTTTTTCTCCAGTGCCGAAAACACCAAACACCTTGGAAGGCCAGGTAAGTGATGTTCACTTATATCTTGGAACAGGATTTATTTCAAGGTAAAACTCTATACTCAAAATGTGTCTCATTTATATTGTTAACTATATTCTGAATAAACTATCAAAAAAACTACTTTGTACTTGGATTTGTTTAATGTCCTCTCACATAACCTACCTGACTGAAAGGGCTCATTATGCGGGTCTTTGTCTTCTCGGGTGTGAATCACAGCATTATTCATGGAGATTCACACCTCCCGCATACTGTCTTTCTTGACAAAAAGTGTCCTACATATTTTAAAACCAATATATTGTTTTATATGAACGAGTAGGCAGGATAATTTTTACATCATTTTGAAGCAAAAATTCTAGTCTACAACCTCCAATACCCAGAAGTCTTGTGAACACATATTTAGTATTTGTTTTGTGGCTGTATTTCAGTGACTTAAGTTTTTTGTTTTTTCAATAACCACGCATAAACGTTAATCCCTCAAAAATACAAACATGTACATACATGTTGCTCACATATTATGGTAGCCTAGTTCGTGCTGAATACAGTGTAATGACACTTTTGCCATTAATATGTTTATAAGCAACTGAAAAAAGCACAAATCTCAGGGCATGTCAAAACTTCTCCAGGGCCCCAAAAATCCTCAGACTCCAGAGGGTTAAAAGAGGAATGATTATGTCATCTTATCTCTACAAGGACACCAACTCATTCCCTCTGTCCTGTCCTCTATCTGTCTGTCTATCTACATGTGTGTCTCTCTTTATCTGTCCCTCTCTTTATCTCTATCTGTCAATTCAGTTCAGTTCATTTCAATTCACATGTGCCTTACTGGCATTTCAGTGATTATGACTTTTAATGTATATCTCTTTTTGTTGATATTCTTTCATCCGTCTGTCAGTCTCATTTTCCTTTTTATGATATTTTTTATGTCTTTTATGACGTGTTGTAAAGCACTGCTGCTGTATAAACAGTGCTATATAAATAAACCTTGACTTTGACTCAGGGTTACTATAGTCAACTAAAACTAAAACTGAAACTAAACCCATGAAAAATGTTACTTGAAAAAAATGTTAACTGAATACTGAAATAAAATATTAAAAAATGTAAATAACCCAATAAACATGAAAGTATTATGCAATCATTTAAGGCGTTTCTCCTTATATAGATGCTTTTGACAAAGTTCCTTAAAATTGCATCAAGAACCCTAGAGTTCTCTACAGAACCTTTATGTCAGAGTGTTAGCGCAGCTGGTGAGGAAGTGTTCGCTTTTTTGTCTCTCTGTACTCAGTGTCTCATCAGTAGAAAGTATCTGTTGTGTCGAGCCTCCGGAGACAAGCTGCTCAATGGAGCTTCTTTCACAGACGAGCGATTAATGCTGCTGCGAGCAGTTCTCTGTTCCTTTGTGTGTGTATTTTTACTCGTTTCCCCCTCTGGCTCCATTTCTCCCGCCAGTGGGATTCTTACGGCAATCTTTAACACAGCATGAAGGAATACAGCGAAATCCAGTTACATGAACGCTTGTGCCTGTCACTGCGTATACAGCTGTGTTTCAGTAGTGATTAGGGCTGTGAATCTTTGGGTATCCAGCGAATCAATTCGATTCACAATTCATGGGTGTTCAGAACGATTCGATTCGAGACGATTCACATTAAAATTCGATGCGATTCAATTTGATTCTCCATTTTAATATGCATTCATAGGGTTATTAAAATGCTTCTCCCAATGTGTCTTAGTTAGGATGAGAATTACACAGCGACCTCCAGAGTTGACTGCCAAGCTTTTTCCAGGCCGCCGCAAACGTCGGGCTTGAGTGGAACCTTCCACCCTGTCCTGAACGCTCGCAGCTGGATGATTGGTCTCTTTGTGGGGCATGCTGCACAGCATCATCCTGCCCCGGTTCCTTTCTTCCCGGAGGTGCATATGGAGGTCACAAAGTCGTGGAGGGCACCTTTACTACCTCTTCCCTGCTTCCTCTGCTCTCACTAGTGGGGCACGTGGAGATTCCTCAGGTGAAGCGTGCAATTGCGGTGCTTTTATGCCCGCAAAGTGCCACCACCTGGCGGAATCACCCGTACCTCTCATCCAAGGCTGCACGAGGGTAGTTCTGAGCCAGGGTTAATGCAGGAACTGCGTACGGCGACTGACCTCGCCCTCAGGCCAATGAAAGTCACTGCGTGGGCCCTCGGCCAGACGATGTCCGCCTTGGTGTTCAAGGAACAGCATCTCTGGCTGAACCTGGCTAAGATGAAGGAAGCTGACAAAGTCCGCTTTCTTGACAGCCCCATCTCCCAGGCTGGCCTTTTCAGCGACACTGTCGAGGACTTTGCCCAGCAGTAGACAAACACATCCTGCGTGATGCTGCTGCCACCAGACCGCCGAGGGCTGCCCCTCTGCCTGCCCATCGCTGAGGGCATCCCCCTGTGGCGTCTACATCTGCTCCAGTGTGGCCCGAGCAGCAGTCAACATCCAGGCCGCAGTGTTGAGCTGCCCGTTCTTAGCCGCCGCTAAACCCTCTAAGCAGTCGGTGAAACAACACCCCTGAGACAGGCAACCCAGAGATGGAAGGAGCTGATGCTCAGCAGACGGTCCACGCACCGCTCCTTCCCCCCGAGGAGGGCTGGGTGGAGAATCCTCAGTTAAAAGAGTTATTTTCTGTTCTGCCAGCGGTATCTACTTTTTCAAAAAAAGAGCAGTTTCCTCAATTTCTGGGTCACATGATGTACGGCTTGACAGTGAGCGATGCTACGCTTCTTCACACTCATCCCCCTCTTTTTTCACCATAATGCAGGAGTTTGTGGTTCGAAGATGCAATGCCTCCTTATGCACCTCCAACAACACACACACACTGCTACATTAAGCATCATATACGAGCTGCTTGACCAGTGTGAAGCAGAGGTGATTCTTTTCTGCTAATGTATTTTAGCAGTGCATAAATCTCAGCGGAAGAAATGGACAGATTCTTTAATGAGCCTCTAAACTACAGTTACACCACATCTGTTAACACTCTTTACGAGAGAGAGAGAGAGAGACAGAGATGTACAACTTTCATTGTGCCAACCATAAAACTGACAATCTAACAGCTGTGATCTATTCTGTGAACACCTGAAGACATTAAACCAACATGACTCAACTTTTTTAGAATATTTTGTAAATTAATAATGTAAATTAGGATCTACCATTGTTTTGCCTGCCAGTCTGTGACTGTGGTGTCACTGGTTTCAGACTTTGGACTTTCCAATGACGTTAAATCCGGCCCTGCGAGACTCCGGCACACAAGACGATCAATTACAAATCCTGAACATGACGAGCCAGTCGAATCCTCAGATGAGTCAAGTGTGTCATCAGATTCATCACCACACCATGACTCAATAACTCGGGTATGAAAGTCTAATAATTGGCTCAGAGTATGAGGGCGAATGAAGGGTCAGGTGGACTACAAATCCCATGAGGCCATGCGTTTCTGGGTCAGTCTTCTTCATTAGTGGGGACCCAGACATGAGTAATCAATCACAGATAAGTAGAGCAGAACAGAAAAGAGCAAATCTATCACTGCAAAGTAATAAAAAAATAAATTGATCCAACTATTAATTTTTGATTTAAATGAAAACGTAACCACATTATTTCCCACTTCCATAACTATCACTCTTTTTAACCTAAACTATAATTATATTCATATTCATCTGTAGCTGTTCTACTTGCTGTGACACTGAAGCTCGACTCGTCTTTAATAATACCAGATCCACACTAATCGCTGAGTTGTTATATATCATGCAGCGCTGCTCGTCTGAACGATCTGTTACACTTATTTCTGCTCTAAGTTGCTCTAAGTAAGTGTCTGCCAAGAACATGTTTGCAATGCAGGATAAGTCTACATAAATAACATGAGAAATGTTCCAGAAATGTCTCAATTAAAACTCACGCGCAGAACGACTGCTGAGACCTACTTCTGAGGGAAACCTTTAAAGAGAAATCATTCTTTAAAGAGGACCTATCCTGCTTTTTCTCCATGTTCATCTGTCTTTAGTTGCTGTTTGATCGTTAAAAAGGTTTCCAAAGTCCCTCCAGCGGGAGTTCTTCTCTATATCAGTGTTTCTGAACTCCCTGAAATGCCTCCATTGTAGTCTTGAGTTTTCTTCACAATATTCCTCATTTAAATAATTTATACGCAGAATAAAGAGGCGGGGCCTGGTTGAGTTAGTTAGCGGTTATGGTAAGGGGCGGGACATTTCCCAAACACCAATCACAACACACTGCTCCAGCCGACCAATCAGAGCACAGTGTGCTTTTCAGAAGGAGGGGCTTCATAGAGACCGGAACTAAACAGAGCGTTACTGACAGACTGACAACAATGGAGAATATGAGGAAAATAATGAACATAATAATGAACATTCAAGCATCAAAACCTGTTCTAGTAGAGCCCAAAAACAACATCAAGACTTAAAGGGCATAATAGGGCCTCTTTAAGAACACACACATTCTCAGACAGGAAGGACCTGTGCTGCTTGTTCAACTACTCCAGATTTCCTGCGAGAGAAGCTGCTGCTGCTGGATTATTGTTCTTTGTTTATATTTGCGATTGTTTTTGGAGTAAAGTCCTCTGTGTCTTTTGTTCATATTAACGTGCGTGCCAGATGGTATCGAAACACTCTTATTTAACGTTTCCAGATTCACGTCTTCACTTGAGCTCAGCTCTGAACCTACAAGAACAAACGACAGCATCTACTGCTAAAACGTACAGTAAAAATGATAGCTTGCAGTAACTTTGAGGTCAGCGTGTTTGTTTTCAATGTTTCAAACCTGACTGGTAGCTGGAACCCAAAAAAAAAATCCGTTCATAACTTGAAATGTATGAATATGAAGTCATATGAATTTTTCAGAAATGTTACTGCCTTGAAATCAGTTTTAAACCTCTTCACCTCAGCTCACAAACTGAATTTCTATGCTTTTCTTTCTCCTCTGAATGGAGGTTTGATTAAGAGCACTCTGTCGAATCACTCGCTGTTAATGAAAAATGAGATTTCAAAAGCTGCTTTTACTTCCAAGTTCAGGCTTGAGTTTTTTTTCCACGTTAAAAAGCAAAATACACAAGCAGAAAAAGCAAAGAACACACACATACACACACATCATTAAGACTGACAAGATTCATTAGTTCAAGGAGACGAAGAAAGAAACAGAACTGCTTAAAAATCAGAAATGAACTTAAGGAATATGAACTTGTCTAATAGTTAAAAGTCTAGAGAAGAATTACTAACCTGGTAATGAACTATGAGCTGTTTTGAATTTCTCAAACAACATAAATATTATATATATATATATATATATATATATATATATATATATATATGTACTAAATAACTATATAATAAATAAATTCTTAGTCACAGTTACATTAAAAGTAAAACAGTGATTATGTATTGTAATCTATAACTGCAGTTACTTTTATTCACAAGAACATAACTGATTATAATTAAGCATGCATTATATATAAAGACATCTGATTTATTGATATCATTTATCATGTATGCAGTATTAATCAGTGTTTTCTGCTGTTGCACTTAAAAAAATCTAATTATTTTGGAAACACAGAGCAGTTGAGCCAATTAACTTTAAAACAGAATGCTTGAACATCACATCAATTTTAACTCAAGAAAGAGTTGCATTGTTTGAATTAGCTCTGCACTTTATTTGTTTGATTTAAATACTGTTGAGTTTGAAAAGTCAATCATGAAGAAATGCTGATTGGCAGATGGACAGACAGACAGACAGGGGGAGAGACAGACGGAGAGACTGACAGACAGGCGGAGAGAGAAACAGACAGGCAGATGGAGAGACAGACAGGCAGATGGACAGACAAACAGCGAGACAGACAGACGAAGAGAAAGACGGACAGACAGGTGGAGAGAGACAGGCAGATGGAGAGACTGACAGACAGACAGGCAGAGAGACCGATGGAGAGACAGACGGACAGAGAGACAGACGGAGAGACAGACGGAGAGACAGACGGAGAGACAGAAAGACTGATGGAGAGACAGACGGACAGAGAGACAGACAGGCAGATGGACAGACAAACAGCAAGACAGACAGACGAAGAGAAAGACGGACAGACAGGTGGAGAGAGACAGGCAGATGGAGAGACTGGCAGACAGAAAGAGAGACAGACAGACAGACAGACAGAGAGACTGATGGAGAGACAGACGGACAGAGAGACAGACAGGCAGATGGACAGACAAACAGCGAGACAGACAGACGAAGAGAAAGACGAACAGACAGGTGGAGAGAGACAGGCAGATGGAGAGACTGACAGACAGATAGACAGACAGACAGACAGAGAGACTGATGGAGAGACAGACGGAGAGACAGAAAGACTGATGGAGAGACAGACAGACAGACAGACAGAAAGACTGATGGAGAGACAGACGGACAGTGAGACAGACAGGCAGATGGACAGACAAACAGCAAGACAGACAGACGAAGAGAAAGACGGACAGACAGTTGGAGACAGAAAGACTGATGGAGAGACAGACGGACAGTGAGACAGACAGGCAGAAAGAGAGACAGACAGGCAGAGAGACTGATGGAGAGACAGACGGACAGAGAGACAGACAGGCAGATGGACAGACAAACAGCGAGACAGACAGACAAACAGCGAGACAGACAGACGAAGAGAAAGACGAACAGACAGGTGGAGAGAGACAGGCAGATGGAGAGACTGACAGACAGATAGACAGACAGACAGAGAGACTGATGGAGAGACAGACGGAGAGACAGAAAGACTGATGGAGAGACAGACGGACAGTGAGACAGACAGGCAGATGGACAGACAAACAGCAAGACAGACGAAGAGAAAGACAGACAGACAGGTGGAGACAGACAGGCAGAAAGAGAGACAGACAGGCAGAAAGAGAGACTGATGGAGAGACAGACGGACAGAGAGACAGACAGGCAGATGGACAGACAAACAGCGAGACAGACAGACGAAGAGAAAGACGAACAGACAGGTGGAGAGAGAAAGGCAGATGAGAGACTGACAGACAGATAGACAGACAGAGAGACAAACGGAGAGACAGATGGAGAGACAGACGGAGAGACAGAAAGACTGATGGAGAGACAGACGGACAGAGAGACAGACAGGCAGATGGAGAGACTGACAGACAGAAAGAGAGACAGACAGACGGAGAGACCGATGGAGAGACAGACGGACAGAGAGACAGACAGGCAGAAAGAGAGAGAGAGAGAGAGAGACAGACAGACAGACAGGTGGAGAGACTGATGGACAGAGAGACAGACAGGCAGAAAGAGAGAGAGAGAGACAGATAGGCAGAAAGAGACAGACAGACAGACGGACAGAGAGACAGACAGGCAGAAAGAGAGAGAGAGAGACAGACAGACAGACAGATGGAGAGATAGATGGACAGAGAGACAGATAGGCAGAAAGAGAGACAGACAGACGGAGAGGCCGATGGAGAGACAGACGGACAGAGAGACAGACAGGCAGAAAGAAAGAGAGAGAGACAGACGGAGAGACTGATGGAGAGACAGACGGAGAGACTGACAGACAGAGAGACTGATGGAGAGACAGACGGACAGACAGACAGGCAGAAAGAAAGAGAGAGACAGACGGAGAGACAGACGGAGAGACTGACAGACAGACAGAGAGACTGATGGAGAGACAGACGGACAGAGAGACAGACGGAGAGACTGATGGAGAGACAGACGGACAGAGAGACAGACAGGCAGAAAGAGAGACAGACAGACAGACCGATGGAGAGACAGATGGACAGAGACAGACAGCCAGAAAGAGAGACAGACAGATGGATGAAGAGAAAGACGGGCAGACAGGTGGAGAGACAGACGGAGAGACTGACAGACAGACAGAGAGACTGATGGAGAGACTGATGGAGAGACAGATGGACAGAGAGACAGACAGCCAGAAAGAGAGACAGACAGACAGACCGATGGAGAGACAGATGGACAGAGACAGACAGCCAGAAAGAGAGACAGACAGATGGATGAAGAGAAAGACGGGCAGACAGGTGGAGAGACAGACAGGCAGATGGACAGACAGAAAGACCGATGTAGAGACAGACAGACAGAGAGACAGACAGGCAGAAAGAGAGACAGGCAGAAAGAGAGACAGACAGACAGAGAGACAGACAGACAGACAGGTGGAGAGACAGAAAGACAGTCAGACAGAGAGATAGACTGACAGACAGACGGAGAGACTGACAGCGAGACAGACAGACGAACAGAAAGACAGTCAGACAGACGAACAGAAAGACGGGCAGACAGGTGGAGAGACAGACAGACGGAGAGACTGACAGCTAGACAGACAGACGAAGAGTAAGACGGACAGATAGATGGACGGAGAGACAGTCGGAGAGACAGACAGGCTGAAAGGCAAACAGTGGAAAAAGTTTTATGGATTTTAAAAGAGCATTTTAATTTCCATGCCTGCAGTGAAACAGTTTTTCAGAGCGTATGGATTGTCTGCTTCATCTCTGATTATGTATTAGACATATTTTCCCAGTATCAGTTATAGCTGTAATAATGTACATATAGGTCTCAATCTCATGAAAAGGAAACATGTGATGTGCAGTTTACACAGTCTTTCTCCAGCAGTGGGATCTAGTCATGATATTGACCACAAAACACAAGAGAGTTTACTAAACTGTGTTTATAATGAACAAACACAACCACAGCGCTGCAGAAAACACTCAATTAAACCAATGAATCAGAAGAAACTTCCTCTATCTCCCAAACAAACACGGTCTTTCTCTGATTGTGTTTTTGTATTTTGTATTTCTCTCTCTTGTATGATTCAGTCCGTCCGTCCTAGTGTACGCAACTCTACTCTCATTTATAATAATACAATCGATGCCTGTCTGTATAATGCATTATAACTGGATTCATAATTCCTTATAATGCGTATCATGTACACGCTAAATAAATATATGATACATCAATTGTGAGTCTAGTGTTTTATGTCACTCTACTGACGTGTGTAACATTTCTCTCCATCATGTCATCTGACATCTCATCTTCACAAAGACAATCTCTCTGCTCCTATCCATGAGAAAAAGAACGTCAACATGAGTGTGTGTGTGTGTGTGTGTGTGTGTGTGTGTGTGTGTGTCGCAGATCTGTGTCCCTGGCGCACAGTGAGAGCAGCAGATGGCACTGTGTGTGTGTGTGTGTGTGTGTGTGTGTGTGTGTGTGTGTGTGTGTGTGTGTGTGTGTGTGTGTGTGTGTCGCTGCGTGCTCAAGATCTGGGGTTGTGAAGACGTACCAGAGACACTTAAAGCATCAAGAGTTTCAGAGAGACTACATACGACCACACACACACACACACACGCACATTAATCCAGACGTCAGAAGGTTGTGGGTTTGAATCCCAGACGGTCTGATTCATCAACAGATACTGACATCCCTGGAATAAGACAAATTAATGCCAGAAAATGTCGCAGCGGATCACAAACCATCTGCTGAATAATCAGACAACAAGAGCTTGGAGAAACACACCCAACATCAATAATCACACAAATCTATCTGATCACAACAACTACTAGTGCATCATGTGATTCAGTCTGTGCAAAGTACTGCATCGACATGATCTACGACACAAAAACACTCCTCTTTATCATTTTTCCAGTCAAAAGCATCCTTAAAACAAGATAACTGGAGTGTTTTGAGCATGTTTCGCTTCTATGAAGGAATAAAAGGTAATATATGTAAATATTAAATGCATATTTAAAATTTAAATCAAATCAGAAAACTATATTTTTCTCATTTTTGCTTCTCAAGTGAATTTTGTTTCATTTTTATTATATTGTATTTATTATTGATATTTAATTTTATTGATACATTCATATTTTTACAGTAAAGCAAGACAAATTAGCATTTTTTTAAAGAGCGGCAACAATTAAATGTGTAATTAAACAACACGTACAGTTAATAAATTAAAGCAATAAGCCACAACAGGCCGCGTTACAGTAATTTTGCTACATTTTGCGTCTTTCTAGAGATCGATATATACAGATGGATTAAAAGCATAAATATCATTTAAACTGTTAATGCATTAAGATCCATTACTCTGCTGAGCGTCATTAGGAATTTGTTGTTCCTTTAAGCTGGAAAAAAAAAAGTTTATTTTGATTGTGCAAGAATCTTATCTTGAATGAAAACCCGAGTCAGTTCTCAAAGAACCGTGTAAGATCATTACTACTACAGAGAGATGCAACAGACGACCGCTTCACGCGGAAAGGGAGAGCGAAAAAGAATAAGAAGTAATTACATCCCCGGAGAGACATGGATGAAACCGGATATGAAGGTCCGAGATGGAGCGAGCAGAAAAACGAACTGATGGGAAAAGGAGAGCAGAAGGTGATAATGGAGAACATTTTCCACATCATCTGCATTTCGTTTTTTCATCTCTCTCTCTCTCTCTATCCATAGTGATGTGTTCTTCTGGCATCAGGACAATTGTGGGAACAGTGTCACAAACACATACCGACCGTCCAAACACACAGCAACACGACTCATCATAATCATAAATGTTTCTTAAGCAGCAAATCATCATATCAGATTGATTTCTGAAGGATCATGTGACACTGAAGACTGGAAAATTCAGCTTTGATCACTGGATATAAATTACACTATATATTTTTGATCAAATAAATGCAGCTTTAGAGCAGAAGAAACTCTTTTAAAGCTGTTTGTGAAAAATCAATGATTTAATCAGTGTATTGATCACCACTGAGTGACATTTTACTGTGTGTGAGAATGTTTTTATTACACAATCTCTGAAATAAGACGTCAGAAGACAGCTAGTATAATATATATATATATATACATAATGGACAGAAGGCTTTTAGAGTTCAGTGTTGATCTGAGCTGTATAATCAATGGAGTTAATTGGCCATCAGCCGTCTGCTCTTAACGAGGGGGCAGTGAGAACAGTGGGCGGAGTCAGATCTCAGTATTAATGAGTTAATTAGAGAGACACTGAAAAGACGACGTACAAATGAACGTGTGAATGAAACTGTTATAATGAAACCGTTCCAAAAACTTGAAACACACAGAGAGAATCGGCCGATCAGAGACACACACCACCAGTGTGTGTGTGTGTGTGTGTGTGTGTGTGTGTGTGTGTGTGTGTGTGTGTGTGTGTGTGTGTGTGTGAGTGTGTGTGTGTGTTTGTAGTACATAATCATATTTTGGGGACAAATTTGTACCAAGAAATGAGCTAAACCTTAAAAAAGCAACATTCTCCTTTGTAAAAAAAACAAAAACATAAATATATATATTATGAAAGAATATATTGCATTATAGACAGGCTTCAATTAAAGGGGTGGTTGATTATGATTTGACTTTTTTAACTTCAGCTAGTGTGTAATGTCGCCATTTCACCATAAACAACATCTGCAAAGTTACGACACTTAAAGTTCAGTGCAAAGAGAGATATTTTCTATTACAGAAATCACTTTTTAAACGGCTGGTAGGGACTACAACGAGCTTCTTCCCGGGTTAGTGACATCACAAACCCTAAAATTTACATAAACCCCGCCCTCGAGAACACACAACAAAGGGGGCGGGGCCATGTTGGGCTGCTTTAGAGAAGAGGAAGAGTTGTTGTAGTCGAGTGTTGTTGACATGCCGCCATTTTACGCCGGACTGCTTCACAAACGAGGGTCAATTCAATGCTGAATTTGCACAAAAGATTAAGAATCAATTCCACAGCAACTACATAAATTTATCCACTAACCGTTCAGAAACGTCTAAAAGTTGTAACTTCTTCCTGAGTCTCTCCATCAGTGTCGACTCCGGATTGAACAAAGGCTGAACACAATCCTCATTTTGTATGCGTGAGATTGTCCAGCTTTGTTGTTGTTGAGCGACCGAAGCTGTTAAAGCTCCGCCCTCTTCTGGAAAAGCGGAGCTCATTTGCATTTAAAGGGACACACACAAAAACGGCATGTTTTTGCTTCACACCCAAATAGGGGCAAATTTGACAAGTTATAATAAATGATCTGTGGGGTATTTTGAGCTGAAACTTCACACACACATTCTGGAGACACCAGAGACTTATATTACATCTTGTGCATTATGCGTCTCCTTTAAGTATTTTTTTGGCCGGGCAGTGTATATATAACACTTTAATTGAAGCCTGTCTATAATGCATTAGAGAAGTATTATAAGTGTTATAAATTAATAATGATTATAAATCATTGTAATACAATTTGAAATGCATCATATCTTTTAATAAAAGTTATTATAATATATTATGTGTGTGTGTGTCTGTGTAAATGTGTGTGTGTGTGTCGTACCTCTACTGCATCGTGGCGTGTGTCTCTGAAGTGAACGTGCCGCTGCATTGGCTTTCTCTGGATCTCTGATACACACTCAGCGCTGTTAAACGAGAAGAACAGTGTGATGCAGAGAGAGAGAGAGAGAGAGGGTGAAAGACGAGAGACCAAACGATAAGAGAACTGAGCGCGCTCAGTGGACGCCTGCTTAAACGCAGCTGTCACACACACACACACAGAGATAGAGACGGCTGACAGCAGCAGTTCTCCTCTCATTCTCACTTTCTGTCTCTGTTAAGATGCAAATGCAGCACATCTGTGGTGTGTGTGTGTGTGTGTGTGTGTGTGTGTTTCTGACAGTAGATTAACCTCTCATATTGTCTGGATCTTCAGGATGAGACACACAGCGGGTTACATGTGACACCGGACACAACAAACCTCCAGACAGGAAAGACAGATCTATTACTCTCTCTCTCTCTCTCTCTTACACACACACACACACACGTCTCTCTCTCTCAGCATATATCTGTCTGTCTCTCAGTGTCACATTATCTAATCTCGTAATGGGCTCCTTTCATTCCTGATCTGTCCTCCGTTCGTTTGTGATCTATTTATCGCTCCCTCTCTCTCCGTCCGTCCTTCACCCGTCGTCCTCCTCTATCATCTTCTCTTTCTCTGGAGGTGATAAAATCACTGCCTTGTTCACTTTATGCTAATGAGTCTTTCTGACACACAGAGAGACGCAGAGCGCTTAGGAAAAGAAAGGTGACGTACGTCTGCGTTTGACCGCTGCGGTCTGACCTGGAAACATCAGCCTCGTTTATTCACGCGTGCGTGTATTTGCTCCACACGAGCCCTTCGCACACGTTTAAAACACGGACACACACACGCTGAACCTCCATCAGCCGTGATTTCAATCACAGAAACCAAACTTAAAGTGCTTCGAATGAGAAACAAACACTTACACGCTTAAGTAAGATATCCACACAAACCCGTCACAGCGTTTATTAATCGCATTACTCTCCATTTCTATTATAACTACTAATATTTTTAACGCAACAGTAATTTTACACTGCGACAGAAATTATTTCTGTCTTGTTTTCCAGCACAAACATCTACACATTCTTAAATCAAGATACGTTTACCGGATGACTGAAGATATTAAGACTTGTTTACTTAAAACGAGAACAAATATCTGCAAATGGAGTCAGAAAATTTTTTCCTTTGAATTAATCCTATCATAAAATTGCATACATTTTTTTTTAGGAAACACGACTTCATATCTTCAGTCATTTTGCTTCTCCAGTAAATGTATCCTGATTTAAGGATACTGGAAAACAAGACAGAAACACTGAGGAAGAACATCTTTTTTTTCTATTGCCAGTAAATGCTGCTGGTTTTTGATAACTAACGCTATACTTAAATTCACATACACAACCTTATTGTAAAGCGATAGTGAACAAACACTTCAGAGAATGAAATGAGAATAATGTACTGGATCTCTCTGCTTTTACACACACACACAAAGGATCTTCAGTATCTCTCTCTCCCTCAGAGTCCATATAAGGGATTCTTGGGAGTTATTTCATGATTTGAAGGATTTACCTTATAAACTCCTTGAGGAACAGAAACCCAGAGCGCAAGCCGTGTGTGTGTGTGTGTGTGTGTGTGTGTGTTTGCATTCTACAGGTTACATGGTCATTTAAGCTGATTGGCTGAATACCAGCACTGACTAAACTGGTTTTCCCTTTTGTACACGCCTACAGCAAACACACACACACACACACTTATATCAACACATTCTGCGTGAGGTTGTGTTTGTCTGTGTGTGTTCATTATGAGATAACATCAGAAAGTGTGCTGATATGAACTGAGCTGTGATGAGGTCAAACACACACACGTTTCTGATTTCGACCTCTGTAAATCATTCATCTGTTTTCTGTCTATTAGTCCTCAAGTCTTTCCTCTAAAGAAGGAAAACATCCATGAATGTGTGAGACGAAAGAGACAAATCCAGTCAGATGTGATCAGATCGATGGATGGATGGACAGAACGATGGATGGATGGATAGATAGACAGGTGTTCCTACCTGTAGGGAGTGTAAGACAGCAGGTGTGTCGTCCGCTCTCAGGAACACTTGCTGTCCACGTCTGAAAGACAAACGAGAAGCATCAGAACGTGCTGCGCTCATCTCTGTCCACAACTCCATCTAACTATCTCTCTCACACACACACACACAGTTCTGAAGCTTCACTTCTACCATCTTCTGCCCTGTGTGTGTGTGTGTGTGTGTGTGTGATGGCATGTGTGTAAACATGTCCTCATGCTGGCAGTGTGTTCTTACAGGTCTCTTCCTCGCTTCCTCTCATGAGCGTTCATGTCATTCCCTCCTGTGTGTCAAGCTCCGCACAGACCAGCACACACTCACTCGCACACACACACACACACACACACACTCGTGTCGGGTCTCACAGAGGTGTGTGCTCGAGCCCTCAGCAGGGAACACACTGACAGCACACACACCACAGCCACTCTTCTGTCCTCTCTCTCTCTCTCTCTCTCTCTCTCTCTCTTGACTGGGGAAGCCTCTGATTTTATTGCTCATCAGGGTCCTAAAACCCTCTGTGTTTCTCTCAGCCAGTTTACTCTATATACACATTTATCATTTGAACACCAACATTTCTATTTGGCACATTACTTTGAGGAATTAACTATGCATCACACTTTGTTTTAGCACAGTTACTTCTGAAAACTAAAAACAATATAATTTAGTTATAACCTAATATTTGTTTTGTAAAGGACTGTACTTATTTTGGGCAATTTGCAATAAAAGTTACAAAACATTTTGCACTAAAAATGTCTAAATACGTCTAAAAAAATGACAAAAATATATATAAATATATTTTACATGTAATATTTGTTTTATACAAGGATGTACTTATTTTGGGCAAAAATCATAGACTAAAAAGGTTGTCCTTTCTATTAATTTTTTTGTTTTTTGTTGCAATAATCAATTTAGTAAGATTAAGTGATATCACAAAGCACTGCAAAAATATTATATATTATTATATATATATACTATAATATATATGTATATATATATATATGTGTGTGTGTGTATATATATATTAGTGCTGATTAATTGCAATTAGTTTGTCTACACAATATGTATATACAGTATACACACAGACACAGATATATATAATATATATAAATATAATAATATATCATGTAAACACAATTATCATAATTAATCGAAGCACTAATATGTGTGTGTGTGTTATTACAGATATATTCTTATCTTATTAAAGCGGTTTTGTAAATTGTTTCTGCTTTTATGGTAAATTTGGTATATTCTTACTGGAAAATAAGGTAAAAATGAATATGATATAAATACTGATTATGAATGTCATCTAAGCCAGAAATTATTTACAAAATGAAGTTTGCCTGTACAGTTTGAGTTGATTTAACAGTGGAACATCACAGAATAGAGAAGAATGTGCAGTAATAACAGTAATAATGTTCAGGGATTTAATATGTTGCCAGAGATGAACGAGATCTGAACATTTGTAGTATTTCTCCTGTCTATCTTTCTGTCTTTAATCTGCAATGAATCTGAGAGAATGATCTCTCTCTCACACACACACACACAGTGAGTATTGATCAAGGGTTCCTATAAACAAGTCACGATTACGAGGAACACAACATTAAACCTCAAGAAGAATTTCTCCACAACCTTCATGTGATGACAGGAAAGTGTTCGATGTGCACATCTCATCAGATCATCTTCTCATGTGTTTGAGCTCATTTCAGCACTAAATGATTATTGATCAGCGTCGCAAGAAATAATTTTCGCAAAAAAACAAACTCTTGTTTTTCAGTACAAATATACTTTTAAAAAAAAAAAAAAAAATCAAGATACATTTACCTGAGAAGCAGAATAAGTATTGTTTATTAAAAAATGAAGAGAATTTAAGCTTAAAACAAGAATTTTATTATTTTTCTGATGCCAGTGTAAAGTCACTTAATTTCGATATCTTCATTTAAGAATGTTTAGATATTTGTACTGAAAACCAAGACAAATCATTTTCTGCAGTGCAGTACTTTTTTTGTCTTGAAAATCCTCATTTTGGCTGCGTGAGATTCTCCAGCTTTGTTGTTGTCGAGCGACCAAAGCGCGAGCTGTTAAAGCTCCGCCCCGGGGCCGGGAGCAGCAGCTCATTTGCATTTAAAGGGACACACATGTTTTTGCTCACACCCAAATTTGACAAGCTATAATAAATGAAATAATTATAATAAAAAAATTTAGCGTTTTGGTAAATGTATCTTATAAATGTTCTTGGATAATAAAAAACTTTTTCTACTTTTTCTGTATTTTATATACTGTACTGTTATATTTTCAATACAAAGCATACTGTGACCAGGAGCTCCAAAAACTATGAAACAACAGCAGCATAAAATTATGTTTAAATAGCCATATAATTATAGGTCTCATGTTTGATTGATCATTATTTTCCTGATTATTACCGTGAAGCTGCTGTGAATCAGTCTGTAGAAATGACGCTGACTTGACTATATATAGTGCGCAAATCTTATGGACTAAATGATATGATAGTAGTTTTATCTTCTGTATGTCATTGTGGCAAGAACGGACTGCAAAAGTAAACATGAAAGTGAATTTTCATTTAATGTCATCATGATATTTTTGAAAAACAGCATCTATTTGACTGACAGACTGAAGCCGAACACAGTCGCGGTATATTAGTGTCAGACGTGATCAATGTTTCCCTGCAGGGTTTAATTTCATTATGATCGACTCCCTCAGATCCGTAAAACCCTCACACACACGAACATATGCATTTATGACAGCTGCACCGAAGAAACTTGCTGTACAAGCAATTTTTCACTTAGAAATTGCAAGTAAATTTCACAAACGCGTATCACATTAAATTAAAAGTTAAATATTGAAGTAGAAAAACTTTTCTTGTTAAAAATGTACTTCAAAAATGTTTTATTTACAACTTTTGGTAACACTTTACTTAAAGCCTTTATATATAATGCATTATAAAAGTATTTTAATGCATTAATTATGACTTGTAACGCACCATATAATGGTCTCATGAATAATTATAACCACAGTTATAATCCATTATAATACTTCTCTATTCATTTAATACACCTTTCGAAAGTATAATGCATTAAAACACACGTTTCAGATGGAACATGAAATCTGCATTTTAACTTTAGTTACAATTATTCATAAAAAGATATAATGCATTATAATATACATTATGAATACCTTTATAATGCATTATACATAAAGGCTTCAAGTAAAGTTACCATATTTTTTTTACAGTGTGTCAGCAAGGTATTGGGTAAAAAATGTGTGTGTGTGTGTGTGTGCGTGCATGCGTGTGTGTGTGTGCGTGAACCTCTTGAGTGGCCCATCAAATCAGGAGACATATGGATCAATGTTCCACAAAGATCCATCGTTACAGGTTTACGGCACTCAAGAGAATAACACAAACACACACACACACACTCATTCATGTCGTTACCTGATCAGGATGCCGGAGCACTTTCATTTAACACTGAGTTTAATCAAGACTGTGTTCAGAGAAAAGGAACAGTAACCAGTAATTACAACAGCACTACCCGCGGGAACACACACACACACACACGCTCAAACATGCAAGTGAGCACATAAAGACAAGTTCACACAATCTGAGCAAATTAAAACAATGAAGAAACAAAGAAAGAGCAGCAATATAAAAAGGGGATTTTACAGGCTTGGGTGGCCTCAACACTATAAACACACACTCACACATTTGTTTCACTATATTAGTGAGGACATTGCAAAGACTTCCTTTGATTTTAATTCAATGAAATTTGTGCTTAAAATAAGAACAAATATCTGCCAATGAAAAATAAACTTAATTTAAAGCAAAACCAGATGATTTTTCTGACTCCACTGACAGATATTTGTTCTTGTTTTAAGCACAAACTCACTTCACCGAAGAACAGAACATGAGAAAATTATGAAATTTGGCACAATTGTAGAGATGGTCATGAACAGTAATTGGACCAATTTTGGAGTCTCTAGGACCAACTCTATAGCGCCACCACAAGTTCAAAATTCACTTTTTTAAAGGTTAAACTTTTAAACCGTTTGTTCTAGAAAAATGAATGCTGATGCCATTCAATGTCTTACATTAAGACTCCACCCATTACAGTAGTGGCCATTTTGAAAAGTACAGTATTCAGTTTTTTTTTGCTACTCCTTCAAATTTTGGGCCTTAAGGTCTTAACTTTTGAACACTTTAATCTAGAAAAATGAAACTTAGTACAGCTGATTCCTCTCTTCATACTGATCGCATTCAATGTCTTACATTAAGACTCCACCCAGTACAGTAGTGGCCATTTTGAAAAGTACAGTATTCAGTTTTTTTTTTGCTACTCCTTCAAAGTTTGGGCCTTAAGGTCTTAACTTTTGAACACTTTGTTCTAGAAAAATGAAACTTAGCACAACTGATTCCTCTCTTCATACCGATCGCATTCAATGTCTTACATTAAGACTCCACCCAGTACAGTAGTGGCCATTTTGAAAAGTACAGTATTCAGTTTTTTTTTGCTACTCCTTCAAATTTTGGGTCTTGAGGTCTTAACTTTTGAATCCTTTGTTCTAGAAAAATGAAACTTAGTACAGCTGATTCCTCTCTTCATACTGATCGCATTCAATGTCTTACATTAAGACTCCACCCAGTACAGTAGTGGCCATTTTGAAAAGTACAGTATTCAGGTTTTTTTGCTACTCCTTCAAAGTTTGGGCCTTAAGGTCTTAACTTTTGAACACTTTAATCTAGAAAAATGAAACTTAGTACAGCTGATTCCTCTCTTCATACTGATCGCATTCAATGTCTTACATTAAGACTCCACCCAGTACAGTAGTGGCCATTTTAAAAAGTACAGTATTCAGGTTTTTTTGCTACTCCTTCAAAGTTTGGGCCTTAAGGTCTTAACTTTTGAACACTTTAATCTAGAAAAATGAAACTTAGTACAGCTGATTCCTCTCTTCATACTGATCGCATTCAATGTCTTACATTAAGACTCCACCCAGTACAGTAGTGGCCATTTTGAAAAGTACAGTATTCAGGTTTTTTTGCTACTCCTTCAAAGTTTGGGCCTTAAGGTCTTAACTTTTGAACACTTTAATCTAGAAAAATGAAACTTAGTACAGCTGATTCCTCTCTTCATACTGATCGCATTCAATGTCTTACATTAAGACTCCACCCAGTACAGTAGTGGCCATTTTGAAAAGTACAGTATTCAGGTTTTTTTGCTACTCCTTCAAAGTTTGGGCCTTAAGGTCTTAACTTTTGAACACTTTAATCTAGAAAAATGAAACTTAGTACAGCTGATTCCTCTCTTCATACTGATCGCATTCAATGTCTTACATTAAGACTCCACCCAGTACAGTAGTGGCCATTTTGAAAAGTACAGTATTCAGGTTTTTTTGCTACTCCTTCAAAGTTTGGGCCTTAAGGTCTTAACTTTTGAACACTTTGTTCTAGAAAAATGAAACTTAGCACAACTGATTCCTCTCTTCATACCGATCGTATTCAATGTCTTACATTAAGACTCCACCCAGTACAGTAGTGGCCATTTTGAAAAGTACAGTATTCCATTTTTTCGCTACTCCTCCTTCAAATCTTGTCCACTTTTGACCAAAATTTGACCAGATGATCTTGACAGATTTTTTATTAATCTTTGTTCAAAAGTTATGAAGTTGCGAACTGTGCCGTTCTGCTTGCGGTGCCTTCGGTGCTTGGACCCCGAATCGCTGCTTGCAGCTATATTTTTACATATATTTTTCAATAAGCAAGTCATTTTGCTTCTCCAGTAAATGCATCTTGATTTAAGAATGTTTAGATACTGGAAAACAAGACAGAAATATTAATCGAAGAACATCATTATTGCAGTGAAGCTGCTTTGAAACAATCTGTATTGTATAAAGCACTATAAATGTGGCTTAACCTTTCTCTTTTTTTAAATAGAATTTAAAACTGATTGTAAGATTTTTAATTAGTAAAAATTTAAATTTCTAAAAACCTGATTCAAATAAGAAACAACATTACTGTCATGGATCAAAGTTAGATTTCTTCAAAGGTGTCGATGAGGTCAAAGAATTATAAGTATAGAGTAAAAATGAGTCATTCATTACTGCACGCCTCGGATCGGGAAGTGTTTTTACGTTTCTGGTCTCCACAGGCATTTTTAAGAAATCCTCAATAAGGAGAATGTCTCTGAGATGAATCACAACACTGTACACACTCACAAGACATCCCATGAAGCATTGCAAGTGGAGTAATTAAATATAAATTACATAAAACTATTGATTATGCTCATTCATTATGAGTTTAAACACAATATATTTAATTTAATTGCAAAACAAAGAGAGTAACTCAATTACGTTAAGTGCAATGATTCATGAAAGTGTAGTTCTTCACCACGAATTACATGTGATTATTACATAAGAACAAAGTAGATCTGCCCAGAGAGGTTATAAATTGTCATTAAAATGATTAAATTTAATAGGAGCACTTTAAACAAAGTATAAATGAAGATTAATGAATTATTGGACAATAGTATATTTATAAACGAACATGAATCTAGATTAATTCTGTAAAAGGTGGTGGTTCTTTGTTAGTTCATGATCTATAATGCATTAACTATAGTTCATATACTAAACTTTATTGTACAGCGTTTCCGATATGAATGTTCTATGATTTTTTTTGACATTTTAAGAAGAACAAGAACAACGCAGAAGGAAAAAGTCTGAACTGAACAAATCTCAATGTCATCACAGCACGCTTCAAAACACGTCTATTAAAGCCACGTTTACGCACACATACAGATACAGTATGTAGTTTATATGACATATATAATTGTGTCATCAGTATCCTGCGACTGCTGTACTTCATGCAAAACTCTTTGGCAAAACTCTTGTATATTGACTATAAATGCAAATATGAATGCAAAGTTTAGTGCACGGACACACATTGGAATATTTCTACTTTTAAAAATGCATTTGTCACATGATCAGGTGAAATACTTGAGCAGTTACAAGAGCTAAAACACACAGTTCCCTTTCCTTCCTTCTACTGTACATGCAGGGCACACCGGGGCTAGTTGTCACACTGTTTACTATAAGGAATATTAAGGGTGGGTCTGTTTACATAAACACAACCGTAAAGTCTTGACAACAACAACAACAAAACTTATGTTATTAAAAAAAAGGTAAGAGGGAAAGTTTCACACACGTACAGCTGACATTTCAGCAAAATATAAACAGTAAAACAATTACGCTTCACGAACAATTACATTAACAAAAATGATAAAAAAGTACTACTTTGGCCAACAGAACTGGGAAATAACCAGTTCCACAAAATTATAAAAAATATAAAACACATGTTGACAACTTAATAAATAATAAATCATATAATAATAATAATAATAATAAGGTTTACTTTCTACTAATTATAATGAACTATAATTAACTCTCATCAGAGTATTAGTAGACTTATGTTAAAGTTAGTAGAATAACCAAAATAAGTGATAAAATAGGTGTAGTTTGAAGAACATAATCCACAAAAAAAATGTGAAAAAAAATTACAACACAAGTAGATGTTTAAATCCAACATGCAAAACCACTGCTTGAGAAAGCAAGTATTTATGACTCAAAACTGTGTTGTGAAATAGGTTCACTTCCCCACATGACAACTAGCCCTGGTGTCCTATAAATGTGGTTTAACCTAGAATCTGGATGTTGATCAACCAAAACCTCATGCTATTCGTCAACTAGAGAAAGTCAGAAAGAGTGAAAAAGTGAAACTTACTGCGACATTAAAGATGTGATGACGGACCAACACACACACACACACACGCGCACACACTAGACTAGTCATGAGTTGTGACGGTCCTTCAGTGTGTTTGTGAGAGAGGAAGCCCTAATGGTGACCTGGGGACTAGAGAGGAAATGGCTCATCTTTGCACACACACACACACACACACACACACCCTGTGTTTCCTGCAGGACGTTCAGTGTGGCGACAGAGGAAACACACGTGAGAGTGAGAGAGGCAGGTGGCATGGAAACTATGGGATGTCAGAGTCGCCACTCTGACCCTGTCAATCATCTCCATGGAGACATCGTAACCTGGAAATAGACACAGACACACACCTCTGTGTTTGACCTCTTCACCCCATCAGATATTCCCGGAAAACACAGACAGTTTGACTCTCTTTGGATACACTGATTTAATGAAACAATGATATGAGATCTTCAGATAGAAGCCTTCAGAATCTGTGTGTGTGTGTGTGTGTGAGAGAGAGAGAGAGAGAGATCCAAATCATTAAACTGCAGAGAGGTGAAAATTTGAAAGAAAAAAAGATGAAAATATACAGCAGTTATCAGGGGTTCAAGCGCTTTAATGTTTATGAACAACTGAAAAAAAGCACAAATGTCAGGGCATGTCAAAACTTTCCCAAATCAGCCTCAGACTCCAGAGGGTTAAGGCCTTTAAGCACATGCGTAAAAGGTATATAGTTTAATTTAACAAACCTGTAACCATCTCGATCATAGATGGAAAAGACCATTTACAGCAAATACGGGCAATTTACCATAGGAAATATATGGTTTTTAAAGCTTTTTAACAGTTATCGAGGTTGAGGCAAAAACCTAGGACTAGTTCACCCAAAGTTGGTTTTTGAAATAATCTCCAATATTTAACGAACGATTCGATGGACAGCAGCGGTCCTAGATGGAAAGTTGCTCAGAAGGAGTTCTACCATGTGAATGTCATGGACGTGTGCGAAAAATTGCACGACACACACAATCATTTACGCATGTGAAATTTCTTTCAAATTTCTCACAGGCCTCTAGAGCCGTGAGTGAAACAGGCCCAGCGAGTTTCGTTCAGATCGGCCTCCGTT
Source organism: Elopichthys bambusa (assembly GCA_037101425.1). Taxonomy (NCBI): domain Eukaryota; kingdom Metazoa; phylum Chordata; class Actinopteri; order Cypriniformes; family Xenocyprididae; genus Elopichthys; species Elopichthys bambusa. The sequence goes on along the minus strand of CM074444.1, from coordinate 31,832,937 downwards.
AACCTTGCTGCTCAAACTTCATTGGCTGATGGCAGCCATGTTTTTTGAGATACGTCAATGTCCTCATAGACAGTCATGACACCTCAGACAAAGACACTGCATGCCAGTTTTCAAGTTGATCGGACTAACGGTGAAGTAGTTATAGCCATTTTCATATTTTTTTTTCTGTTATAGTGCCACCAAGTGGCCAGACGCTGCATCCTTTTTCATGCGACTACAGAATGAGCTCTTACATAGGTGTGCCAAATTTGGTGAAAATATCTCGTTCCGTTCTTGAGTTATAGCCATTTTAGAAAAAGTGGCTCCGCCCACTTCAAACGTTTTGGCGGCCCTTAGCGAACGTGAATCGAAATTTCATTTTTTTTTTTTTATAATTATTGACAATCAGACTCCAGAGAATCTCCTCCGATTGGGCCAAGAACCAAGGACTAGTTCGCAAAAGTAGTTTTTTCCAAAAATCCAAAATGCCGTTTCGCCAGAACGACGAGTGAATCCGAAGGAGTCATGAGCGATTTTGTACTTTTGAGCGCTGTAGCGCCCCCGTCAGGCCGATTAAGGCGAGACTTGGTGACGTTGTAGACCGTATGAGTACTACCAGCCCTCAAAGTTTCAAGTCTCTACGACTTACGGTTTGAGCTCCCCAATCAGTTTATTGGAGAATGATGATCCTTTGGAAAATTTAACAATTACAATAGAGTTTCAGAGCTTGGACCGCTAATAAGATATTTCTACACTTCTCTCAGAGTGGAACACCGCACCAGAAACGGCTCTGTGGATGAGCTTCATGCTACGAGAGGAGCCAAAATTTCTTGGCAAATAAACACTAATGAAACCTTAACAGTGTCACCGATCGCAGTGGTTCAGCCCGAGAGGGTCAAACCATTCCTGATGAGGAGGAGACAACAGATCAGATCAATATACTGCCTTCAATACAAGTGATTGCCACAGAAAATCAATCCAGCTCATAAAAATGAGCAAGAAACACGTTTAGAGTGAATCCAGATCTACTGTGTGAACAGCACAAATGTACATCTCATGCTTGTGTTCGATCTCTAACATGAATTATTCAGTATAAATGTGTTATCTGAGCAGTAAAGTGTCTAAATTGTCTTTTCTTTAGAGATCTTCATCTCCTGCACAAGAACTCAGATTAATAATCACACAAAAAATAGACGGCAATTGTTGCGTGTGGTTGTTGCTTAGTAACCATCAGCGGTCAGGGAGACGCTCAATCACGTCTCTCTTACAGCGTCTCTGGAAAAAACCATACAAAGAAAGAGTTGTTTATTTCTGACCTGCTGATCTGAGTTCATTTCTAATTATAAAACAGACTCTAAATTCTGATTGGATGAGCCGCACCTGTGACACACATCTGTATTCATGTTGCTAGGCAAACAAAAACACACAAAAGTTACACTAATCAACTAGATTACATTGCAGAAAAACTGTTTATTAAGATTATTAATATTAATTATCTGAATGAATATAAATAAAGGTATGTCATGGTATTTAATTTCATTTGGAATGATAAAATTGTAAGCCAAATAAACAAAATGGATCATTTTTATCTTATTAATACTAATTATTTTTATTTTACATTTTTTATACTTTTTTTTTTTTTTTTCTTGCACTGCTTTGGCCAAAAAAAAAAAATGCACATTAAAATTATATATATATATTCAGTTTTTAATGTGCATTAATATATATAAATGTATGTCATCCAAATATATCATTTTATCTTAATAAATCTATGATTTTAATTTGTTAATACTCATTTAATCACTGAAAATTTAGATATTTTACATTTATTATACTTATTTTGCTTTGGCAATACAAATGCACATTAAAAAAACTGAATAAATATTAATGTGTGTTTTTTTATTTAATTTTATTTTTTCTTGTGACAAAATGCTTATGTTTTATGTAAATCGAGTTGACTAAAACTGTAAGCTAAATAAATAAATGTAAACTTATACATTTTTATCTTGTTAATACTAATTTACTCTATTTGTAATAACTGTTTTATAATTATTGTACTTATTTTGCAATACAAATGCGCACATAAAACTAAATAAATATAATGTATTTGTGTTAATTCATATTTTTGAACTAACTGCTTGTAATTTTCCTTCTATGTAGATTTGTATCAAAGATTATACCTAATTAAAGTTAATTGATCCGTTTGCACTGATTTTTACATGTATACTTAGTTTTGCCAGTACATTAGAATAAGAGAGAGTGATAAATGGTGGATTGAAATGGATGAATATGAATGCTTAACGTCTGTAATGAAAGACATGATCAGAATCTGTCTGGATGTGTTTCTACAGGATGAATTATTACAGCAGAGCAAACAGTGTTGATCTGGAGCAAAATGACACTGAGCGTTCAGCTTTAATCTCTGATGCTGTTTGAGACGCACAACTGAACAAATAAAGCCTGATCAGAGAAAATCAGGCAAAACACACACATCTGAAGAGAGACGGAGAATGAAGTATGGAGAGAAGACAGATGGAGACAGTCTCAGCTTATCCAGGATGAAAAACAGAGAGATCGGAGAAATAGACCCTTGAGATCAGCAATTCTCAACTGGTTTGGCTTCGAGACAGATCTTGCATGTGACATCAACAGCGCAGACACTGAAAACTTGAGTTTATAAACCAGCGTTTCTGTCTTGTTTCCCAGAATTTTACTTCATCAGAATGGTACGAAACTTGGTAACGGTTTTGGCACTTGCTATGTGAACATAAAAAAAACACTGACATGATTCGAAAAGGCTAAATGGTCCTGAATAAAACAGTCACACTTGCATTGTTTGCAGTCAAAAATGGAAATTAATTTCATCTAGTGGAAGAGTTTGGTACTGCGCCCAAACTGCGCCAAAAAAAAGTGTTTTTTTTTTTTTTTTAGTTTCACTTTTTAAACTTTTTTTCACTTCAGCAAATAATCTGTCAAGTGTTGTCTTTAAAAGAAATCCAAACTTCAATCTGCGCTCCAAAGCACTCCAACAGTATAAGTTGTAAATGTCATTTTCAGGTCTATGCCCAAAAAGTGAATAAATGGATTATAGCTGCTGCATAAGTATAACTTATAAAATACAAAATATTAAATAAAAAACATGATCAAACTAAAATATAATACATGTATTCTGTCATTATTGATGCCACTTGAGCATCACCAGAGGGTTGAATCAAAATACGTTTAGTGAGAAGGAAAATTTACTTGCACTCTTAAAAATAAAAGTCCCAAAGTGTTTTTTTGTTTGTTGATTGGCTCCCCAAAGAACCTTTCAGTGATCAGATCTTAAAAGAACCAATATTTTAATAATCTAAAGAACCTTTTTTCCACGATAAAGGACCTTTTGTCCAATGGAAATATTCCAAGGTTCTTCATGGAACCATTGATGGCAATAAAGCGCCTTAAGACTGTAAGATATTAAGTCTTGTTTTCTGAAATCTATGAGTGCTTAAAACAAGGATAAATAATGTCAAAATATCTGCCAGTGGGGTCAGAAAAATAAACATGTTTTAAGCACAATCTCGGTAATCAAGTCTTAATATACTGGATATAGTATAGATACTGGAAAACAAGACAGAAACACTGAGGAAGAACATCGTTATTTGCAGAATAATACAGCAGTCGTGGTGTTTTGTTGAATCAGGGTTCAAAAACAAAGAAAATCCCCAGAAGCTGACTTCATATGGACACAAAAATAAGATGAATGAAAGACAGAGCGAGGGTCGTCACCCGCTGATAGAGGTATTGATCCGACTAATGATGTCCAGATGCCAGCGTATGTGTGTGATCTCGCAGGTCTGAAGCACCTGCTCGGACACGCATCCGTCAGCGCGTTGAGAAGAATCTGTCGGCACACGCTTGTGTTCAGATTCACATCCTTCACTTCATTTACACGCGTCACTCCGCAGCCCTTCAGCAGCGTTCATTCACAAACATCTCTCTCTCTCAAACGCCTCCCTGCGGTGAAAACAACAGGAAAACCAAGCGTTTGAAAGCAGAAACCACAGCCGCGCCGCTCAGAAAGATAACAAGTGTTAATGGCTCAGTAATTTTCCCAACATGCATTGCTGGAGGGGCACGTCGTCTTATATTTACATTTTTCACACCTTAGAAAAGATTCAATCTCTGCATCACACACACACACACAAACACGTGGCCGAATATGAAGGATTAGTGTGTGAATGCTTGTTCTGACATGTTCAGAAGGACTCGTGTGTGAGAAATTCACTGCACTGAAACAAGACTAATGTGTCAAAGTATTTGATTATTGAAGTACAAGAATGATGATAATATGATCAAAAAACATATGTGCAATAATTGACTACTTTTACTCATAATAATCATAACAGACAGTTCCTCTGATCAGTGATCAAGCTCATTAGGTTGCCAAGCAACATAATGATCAAAGATCTTCTAAGAACGACTGATTGGTGCATTAATAGAGAATTCAGCTGATGTGCGCGTGTGTCTTTATCAGTGTCTTTTTATAACCACTTTGAATTCAGCTCACCCGAACAGAATTTAGATCTGGAACTAAACACTACTGCTCAAAAGTTAAATTGTTCTGAAAGAGTCTCTTCTGCTCACCAAGGCTGTATTTATTTGATCAAAAATACAGTAAAGACATGAAATATTATTGCGTCAAACTTTTGAAATATTCTTGGGTGTTTTTGAGGCTTCAAATTGCATGAAACACGTCAAAGATGTCGGCCAGTAGACATGAGCAAAGCCTTAGAAATGGGCGGGGAGGAAGGGCTCTATAGCGCCACCTTTTGATAAAAGTTGTGAGGTTAGTCTTACCTACAGTCACCAAACTCAGTACGTACAGTTGCAAGAAAAAGTATGTGAACCCCTTGCAGAATCTGTGAAAATGTGCAAAATTTTAACAAAATAAGAGAGATCATACAAAATGCATGTTATTTTTTATTTAGTACTGCCCTGAGTAAGATATTTTACATAAAAGATGTTTACATATAATCTATAAGACAAAAAAAAAAAAGCTGAATTTATTAAAATGACCCTGTTCAAAAGTTTACACACCCTTGATTCTTAATGCTGTGTGGTTACCTGGATGATCTACGACTGTTTTTGTGTTGTGTGATGGTTGTTCATGAGTCTCTTGTTTGTTCTGAGCAGTTAAACTGAGCTCTGTTCTTCTGAAAAATCCTCCAGGTCCTGCAGATTCTTCAGTTTTCCAGCATCTTCTGCATATTTGAACCCTTTCCAACAATGACTGAATGATTTTGAGATCCATCTTTTCACACTGAGGACAACTGAGGGACTCAAACACAACTATTAAAAAAGCTGCAAACATTCACTGATGCTCCAGAAGGAAACACGATGCGTTATAAGACGGGGGGTGAAAACTTTTGAACAAGATGAAGAGGTCCAAATTTTTCTTATTTCACTTAAATATTATTTTTTTTCATTTAGTACTGCCCTTTGGAAGCAATAGAAGATACTTGCATGTTTCCTGGAAGACAAATTAAATACAATTTACCTTGATCATGTTTCCTTCTGGAGCATCAGTGAATGTTTGAACCTTTTTTAATAGTTGTGTTTGAGTCCCTCAGTCGTCCTCGGTGTGAAAAGATGGATCTCAAAATCATTTTTTATGTAAAATATCTTACTCAGAACAGTACTAAATAAAAAATAACATGCATTTTGTATTACCTCCCTTATTTTGTTAAAATTATTAACATTTTCACAGATTCTGCAAGTTGTTCACATATTTTTTCTTGCAACTGTATATTGTTCTCGTCAAGCCAGACAACTTTCTAATTTACAGTCTTCAGCTCTGACCAACAGGAAGTCAGATATTTTGGTTTGAATGTGGATTTTTTAAATAATCAGGCTCTTAGTTTTTAAGTACTCCTCGTCGGAGATTCATGCTTTCGCCACCAAACTCAGTCAAAATGAAACAAAGACACTGAAGATGCTAAATTGCGAACGATTATAGGATATCTCAAGCGGTGTTGCAATGGCGAGGGACTGAATTAATGACCAAAAAAAGAGAACAGGAAGTGTCTCATATTGTGTAAAATCATTGTTTGATTTAAATTAAATTAAGATATGGGCCCGTCATCGCTGCTTGCAGCTATATTTTATGCTTGTGATCAAAGCTGAATTTTCAGCATCATTTCTCCAGTCTTCAGTGTCACATGATCCTTCAGAAATCATTCTGAAAAAATTTCTGATTGTTATCAGTGTTGAAAACAGTTTCATATTGTTGTGGAAACTGTCATACATTTTATTTTTCAGGATTCTTTGATGAACACACTAAATCTGAGCACATTAACTAACGCATTTCGAGACACCACT
>CM074444.1:31766598-31821598 GCA_037101425.1 Elopichthys bambusa | reverse complement strand
CACACTCACTCACACACTCACTCACACACTCACTCACACACTCACTCACTCTCATTCACACACTCACTCACACATTCACTCACACACTCACTCACACACTCACTCACACACTCACTCACACACACTCACTCACACAATCACTCACACACTCAGTCACACACTCAGTCACACACTCAGTCACACACTCAGTCACACACTCAGTCACACACTCAGTCACACACTCAGTCACACACTCAGTCACACACTCAGTCACACACTCAGTCACACACTCACTCACACACTCACTCACACACACAGAACAGCAGAATGGATATATGCAGCTCGACAGCAACTGGTAGGATCATTTAGTCTCAGTGTTTCACAGTTTGTGTGTGTGTGTGTGTGTGTGTGTGTGTGTGTGTGTGTGTGTGTGTGTGTGTATATATGTCCTTCCATACTGATTTGGCTACAGAAGCTTCCGCTGTCGCCCCGCTTTAACATCTGTCTTCATGCATTAAAACACGTGTATGAATGTGTATGTGTGTGTTACTCTCGCTGCAGGTGATGTCTGACCACAGGCAAAACATTTTCTGCTCAGATGATGTCAGTGTGACTTTGACCTCCTGAAATCTCTCCCTGTCTCACTCTCTATCACTTCCTGTCTCACTCTCCATCTCTCTCGGTCTCACTCAATTCAATTCTATTCAAATGAGCTTTATTGGCATTGACTGTGTGAAATAGCACAATGTTGCCAAAGTGAGTGTGTGCAAGTGTGTGTGTGGTTCACGTGTGCAGTCACTCGTACGAACAAACACAAATCTAAAGTGAATGTGTCCTACAGCGTTCTCCTGCTGTGTATTTTCTCCCAGTGGTCAGTGAATTATTAAAAAATATAGAAATCAGTCATTCATAGCCTCGCCTGCGTGTGCCCGACCTGCTGAAGTTCTCGTTCCCTTAGAGAAGCGACAGTGCCAGTCAAAAACAATCATCTCCAACTAATAAATGAAGAAAAATACAAGACAACAGCGGCATGACGCTAACAAACACTGAAATACATGTAGAGTCGGCTAAAGCAGAGAATATAGAGAATGTAATACAGCACTATCATTTCATCATCATCATCAAACTGACTCTCTGAGAAACAGTGTGCGGTAAAGTACTTCGTTATCCTACATCCATATATGTACACTACTGTTCAGTAGGATTTCGTTTTTTAAAGAAATGTCAATCAACATCACATCAAATCCAAAACAACACTGTTACCATGACAACGTGAATAGAACAACCTCCTACAGCAGTAATAAGTGCCCTTCATCGTCTCCTCCTCCCCTTCATCTCTGGTCATCTTTTTGTTTAACAGCATCTGTCATTTTAGGATTCATCATCGTTTGTCACACACAGTTGGAGAGAAGAATGACTTTTGTTAATGGTGTAATTGTGGACGGTCAATATTTAAAGTGTTTCTCTCAAACACAGGTGTGTAAACAGCAGCTGGGTTGTTAAAGGAACAGTTCATTATATTCAGCTCTGTGTGAACAACAGACCCATTTTATTAAAAAAATATATGATGTGATTTCAGAAGAGCTGGAATACATAGAGCACAAGTCATATGGACTCATTTTATAATAAAACGATGGGTTTTTTGACACTCGTGGTCACAATGAATATATATATATATATCCAGCTTTGCTGTGCTTGTTTATAAAGCTGCATTTAGCAAAAATGTCTGTAATTATATCAATATAACTAATATTGTTGTTTTTATTTTAATTATTATGTTATAAAATATTAACACAAAATAAATAACTACTGAAATTTTTCACTGCAAAATGAAAAATTAAGTATTTAAGAAAAATAATATTTTTATTTTATGTATTTTTGTTAAGGTTCAAGTTTAGCTGTTTTTAGGGCTGCACAATTTGGCAAATTTCTTTATTATATATTAATATTATAACTATTATTATTATTACTTTCTAAAATACACACACACACACACACACACACACACACACACAGGTGCTGGTCATATAATTAGAATATCATCAAAAAGTTCATTTATTTCACTAATTCCATTCAAAAAGTGAAACTTGTATATTATATTCATTCATTACACACAGACTGATATATTTCAAATGTTTATTTCTTTTAATTTTGATGATTATAACTGACAACTAAGGAAAATCCCAAATTCAGTGTCTCAGAAAATTAGAATATTGTGAAAAGGTTCAATATTGAAGACACCTGGTGCCACACTCTAATCAGCTAATTAACTCAAAACACCTGCAAAGGCCTTTAAATGGTCTCTCAGTCTAGTTCTGTAGGCTACACAATCATGGGGAAGACTGCTGACTTGACAGTTGTCCAAAAGACGACCATTGACACCTTGCACAAGGAGGGCAAGACACAAAAGGTCATTGCAAGAGAGGCTGGCTGTTCACAGAGCTCTGTGTCCAAGCACATTAATAGAGAGGCGAAGGGAAGGAAAAGATGTGGTAGAAAAAAGTGTACAAGCAATAGGGATAACCGCACCCTGGAGAGGATTGTGAAACAAAACCCATTCAAAAATGTGGAGGAGATTCACAAAGAGTGGACTGCAGCTGGAGTCAGAGCTTCAAGAACCACTACGCACAGATGTATGCAAGACATGGGTTTCAGCTGTCGCATTCCTTGTGTCAAGCCACTCTTGAACAACAGACAGCGTCAGAAGCGTCTCGCCTGGGCTAAAGACAAAAAGGACTGGACTGCTGCTGAGTGGTCTAAAGTTATGTTCTCTGATTAAAGTAAATTTTGCATTTCCTTCGGAAATCAGGGTCCCAGAGTCTGGAGGAAGAGAGGAGAGGCACACAATCCACGTTGCTTGAGGTCCAGTGTAAAGTTTCCACAGTCAGTGATGGTTTGGGGTGCCATGTCATCTGCTGGTGTTGGTCCACTGTGTTTTCTGAGGTCCAAGGTCAACGCAGCCGTATACCAGGAAGTTTTAGAGCACTTCATGCTTCCTGCTGCTGACCAACTTTATGGAGATGCAGATTTCATTTCCAACAGGACTTGGCACCTGCACACAGTGCCAAAGCTACCAGTACCTGGTTTAAGGACCATGGTATCCCTGTTCTTAATTGGCCAGCAAACTCGCCTGACCTTAACCCCATAGAAAACCTATGTGGTATTGTGAAGAGGAAGATGCGATATGCCAGACCCAACAATGCAGAAGAGCTGAAGGCCACTATCAGAGCAACCTAGGCTCTCAGTAATCCAGGCAAAAGGAGCTATATCTTAACTTCATTTTTTCAAACATTAAATCTTGTAAAAGAACATACTAACATTCACTCTAAAGTACGCAGTGCATTTATTTTTTATTTAATCGAAACCTTTTGGTTTAATTCCGATTAATCACACAGCCCTAGATTATTCAAAAATAGAGTTTAATTTCTGGATCAAGTTTTTCTTTGATACAGTAATAGAATTTCCTCAAGCTTCTTAACATCAACAAGAGCCAAAAACATGTTTCTTCAGTTGATTCTTGGGTTTGTTTATACCTCGGACACTCACACTGCTAGTAAAAGTGCGCTATCAGTTTAAGCCGTGGCTTAACATTGACATCTGGCAGCGGGTTTGGACTGTCCTCACAACACACTCTTACCAGAACCCTCTGAGACCGGCTGGAGTCTGGACCGGACCCAACTCAAGCTGGATCAACCCCAGAAACCAACAAATCTGTCCAACACTGACTGTGAAAACATTTACCCGATGAGAAATTCAGACAGCAAATCATCTATTCGTTAAAACCTGCCGTACTCCAATAATCTGATTCACAATATATATCTGATTCATCAGTAGCACAAAGTATCTGATGAGACATGTGAGAATGTAGTTATATTAAATCACAAAATATTTATTACAAAGTGTCATATATTGTAAAGAAAGATGCACAAATGCACTTTACAAACAAAATGAGACAGCCACTAAAAATCCTGTTGATTTAAAGACATTGAGAGTCCGAACATGAAGAAAAGTGAAAAAGTGAATCCTGCAGATTCAGATGAATCACATTCACACATTCATAAATGACGTATGTTTATACTTTTGAGATCACTGTACATTACATACACACCATTCAGCACCGGAGCAAAGCTGTTCATTAATATGAACTCAGATTCTCAACATCTTTTCGTCTGTTAATGCTTAATTTGTGTAGTGGTTTTATTTCTCTCTTTTGTTCAGCTTTATCAGCGATGCGCACACACAACACACACGCCTCGAGCTCTTTTCATGCACACAGAACATTTTAACAATCAGGCACATGTTTCTAAATCTGTAAGGTTCCAATTAAAAGTTCTCAATTGCCTTCGTCAGAGTAATTAAGATAAGCGAGCACATTTTCACAGCAGCCGTTGAGAAAGACTTTTTTTTTTTTAAATCTTCTCAAATGCAGGAGAAACTCACACGTTTTGGATTACGACATTATTTTCATGACACTTGAGGTCATTCACCCTCTAAAACTCTCATTACTGGAAAAAAATCTCATTCTCACTGAAATACAGTACAAAATCGTTTAGTTTGAACATAAAGACATTTCCTCTTAATTAAAAGCAGCAATCATTCAATTTAACGCAACCCAACAACTTCGCTGTAAAACTGTACTCATATTTACAGCACAATACAAATTTTATTTCTATAGCATAACTGCTGTTGACCAAAGTGTTTTCCAGCATAATAAACACAATATAAGCACTTACATAGATCCACACTAACACAATTATATCCTGTTCACTCTAATCAAACTAAAAGCCATACTTAAAAGATATATCTTCAAACTACACTTGAAAGCATCCACAGACAGGGAAGATTGAATGTGCATTGGAGGAAAAGGCCTTTGATTTTAATCTAGTTTTGGGAACATGGTTAGATCTCATATGCCTTGTGTTTTGAGGTATCAAATATATTTTGGTGCAATACAATGCATTGCTTTAAAAACCAACAACAAAACCTTAAACCTTTGCACTAACTGAAGCGTGATAATTGACCCTGAGAAATACCTATATATAAAGAATTACAGTAATCGACGCGCGACGAAACAAATGCATAATTTGACAATTTCCAGGTCTTTAACGGAGAGAATCGGTTTCAGTTTAGAAATAATTCTGAGCTGGTAGAACCCAGCTAGTTCACTTCAGAATGGACATTTCCTGATCATTTACTTGCCCCCATGTCATCTAAGATGTTGAAATGAAGGATTTTTCTCCATATAGTGGACTTCACTGGGGTTCAAAGGGTTGAAGGTCCAAATGTCAGTTTCAGAGAGCTACGTCACGCGTGACCTTTCCAACGTAATGCGTGGAGCATCGCAGAGCAGTGCATAATGAGCATTTGTGATTTAAAAGTATATAATTTTTATTTTTTTTTAAGAAAACGACCGATGGTTTCTCTAGATAAGACTCTTATTCCTCGTCTTTGAAGCTGAAACTGACATTTGGACCCGTTGAACCCCAGTGAAGTCCACTATATGGAGAACAATCCTGGAATGTTTTCCTTCATTTCTTTTCCACTGAAGAAAGAAAGACATGAACATCTTGGATGACATGGAGGTGAGTAAATGATCAGGACATTTTAATTCTTTAACAACACTAGTGACCTGCTTATTGAGAGCTAAAGCGGAATCCATTAGAACGCCCAAATTCTTAACATCATCTGAAACACTTGTTGAGATCGAGGCCAGCCTACTAATAAACTGAGAACCTCTTGGATCAACGGAAATGTATAGATGATACAAAGTATGTTTATGAAAAAAATGGGCTCATGTACAATGAAAATAAAATAGGTCCAAGGACAGAACCCTGTGGCACGCCACTGTGTAATTTAGCTGATGCAGGGCACAAATTTCTTGAAATCTTTTAAATACGATCTAAGTGGTAAACTTAAAACCAATATCATCTTTCAATCACTGCAATAAAATGCCATGATCAATAGTAGCAAAAGCAGCGTTAAGATCAAGTGGAAGTAGTATTACCAACTTTCCACAATCAACCAATAAAATATCATTAAAAACCTAAAGGAGGGCAGATTCTGTACTATGAAGTGAACTAAAACATGACTGGAACAGAATTTGCATCTAAATATTGTGATAAAACAACCTTCTCTAAAACTTTTGATAAAAAAGATCATTTTGATATAGGACAATAATTACTTAAAACTGTACAATCTATATTAGTTTTTGGCTGCACTACTGCATGTTTTAAACAAGCAGGAACATTTCCATTGACTAAACTGTTATTAAAAGAGATTCAATATTAGTACCTAAAAGATCAAACAGATCTAACAGCAGCCGAGGAGGGACAGGATCAGACAGACGCACCGCCGGTTCATGCATTCAAGGGTTAAACGTCACACACAGCAGCTTTAACCTACTGAGAGATTCATATGAATCAGTCTGTCTCTCATTACTGTGATGGTGCAACCCAGTCAGTCAGACCAGCAATTAATCTGAATCTAATTAGACACCAATTACTGCTGTTTAAACTGGCACAGACACACACACACACACTATCACTGGACGTCAGCGCTGTCACTAGAACACAAAGAAAAACAAAGAGGACGCAAATGAAAATTAGATACAGACAAAAGCTGTAATGAGCGGACACTGGGTTTTTCTTCTGTGTAATTTCTAGAAATGGCATTCCCACAAGGAGAGAAAAACACGTGTGTGTGTGTGTGTGTGTCACATTTACTTCTACTGTCCAACAAAGGACACGTCATATACATATATTAGTGATGCTCTGAAACCAAAACATAGAAAATAGTTTTCATCTAGCCATAAACTAAATAAAATGGAAAAAAAAAAATAGAATATAAAAGTATGAAATAAAATAGTAGATCAAAAAGTATTGTTTTATATAACATTATAACGACTACAGAAGCACCAAAAATCACACCAGAAAAAAATAAAACATTTTTTTCATGAATCATTTGTACCTGTGAAGATGTCAGCAAACGTCCCTGAGGAGCTCTGTCACATTCAGCTCACGTCAATTAAGTCCCAAAACTGCAGCTAGTGAGAAAACACACACACACACACACATTTGCTCTGACAGTAAGGACAGACAGGTGGATCGGTCCATGAAATGCCAATTATACAAGGGCAGAAATGGGAAATTGGAAATTGGTATCAGTGGTGTGTGTGTTTGTGTGTGTGTGTGTATGTACTAAAGCCCCGCAGGTTATCAGTACAACTACACACACCTAGTTTGACAGGCAATTAAACACCTGTTTGTTTCTCTCACACACACTCACACACACTCACACAGGAGTCCTACAGTCATAACATACTTTCCTACACTGAATTAGCTTTTCTTCATTTAAATGAATGTGTTCATGTTTATATAACTGTGTGTGTGTGTGTGTGTGTGTGTGAGAGAGAGAGAGAAAGAGAGAGAAAGAGGAGGGTAAATGTCACATAAAGGAAGGTGACCTTTCTGTACACAACACCTAAGGGGGACAGTGTGTGTGTGTGTGTGTGTGTGTGTGTGTGTGTGTGTGTGTGTGTGTATTGTCAAAAGATCCACACACACACACACGCACACACACACACTCCAATCATCCAAACAATACTCATTTCATCTATTCCTTTTTATGGCCGTTCTTTTAATTAAGTTTGTTCTGTTTTTATGGCCACATTATTAATGTCTGTAATATATAACGTAGGACAAAACGTGTCTGAGTGATGAGAAAAACAACAAACCTCTGTAAACTCTTCATTATTCATCATGAGTGCTCATAATTATTCATGACTAATTATCATATCAGCACAACTGTCAGAAAAGAGCAACACAAGCAAATACCAGCGGATGAGCCTCAAAGCCAAATGATTATTCATACGTCGACATCCAGAGGCATCTGAACTCACTGAGTGTGTGTGTGTGTGTGTGTGTGTGTGTGTGTGTGTGTGTGTGTGTGTGTGTGATTGAGAGAGAGAGAGAGAGAAAGCAGATTGCATAAAGCACTTACCCAGAAAGAGCAGTTATAATCCAGAAAGAAAGAATTACTCAGAGAAAGAGTTAGAAAAAAAAACAAAAGACAAAGCTGGACAGAAAGAAAAGAAAGAAAGACTATAAAAAAAAAACTATAAAATGGACAAAAATGTAATGTAAGCATGCAAACTTGTACTGCACTCAAATAATAAAACACAACAAAACATAAAAGTCATTGACGAATGAGGTTTTTAAAAGTAAAAAAACATAATGGAGATATAATTAATTTTGAAGTTTTGTTAAGTGATTATGTGGTTTTTATAATCAATTAACACTGCTTTTGTCATTTTTTTACAAGATGGACAAAATGTGTCACCAAAAAAGTCATTCGGTTCAAAAGTTCGGTTTTACCAAATGACACTTTTGGTTTTACCGGATGACGATATTTTCAAACAATGCTAACAGGCTGATATCTAGCTAGCTAGCTAGCAAAAGGACAGTCAAGCATTTAGTGCAAGTTTTTAAAATATTGCAACATGTTTTATAGCGGTTGTACCGAATGACCTGATGTTTCAGATAGTTAAGAGAGAGTTAGTTACTTTGCTTCACGACCATGTGGTCCTTTGCCTTTGTCTGAATGATGTCACATCCTGTCACATGATACTGACCGCATGACTTGATCCAAAATGGTCCCTTTATATTGGTTACTCCGAATGACATCAATTTTCCAGACATTATTTCGCATAACAAAGCAACGACTTCTACACATAATTTTAATACGATTTTTCACTATGTTGATATATGATGTTATAAAATCATGCCAGAATAAAAAATATATACATTTATTACATTTTAAGATATTTTAATCACAAATGAAATGGCTGTACTGACCTTTGGACGGTTAAACCGAATGACCTTTTGACACTTCAAAATATTCAATAAAAGAGATCTAGTTGTACATACTTTGGATGTCATATCTTTTTATTATTATTAAGGCCTTCAGACGAAAAATGACCCATAATCAAATTCACGTGTGTTTAATCAAACTCCACAGTATATCAAAAACTACAAATAAGCAAAAATTCAGCTAACACAATCTAGTCACAGACAGGTTTTTCAAAAACACTAAACTACACTAAATACGGGTTCACTCGCATATTTGAGTTTTGTTCTGTGAATTATTGGCATGAAACTCATTTCATCAATTCCTTTGTATCATCATCCTTTTAATTATAATGGTTCACATTATTAATGTCTGTAATATAACGTAGGACAAAATAACAATAATAAATGTTATTATTTCATTAAGTGCATTTACTTTTGCATTATGCATGAGTTTTGTGCAGTACTGCCACTTTAAAAACATAAAATCTAGTTCCTGAAAGAAAAAACGCTGAGATAAAGAGATCATCTAAACCTAGTAAGCGACCTGCTAACCATCACAAACACATTCAAATGCGTCACAAAACTGCTAGAGAGACCTCCTGCATCCTCATCCTCTGCTTCATCCCCCTGCAGGTCCATCCATGAATAACAAGAGAGTGAGAGAGAAAGAAGTGCAGGATGAATGAGGATAGAGGTGAAAGAGTGTGTGTGTTTCAGGGCTGCTAAAGACTGCATGAACTCCATATGCTTTCTTCTGTTTCTGCTGCTCTGAGTTATGAATTATACATTCCTAAAGAAACCCCGCCGCCCCACACACACACACACAGACGCACACACACGCTCATATTCCTCCACACATGTGCTGTTTTGTTTTGTCTGAATAATTCATGTGTTTATTATAGAGCAACTTTCTGCGCTGCACTTCAGCAAACAACAGATTCATCAACACTGTCAAACTCCATCATTTCTATAAAACACATCCGACAAACACCAAACCAAACAATCAAACTCCCGAAGATCCAAATCAGCATCTGTCATCTGATCCGATCTCAGACTGAATAAACAAGATAAATAGATATCATAAACAGATATGAAATCTCATCATCTGCATCAATTTCATCCGCTCTGACTGAGGAAATTAAGATTAACATTTGCTTTTTTTTATAGTACGCTACTATTCAAAAGTTTGGGGTCAATAAATTATTATTTCTATTCAGCAAGGATGCATTAAACTGACAGTAAAGACATTAATGTTACAAAAATGTTTCTATTTCAAATAAACGCTGTTCTTTTGAACTTTCTATTCATCAAAGAATCCTAAAAAATAAAATGTATCAGTTTCCACAAACCTCAGAAGCAGTTATCAACGCTGATAATAATCATAAATGTTTCATGAGCAGCAAATCATCATATCAGAATGATTTCTGAAGGATCATGTGACACTGAAGACTGGAAGACTACTATATATTCACACAATGTTTTACATTGGAATAATATTTCAGATTTTTTACTGCATTTTTGATCAATTAATGCAGGTTTGGAGAGCAGAAGAGACTTGCTTTATGATATGCTGCTGCAAATGGTATCCAAAAATAAACAGTGTTCAGTATATTATGTGCAGTATGTACTGCATTCTGAGCACTGCCTGTGTGTGTGTGTGTGTGTGTGTGTGTGTGTGTGTGTGTGTGTGTGTTAAATCGCTATGGGACACTGGAGTGAAGGTCACTCAATTAAACATTCCCAGAACATCAGCCACTACTCAATTCCCTGAAAAATCCTAAGTCTCCATCCCTCTCTCCTTCTCCTGAGGTCTTTTCATTGTTTTTCTGCTCACATCTCTGTCAGTGTGGCTTCATAAAACCATCTGAGCACATGGTGTGTGTGTGTGTGTGTGTGTGTGTGTGTGTGTGTGTGTGTGTGTGTGTGTGTGTGTCACAGAGGAGCAGCTTTACTGCTGATGTCAGTTTTACACGCACATTAAAACACAATCATGAGCAGCGCTGTTCTTTAATCCCTATTAAGTGCACTTTACTAGCTACACTTTGACTCTTAATCTCCAGTAAACTCCCTGCGGATGCGCGCGGCTTCATGTATTTATGAGTTCAGCAGTTATTTATTCATCTGAACACATGTCGAGTTTTCGTGTACTGTACCAAACGATGCTTTCACAGAGAAGATGATGAAGACGATGATGATGAGAGTCAGTCAGGAGTGACAGGAAACAAACATCCAGAAAACCTCATTTTAAGGCTGACATCTGCCATTTCCGCTCCCCTAGCAGCACAAAACAGAATCCCAATAACAATAATGTGTCCTGAGTACCCTAGCAACACTATGGTGCTTAACAACAAACCACACTCAGCAATGTGCTTAACAAACAACACTCAGAACACTTTAGCAACCACACAGCAATGTGCTTAACAACAAACCACACTCAGAACACCTTAGCAACCACACAGCAATGTGCTTAACAACAAACCACACTCAGAACACCTTAGCAACCACACAGCAATGTGCTTAACAACAAACCACACTCATAACACCTTAGCAACCACACTGCAATGTGCTTAACAACAAACCACACTCAGAACACCTTAGCAACCACACAGCAATGTGCTTAACAACAAACCACACTCATAACACCTTAGCAACCATACAGCAACGTGCTTAACAGCAAACAACAGTCAGAACACCTTAGCAACCACACTGCAATGTGCTTAACAGCAAACAACAGTCAGAACACCTTAGCAACCACACTGCAACGTGCTTAACAACAAACCAAACTCATAACACCTTAGCAACCACACAGCAATGTGCTTAACAGCAAACCACACTCATAACACCTTAACAACCACACTGCAATGTGCTTAACAGCAAACAACAGTCAGAACACCTTAGCAACCACACAGCAATGTGCTTAACAGCAAACAACAGTCAGAACACCTTAGCAACCATACAGCAACGTGCTTAACAACAAACCACACTCATAACACCTTAACAACCACACTGCAATGTGCTTAACAACAAACCACACTCAGAACACCTTAGCAACCACACAGCAATGTGCTTAACAGCAAACAACAGTCAGAACACCTTAGCAACCACACTGCAATGTGCTTAACAACAAACCACGCTCAGAACACCTTAGCAACCACACGGCAATGTGCTTAACAACAAACAACACTCAGAACACCTTAGCAACCACACAGCAATGTGCTTAACAGCAAACAACAGTCAGAACACCTTAGCAACCACACTGCAATGTGCTTAACAACAAACCACACTCAGAACACCTTAGCAACCACACAGCAATGTGCTTAACAGCAAACAACAGTCAGAACACCTTAGCAACCACACTGCAATGTGCTTAACAACAAACCACACTCAGAACACCTTAGCAACCACACGGCAATGTGCTTAACAGCAAACAACAGTCAGAACACCTTAGCAACCACACAGCAATGTGCTTAACAGCAAACAACAGTCAGAACACCTTAGCAACCACACTGCAATGTGCTTAACAACAAACCACACTCAGAACACCTTAGCAACCACACAGCAATGTGCTTAACAACAAACCACACTCAGAACACCTTAGCAACCACACTGCAATGTGCTTAACAGCAAACAACAGTCGGAACACCTTAGCAACCACATTGCAATGTGCTTAACAACAAACCACACTCAGAACACCTTAGCAACCACACTGCAATGTGCTTAACAGCAAACAACAGTCGGAACACCTTAGCAACCACATTGCAATGTGCTTAACAACAAACAACACTCAGAACACCTTAGCAACCACACAGCAATGTGCTTAACAACAAACCACACTCAGAACACCTTAGCAACCACACTGCAATGTGCTTAACAGCAAACCACACTCAGAACACCTTAGCAACCACACTGCAATGTGCTTAACAACAAACCACACTCAGAACACCTTAGCAACCACACTGCAATGTGCTTAACAGCAAACAACAGTCGGAACACCTTAGCAACCACACTGCAATGTGCTTAACAACAAACAACACTCAGAACACTTTAGCAACCACACAGCAATGTGCTTAACAACAAACAACACTCAGAACACTTTAGCAACCACACAGCAATGTGCTTAACAACAAACCACACTCAGAACACCTTAGCAACCACACAGCAATGTGCTTAACAGCAAACAACACTCAGAACACCATAGCAACCACACTGCAATGTGCTTAACAACAAACAACACTCAGAACACTTTAGCAACCACACAGCAATGTGCTTAACAACAAACCACACTCAGAACACCTTAGCAACCACACAGCAATGTGCTTAACAACAAACCACACTCATAACACCTTAGCAACCACACTGCAATGTGCTTAACAACAAACCACACTCAGAACACCTTAGCAACCACACAGCAATGTGCTTAACAACAAACAACACTCATAACACCTTAGCAACCATACAGCAACGTGCTTAACAGCAAACAACAGTCAGAACACCTTAGCAACCACACTGCAATGTGCTTAACAGCAAACAACAGTCAGAACACCTTAGCAACCACACTGCAACGTGCTTAACAACAAACCAAACTCATAACACCTTAGCAACCACACAGCAATGTGCTTAACAGCAAACCACACTCATAACACCTTAACAACCACACTGCAATGTGCTTAACAGCAAACAACAGTCAGAACACCTTAGCAACCACACAGCAATGTGCTTAACAGCAAACAACAGTCAGAACACCTTAGCAACCATACAGCAACGTGCTTAACAACAAACCACACTCATAACACCTTAACAACCACACTGCAATGTGCTTAACAACAAACCACACTCAGAACACCTTAGCAACCACACAGCAATGTGCTTAACAGCAAACAACAGTCAGAACACCTTAGCAACCACACTGCAATGTGCTTAACAACAAACCACGCTCAGAACACCTTAGCAACCACACGGCAATGTGCTTAACAACAAACAACACTCAGAACACCTTAGCAACCACACAGCAATGTGCTTAACAGCAAACAACAGTCAGAACACCTTAGCAACCACACTGCAATGTGCTTAACAACAAACCACACTCAGAACACCTTAGCAACCACACAGCAATGTGCTTAACAGCAAACAACAGTCAGAACACCTTAGCAACCACACTGCAATGTGCTTAACAACAAACCACACTCAGAACACCTTAGCAACCACACGGCAATGTGCTTAACAGCAAACAACAGTCAGAACACCTTAGCAACCACACAGCAATGTGCTTAACAGCAAACAACAGTCAGAACACCTTAGCAACCACACTGCAATGTGCTTAACAACAAACCACACTCAGAACACCTTAGCAACCACACAGCAATGTGCTTAACAACAAACCACACTCAGAACACCTTAGCAACCACACTGCAATGTGCTTAACAGCAAACAACAGTCGGAACACCTTAGCAACCACATTGCAATGTGCTTAACAACAAACCACACTCAGAACACCTTAGCAACCACACTGCAATGTGCTTAACAGCAAACAACAGTCGGAACACCTTAGCAACCACATTGCAATGTGCTTAACAACAAACAACACTCAGAACACCTTAGCAACCACACAGCAATGTGCTTAACAACAAACCACACTCAGAACACCTTAGCAACCACACTGCAATGTGCTTAACAGCAAACAACAGTCGGAACACCTTAGCAACCACATTGCAATGTGCTTAACAACAAACCACACTCAGAACACCTTAGTAACCACATGGCAACATGCTTAACAGCAAACAACAGTCAGAACACCCTAGCAACCCCACAGTAATGTGATCAACAACAAACAACACTCAGCAATGTGCTTAACAAACACCACTCAGAACACCTTAGCAACCACACGGCAACATTCTTAACAACAAACAACTGTCAGAACACCTTAGCAACCACACAGCAATGTGCTTAACAACAAACACCACTCAGAACACCTTAGCAACCACACTGCAATGTGCTTAACAACAAACCACACTCAGAACACCTTAGCAACCATACAGCAACGTGCTTAACAACAAACCACACTCATAACACCTTAACAACCACACTGCAATGTGCTTAACAACAAACACCACTCAGAACACCTTAGCAACCACACTGCAATGTGCTTAACAACAAACCACACTCAGAACACCTTAGCAACCACATGGCAACATGCTTAACAGCAAACAACAGTCAGAACACCCTAGCAACCCCACAGTAATGTGCTTAAC
This sequence comes from Elopichthys bambusa, assembly GCA_037101425.1. Lineage (NCBI taxonomy): Eukaryota > Metazoa > Chordata > Actinopteri > Cypriniformes > Xenocyprididae > Elopichthys > Elopichthys bambusa. Next base: position 31,806,525 of record CM074444.1, on the reverse strand, counting down.
AACAAACAACACTCAGAACACCTTAGCAACCATACAGCAACGTGCTTAACAACAAACCACACTCATAACACCTTAACAACCACACTGCAATGTGCTTAACAACAAACACCACTCAGAACACCTTAGCAACCACACTGCAATGTGCTTAACAACAAACCACACTCAGAACACCTTAGCAACCACATGGCAACATGCTTAACAGCAAACAACAGTCAGAACACCCTAGCAACCCCACAGTAATGTGCTTAACAACAAACAACACTCAGAACACCTTAGCAACCACATGGCAACATGCTTAACAGCAAACAACAGTCAGAACACCCTAGCAACCCCACAGTAATGTGCTTAACAACAAACCACACTCAGAACACCTTAGCAACCACATGGCAACATGCTTAACAGCAAACAACAGTCAGAACACCCTAGCAACCCCACAGTAATGTGCTTAACAACAAACAACACTCAGAACACCATAGCAACCACACTGCAATGTGCTTAACAACAAACAACACTCAGAACACCTTAGCAACCACACAGCAACATTCTTAACAACAAACAACTGTCAGAACACCTTAGCAACCACACAGCAATATGCTTAACAACAAACCACACTCAGAATACCTTAGCAACCACACGGCAACATTCTTAACAACAAACAACACACTGAACATCTTAGCAACCGCACAGCAATATGCTTAGCAACAAACCACACTCAGAATACTTTAGCAACCACACAGCAACATGCTTAACAACAAACAACACTCAGAACACCTTAGCAACCACACTGCAATGTGCTTAACAACAAACAGCACTCAGAACACCTTAGCAACCACACTGCAATGTGCTTAACAACAAACCACACTCAGAATACCTTAGCAACCACACGGCAACATTCTTAACAACAAACAACACACTGAACACCTTAGCAACCGCATAGCAATATGCTTAGCAACAAACCACACTCAGAATACTTTAGCAACCACACAGCAACATGCTTAACAACAAACAACACTCAGAACACCTTAGCAACCACACAGCAACGTGCTTAACAACACTCAGAACACCTTAGCAACCACACAGCAATGTGCTTAACAGCAAACAACAGTCAGAACACCTTAGCAACCACGCAGCAATGTGCTTAACAACAAACCAAACTCAGAACACCATAGCAACCACACAGCAATGTGCTTAACAACAAACCAAACTCAGAACACCATAGCAACCACACAGCAATGTGCTTAACAGCAAACCAAACTCAGAACACCATAGCAACCACACAGCAATGTGCTTAACAACAAACCACACTCAGAACACCTTAGCAACCACACAGCAATGTGCTTAACAGCAAACCACACTCAGAACACCTTAGCAACCACACTGCAATGTGCTTAACAACAAACCACACTCAGAACACCTTAGCAACCACACTGCAATGTGCTTAACAGCAAACAACAGTCAGAACACCTTAGCAACCACACTGCAATGTGCTTAACAACAAACCACACTCAGAACACCTTAGCAACCACACTGCAATGTGCTTAACAACAAACCACACTCAGAACACCTTAGTAACCACATGGCAACATGCATAACAGCAAACAACAGTCAGAACACCCTAGCAACCACACTGCAATGTGCTTAACAACAAACAACACTCAGAACACCTTAGCAACCACACTGCAATGTGCTTAACAACAAACAACACTCAGAACACCTTAGCAACCACACTGCAATGTGCTTAACAACAAACCACACTCAGAATACCTTAGCAACCACACGGCAACATTCTTAACAACAAACAACACACTGAACACCTTAGCAACCACACAGCAACGTGCTTAACAACACTCAGAACACCTTAGCAACCACACAGCAACGTGCTTAACAACACTCAGAACACCTTAGCAACCACACTGCAATGTGCTTAACAACAAACAACACTCAGAACACCTTAGCAACCACACTGCAATGTGCTTAACAACAAACCAAACTCAGAACACCATAGCAACCACACAGCAATGTGCTTAACAACAAACCACACTCAGAACACCTTAGCAACCACACTCAGAACACCTTAGCAACCACACAGCAATGTGCTTAACAGCAAACAACAGTCAGAACACCTTAGCAACCACGCAGCAATGTGCTTAACAACAAACCAAACTCAGAACACCATAGCAACCACACAGCAATGTGCTTAACAACAAACCACACTCAGAACACCTTAGCAACCACACAGCAATGTGCTTAACAGCAAACCACACTCAGAACACCTTAGCAACCACACAGCAATGTGCTTAACAACAAACCACACTCAGAACACCTTAGCAACCACACTGCAATGTGCTTAACAGCAAACAACAGTCAGAACACCTTAGCAACCACACTGCAATGTGCTTAACAACAAACCACATTCAGAACACCTTAGCAACCACACTGCAATGTGCTTAACAACAAACCACACTCAGAACACCTTAGTAACCACATGGCAACATGCTTAACAGCAAACAACAGTCAGAACACCCTAGCAACCCCACGGTAATGTGATTAACAACAAACAACACTCAGAACACCTTAGCAACCACACAGCAATGTGCTTAACAAACACCACTCAGAACACCTTAGCAACCACACAGCAATGTGCTTAACAACAAACCACACTCAGGACACCTTAGCAACCATACAGCAACGTGCTTAACAACAAACAACACACTGAACACCTTAGCAACCACACAGCAATGTGCTTAACAACAAACCACACTCAGGACACCTTAGCAACCATACAGCAACGTGCTTAACAACAAACAACACACTGAACACCTTAGCAACCACACAACAATATGCTTAACAACGAACCACACTCAGAATACCTTAGCATCCACACAGCAACATGCTTAACAACAAACAACACTCAGAATACCATAGCAACTACACGGCAACATGCTTAACAACAAACAACATTCAGAATACCATAGCAACTACACTGCAACATGCTTAACAATAAACAACACTCAGAACACTTTAGCAACCACACAGCAACGTGCTTAACAGCAAACAACAGTCAGAACACCATAGCAACCACACAGCAACATGCTTAACAGCAAACAACAGTCAGAACACCATAGCAACCACACAGCAATGTGCTTAACAACAAACCACAACTCAGTACACCCTACATGTGTGGCACACAAGACAAGAAGTCCATAAGAGCTCACATCTCTTTTGCATTTATTCATTATTAAACAGAGAGAGAGAGACAGATAGACTGAAGCATCACATAAATTATTAACACCAGAAATGTGCATGTGTGTGTGTGTGTGTGTTCTTGTATACATGGTTTATGAGGACACAAATGTGTATAATGACATGGGTATTACAATGTAAACATGGTTTATGAGGACACTTCCTGTGTCCTTGTAAACCGAATGGCTTAAAAAAATTATTAAAGACTTACTGAGATGATAATATGCGTTTCTTCTTTACAAAAATGTGCCATCAAAAAAAGAACTGAATTAAAAGGATTGTGAAAGAATTGGAGTCTGTTTAAGGGAGATCTCATATTCATTTATTCTGCAGTAACAGTAACTAATGAAGAAACGTACTCTGTTACAAACGTAACCTCGGTTCCCTTAGATACGAAACGAGTACTGCGTCATCTGCCATTTAGGCAAGACGCAATGGGGAAACTCCTGTTTTCACCGATTCCAAAGCCTTTTTTAATCACGCAGTGAAACTGCACGGCCATTGGTTCGTGGAGTTAAAGTAAATGAGCCAATGGTGAGGGAGCCCGCTCGAACCCGCCAAAATGGGCGGGGTCTCAGGCTATATAAGCGGCCGTCTCAGGGGGATAATACAATCACGCCGCGCTATGGTGGGGGGTGGGGGGTGGGTGGCGACAGAGCATTCGAGCGGAGCACTGAGAAGAGCTTGCACAGACGCACATAGCACAATGTATCCCGGAAGATCGGGGACTTGGGGACACTGTAGTTGCCCTCCCATTCCTATACATTCTAGGAGCCTCAGGGCCCAGAGCACGGAAAAATAGGAAAAATACGTTATTACCCGGACAGGGCCGTAGACGAGTGCTCATAAACTGGTCACATTGGTGAGGCTTATGTAGAGATGTCTAGGTTATAAAACCTGGCAAACGTGGATGGAAAAGCCCAGCCGGCCGCCTCACAGATTTCCGCGATGGACACGGCAGTGGACCATGCCCAAGACTTTGTGACCGGAAGACCTTTCGTGCGGCCACCGAAGCAGACAAAGAGTTGTTCCGACTGACGAAAAGAGGCAGAATGATCGATGTAGGCCCTCAGGGCCCTGACGGGGCAGAGTAGGTTCAACTCCTGATCATCCTGGGATGGAGGAAGTGCGGAGAGAATGACCATCTGCGCCCTAAAAGGGGTGGATAGGACCTTCGGGACGTATCCATGTCTTGGTTTCATGACAACTTTAGAGACATTAGGCCTGAATTCAAGACAGGAGGGGCTCACGGAGAGAACCTGCAAATCTCCCACTCACTTTACCGATGCTCAGGCTAGCAATAAGGCGGTTTTTAGCGCTAGAGGACGTAAGTCAGCAGTCTGGAGTGGTTCAAAGGGAGGGCCCTTAATGCCTCTGAGAACCAAAGACAGGTCCCAGGTAGGAACCGTGTGGGGGGTGGGGAGTGTTCAGCCTCCCAGACCCTTTTAGGAAACGAACAACAAGGTTGTTCCTCCATGGTTTGCTCCTCCATAGAGGAGCCACCAGGAGGACCCTGTGGGCACCTTCCCTGATTCGTCTGATAACCTGGGGAATCAGAGCGACCGGGGGAAAAGCGTACAGGAGGAGGCTGGGCCAGTCGTGGGCCAGCACATCCTTGGTCTTTGAAAAGTAAATTGGGCAATGAAAGTTGTCTTCTGAGGTGAAGAGGTCAACCTGTGCCCTCCCGAAGACATCCCAAATTTTCAGAACCACGAGGGGGTGGGGCCACCATTCCTCCGAGGGAAGGTCACTCTGGGACAACATCTCCGCCCCTTTGTTCAGCACGCCCTGAACATGTGCTTCTCTGAGTGAGAGCAGGTTGTGTCGGCCCCACTCTAGGATGGTTTTCACTAGAGTGAAAAGCGGCTTGGACGAGAGCCCGCCCTGGAGATTTATGAAGGACACCACTGTCATATTGTCTGATCTGATCAGGACATGGTCTCTCGCCAGGAGAGGGAGGAAAGATTGGAGAGCTTGATATACCGCCATCATTTTCAGGTGGTTGATATGAAGCTCACTTTCTTGGCTCCTCTAAGCGCGACTGGCTCGCGACTGGCTCGCGACTGGCTCGCGCAGCCGCACCATCATTGGTTCGTTTACTTTAACTCCACGAACCAATGGCCATGCAGTTTCACTGCGTGATTAAAAAAGGTTTCCCCGTTGCGTCTTGCCTAAATGGCAGACAACGCAGTACGGAGTGTAGTATTGAAAGGGAACTCTGATTACCATGGTACATTTTCTATGGGTTGTTTCCTTCAGATAAAGGAGGAAGACACAGTCTGACCCACACGAGTTTAACACTCACATCACACACACACTAAAGGTTAAGGCACAGATGACCTTTGACCTGACCTGTCCTGTTCATGACCTTCCAGAAACACACACCTGAGCTCAGAGAGTTTGATCAACTCAGCACAGACAACCAGATTTCTGCTTTTTGGATTGAATAAATGCAGCCTTGGTGAGCAGAAGAGACTTCTTACCGACCCCAAAGATTTGACACCAGAAAGCAACGTTTACACACAGAAATCACATCACAGATGACCTTAATATTCCTGTAGTCAAACCCACAGACTCAGTAAGTTTCTCATGGATCTCTGGAAGATCAGAGGAAGAAAAGAGGAAGATGATTCAGTTCCAATCGACTCTTTCAGGGTCAATTTACTGCTGTGAAGTCAGACAGTTAATGAGCCAAAGCAAGACAGACAGACAGAGAGAGAGAGAGAGAGAGAGACAGGTGCTATCACAGAGAAAGGGTTTGACAAAGAGGAAAATTGCTTCTGAGTATTTGCATATGTGAATTTTGTTCTACAGGAACTCTGAACTGCTACACTGAATGCTAATGCGCATACGTGCTCACACACACACACACACACACACACACGCACGCGCACACACACACGCACACACACACACACACGCACATGTTCTTCAGAAATGCACAACCCTTAAAGCTATTAGGGAGCATAAGGATGTATTTTATCTCTGTCTTTATGAAAAGACACTGTGTGAAATGTATATGAAATATAATAACTGCAGGACAAATGTAAAACTTTAAAGTTCCCTTTAAATCCAAAGTGAAGTTTTTTGGCTGTTAGTATGAATATTTTAAGGTTATCTATAAGACGTGTGCTGCGAAATAATGACAAAATTCACATTTAAAAGATATATGCTTTCAAAATGTACAGTCTCATCATATTTTCTGTCCAATCAAGCTCCTTTTGTAATATAATTGTTTTATTATTATATAGTAACATTTATTATGTCATTTGTTTGTCAAACTGTACAAATACCTTTTCTGCACAAAATACACTATTTGTTATTATGAGCATGAAGGCAAATTCTTTATTCATAAATGCTGAATATCCAAAACTTGCTCTTGCAAATAAAAATGATCACTTGTTCACACTTTTACTATATGGTGAATGGCACATAGTGCTCTACAGTATATAGTTTATAGTGCGGTCATATTTAGAAGGGCTAGGTAGTTATGAATCTGATTGGACTGCTATGACAAATGGAGTTCCACAAGGTTCAATCCTTGCACCTGTTCAGTTTGTATATGCTCTCAGTAGGCCATATATTGCTTATCACAGCTTTTGCAGATGACACCCAGATCTATCTCTATCACCAAATTCACTTCATTCCCTGCCTGTGCCAGTGCTTAAATGACATCAACAGCTGGATGTGACAAATGTTCTTCGGTTAAATAAAGACAAAACTGAGGTCAGTGTATTTAGATGAAGCACTAAAGGAATCTTGGTGTCATCATCTTTTATTTTTTGTTTTTTGCCTTGCCTATAATGGATAATGAACGATTCAGACAGTTTAACCATGCCGAATGAAGTCTGGTTTTGCATCAGAGTACTGATTATATGTGCAAGTCGCACCACAAAACATATCCAATCTATTTGAAATTCTACACAGAATGCTGTATTTTAAAGTGTGAGAGGAGATCAAACATTGCAAACGGTTAAGACATCCTCTGCATTATAAACTACTGACGAGTAAAAGAGATAACATGAATTACACAATTTTAACACTAAACATCATTTGTTTTACTATAAACTATCATTGTTTTGCTGTAGCAACAGTTTTATATTAAATATAAAGGAGGAATCTATTGGACTGCATTTTTAATAGAGCTGCGGCTGCACGCATTCAACACGAGCTGTGTGTGAAACTGTTAGACGGCAGTGAAGCGACACGCAGCCTGAGGGGAAACAGATTCTGACACACACACAAACACACACATTCTGCATGCAAAAGGTGGATTTGTTTTGGCAGAATGACGACACTCCCGCAGGCTGTAAAACAGAGGTGTGTGTTTGTGTGTGTAGTTCACTGATGGTTTTTACACTAAAACTCACTAACAGACTGAGCTTGAAAGGACAATAAAACTAAATTACAGCTCTGTGTGTGTGTGTGTGTGTGTGTGTGTGTGTTAGTCATCTAATACAAAACAGGCATTGAATCAAAACACCACATGACAGTCACACACACACACACACAAAGAGAATATTGTTTAATCTTTAAAATTCCACCAAATGCACGTCTGTCAGACACGTCTTCTATTTAAAGAATTTTACGTATACACATATATATATATATATATATATATATATATATATATATATATATATATATATATATATATATATATATATATATATATATAAACAGATTTTATGTCATATACTTTGCAGACAAAAATTGGTAGATTTTCAATTTCAATAAGAAAATGAATAATATGAATACAGAAATGTTTGATTACTAACAAAGATTTTTATGTACTGCATGTTGACAGATCTAGGGGTTGTGGAAACAGACATATGAACACACACACACGCTCACAAACACACACTTGCTGGTCCGGGTGTTTCGGGGCTTGAATATGAAGTCAGTCACCTGTATGAAAGACCCATTAGTTGCTCAGCAACCGCTGAGAGTCAATCATAAAAACCCTCTTTCTGGACCAACTAATGCAGCAACACTCTGTGTGTGTGTGTGTGTGTGTGTTTGTCTCATCCTCACTGGTCATTGATTGGCTAATGACTAAATAAGTGATGATGTCATTATAGTATGAGTGGGTGACATCATATCACAAACACAGTAATATAAAGGGTAACGTATGGTCAGGTGGTCATTATCACAAAACAAACTCCATTTATTACACAACTACTTATATTAATGAATAAATGCCCATGGAATATTGATAGAAACATGAAATCATGACAGCTACAGGATGACCGATGCATGATTATACAGTCCAGAGTCATTCAACGGCCACATAATGACACGGCTGACCAATTATAATCAAGTATACAGAGAGATTCGTGATATAGAGACTCATCTGGTAAAGAAACAGCACATTTTACACTGCAAAAAATGCTGTTCTTACTTAGAATTTTTGTCTTGTTTCTAGAAAAAAAGTCAAAATTACGTGAGTTTTTCCTTAAAACAAGCAAAATAATCTTAAACTATATAATCTTGTTTTCGGTTTGGATTAAGATTATTTTGCTTGTTTTAAGGAAAAACTCGCTTAATTTTGACTTATTTTTTCTGAAAACAAGAAAATCATTTTGCTTCTTGATTTAAGAACTTTAAGATATTTTGTCTAGAAACAAGACAAAAACTCTAAGCATTTCTTGCAGTGTATCAGGCAAACATTTTTAACAGCACATGAATGGATCTGAAACATCCCATATCACCTGTGTGTCCAACTCTATTCTCATATTCGGTCTGGCATGTCGCACTCGTCTCAATGATCCCGTGCGTTTCAGCATGATGGGAGTCTTTTCTCCCACACTAATAAGCTCACGTACACTGACTGTAGCCTTTAACACAAGACAAATCCTCTTCTCCATCTGATGGGCCTTTAAATGACATTTGGGACATGATATATAGCATCTTATCCATTTCACATTGACCTCAGCGCTATATAAAGGCCACCTTCTATCACTCTTCTGTTGAGTTAAATAAATTGGTGTTTCTGGGAGGAATGTGTTTTCTCTGCTTTTCACTCTCGTACTTCACATTAAGGCACGACACTACAGGTGAATAGGGTCAAAAGTTAACTAATAGATGTCACCATACAGTTGATTGGTTACATTAAGAATTGAAAACTTTTTTTGTATTATAAGTTTCCGAAATGTTTAAATATGCAAATACGATTTAGACTTAATATCTAATTAAATATGCATGAATTTGCATACATTTGCAGAACATTATTGGATAAAGTCAGGTTCATAATTCTTGTTTGATTTTGTTGACATATTAGAGTAAAAGGTTTTTATAGAGGGGATTTTAGATTTCTCTTTTTATCGCTCCATAAATCAGAAAATACTGTCAACACGGGGGGAAAAAAAACATTTTCACCATGTTTTAGGAATAAAATGTTATAAAATTCAGGCAAATTATGTTATGAACAAACCCCACAGTAAAAATCTTCAGAATATAGATATGAATAAAACTCTAAGTTTTGGTGTATGTAAGTTCTGCTGAAGTGGAGAAAAAAACTCATTTTGAGAAAACAGCCATTAAAGATATATACTGAAATTGAAATCTACAGACGCAAATAGAGAACACTTAAAAGTCTATTTTGGATTTTTTCTTTCCACTAGTATGAAACACCACATTATCAACAGCCAAATAACCCAAAATCTCAAAACTGACCTGTACATGAAAAAAACAAAGTTTTGCCTTAAATGAAAATACGCATCACAGGAGCTACTGGTCCAAAAGAAAGAAAGAAATATCTGAACAAAACAGTAAACACACATACTGTATAATCCATCTGTGATCATTTGAAGCAGGAAATAAATAAATAAACAAAAATGTACAGAGACTACAGACAGAGCCAATAAAACAACATCGAATCACATTGTGAGCTGTAACAGCTTAATTCAGCCTCAGGGATAAACATATCATCTTCATTCTGTAATAATATCACGTTGACATCGAATGCATGTATAAATTCTGCCTGATGATTAATGACTGAAATTAGCCAATTAAGAGAATATCATTAATGCAAACATGCTTCAACAAGATGCACCACAGCTCTGCCTTAGGGCATTTACACCAGGTGTGTGTGTGTGTGTGTGTGTGTGTGTGTGTGCACCTGACGCTGTTACCAAGGCAACCTTTTGAGTACGTCCCCAAATGTCCTCGAATACAAGTTTTGTCAGACTGACCTTACGTCTGGAGATAATAATGACTCAAAATCAAAGCGAATAAACACACGCTTGTGCGCCATAGCTAATGAGCACACATAATAGACTTGACTGTTTTTATAAAAAGCTGGATTGACTACTGATTAACGTAAAACTATGAGGAAAAAAATAATGAATTTCCTTTTAATATTTGACGGCATCACCAAATTTTGTTCAATCAGAACTTATAGGAACCATTTGAATAAAAATAAATGTGCTTATATGATGTAGACTAATAAACAAAGAACTTAACACACACAGGAAAATGGTTACATTAAATTTTTTTAGTGATGCACCAAAATTATTATTATTTTTTTTTTAGTGAAACTGAAATTAAAGTTTTCAATTTGCCAAAAACAAAAAAGAAAATAAAGTTTTTAATAATCACTTAATTATTCAAATTTATTTAATAATCAATACTCAAATAAAAACGGAGTTGTATACAAACATTTAAATGCAAATTAGACTTCTACACCAATTTGTTGTTGGAATATAAATGTTTTAATGGTTGCTACAATCATGACAGATTTATTCAAACATACATTAATTAAGATGCAAAAATATAACGAATATGTAAGTGCATATATTTATCAAAATGCTCCTCTCTAAAGTTATTTTTCTTGCTAACTATTGAGTTTACGGTCATCGAATGGCTTTTCTGAAGTAAATGACATTATTGTTCACAAGTTATTGTTACTGACGTCTTTCCGCGGTTGAAACACTGATTGATCGATTACATGAGAGATGATCAGTTCACGATCCGTCACCACACATTAAAGAGCGAAAAAACACATTTATTGACTGAATTTAGTGATAAAACTGACGTAAGTTGAGACTTTGTTTGGTATCAAAAGTATCAAAGCACAAAGATTATTGTGATTATTGGATGGCAGGAGCTTCAAATAATGTTTAGGGAAGTTTTGTTCAAGCACCAACAGAAAACAGCACAGACTAAAATATCGATACTGAGATTTAAGAATCAATATTGGCTCATCCACACGAACATCTATTCCCGCCATTGGAGAAGTGCTAATTACAGTAAACGTCACGGTTTCACTCAATGATTTCGGCCCTCTTACAGCATTTTTTTTTTTTCCATCAAGCCCATTTATAACATTAGTCAAGGTTTTATTCTACCATACCTTTAAGACTTCCATATGTAAATGACTCTGATGATCTTTCTGCATGTGAAAAGAGTAACAATGCCCCTGCTAAGTTTCTGAATACTGAATAGGTGTTGACATGTAAATGTGGGCGGTCACAAGCGTCAGTGTCTGCCTCAGACGTGTTGTTGTTCTGTTTCCTACAATGGTACAATTCACGAGCGATGTGCAATGACCTGAGAGCCCGACCGGCACCAAAACACCCTCCGCACACTGGAAGAGCTGGAACACTTTCTCTTTTTCTCGGCTCCAATAACCTCATCTGGTCGCCACGGCAACATCAAAATGGACAGACGACATCATCGCAGAGCCGCATTCTGATGCTGTCCGTCACCACAGACGCTCCGTCACACTTACAGGAATATTCTGGGTTCAGTATCAGTTCAGCATCATAATGTCCGTCATCACAGAGAATAATAATCACGAGCAAAAGTCACTTTTACACCGATGCACTGCACAAACACAAGCTGCTCGTTTCTGCTGTTCAGTCTTCCACACACACACTGGACGATATATCGAAATAAAATCAATATCGCAATATCTGCCAAAAAGTGCTTAGTATTAGTCTTGTTTTCCATTAAAAAGATCTAGACATTCTTAAATCAAGATACATGACTTATTAAGTCTTGTTTTTTGGGAAAAGAAATCAATAAAATGAAGTGAGTTTGAGCCTAAAACAACAAATATCTGCCAGTGGGGTCAGAAAAATGTATTTAATTTAAAGGGAAAACAGGATTATTCTTCTGACCCCACTGGCACAAACTCACTCCATTTTTCAGTGAAAAAATACTTAATATCTTAAGTCATTTTGCTTCTCAAGTAATATTTGCAAAGAAAAGACACTAAGAAAGAATAACATTTTATTGCACTCTTTAACCCGTGAGCGCTCCACTGTACCGCGGTACACATTCCTTTCAAAAGCATGTATACTCCACACAGTTCAAGAACAGTTTACTTTGGGTAAAGGCATTTTAGGCAAATTTTACAGGAATGCTATGGGGTTAAATAAACTGTTTTCCCCAAATTGTTCAGCCCTAAAAGGAAGGTTCGCAAAGCCTCCGGAGTAAAAAAAAAGGCATTTTTCATAGTCTACGTAAATTATTTAATGTAAGAATTACTCCCCATCAAAATTCTAGAATGATTAATAATTTCCAAATATAGCTATTCAAGCCATTTTTTCATTTCGCAATATACTGAAGCAAAAACAAATGTCAGTTTTTATTTTGAATACTCATAACTTATCCTGTTTCATCCGAAACTGTCCAAAGACATCATAAAAAAATATCCAAAAAACAAAACACACACTCATATTGCCCACTTTGGTAAATCTGTGTATTGTGGATGAAAGAGAGGCTGTCATCACGCAGCTGTCTGGAGAGGGACGCCCTCTCATACACTCTTTAAACTGTGTGTGTGTGTGTGTGTGTGTGTGTGTGAAGGGGCTATTTATCAAGTGGAAAGCTGTGGAAATGAGTATGTGTGGGAGGAACAGAGAGAGATCTTTTGTTCATCTATACTTTCACAACTTTTCCTTTATTATTTTTCATCATGCTCCAGCTAAATCTATAGTAGGACCCCAAACGGGGGAGCATGATTAGATGATTATACCGATAACAATAACTAGGTTGGAGCCGATAACCGATTATTACCCAAATGAGGGTTTTTAAAATGGATACTGAATGAAAACAAACAAAATACTCCAAGTAAAGTAGTGCAATACAGCAACGGATGCAACCCGGAAAACACGGTTTCTATTATATATTGTTCCAGCAATCAGTTATCGGTTCCGATTAATCAACACTATCTAATTACTATTACTGTAAAGAAAATGCAGTCATGTTCTCCAGTTCTGTCATTCGAGTCAATAAAACTTTTATCTTCAGAGAGAGTAAATATAGTTGGAACCTCAAACCTTTACATTTCAAGTCAACGTGGAACAGTTAATCTTACTTCTGTAACGTCATATTAGGATATTAAATGTAGTTGATTTTATCCATTAGAGTCATTACACTTGTTTGTTTTTTTTCCTTTATAACAGCATTCACTGATGAATAATTCAAGACCAGGAGCATGAGTTAGGAAAGCAAAGTTGCCTTTAAACACGCTGACTGATACAAACCTTATCAAATGAAGGAGAGAACAGCAAATAGAGCAAGACGGAGGTATAGTTTCAGAAACGTGAGCAGCGCCGACTAAAATAGACTCAGAGAAAAAGACAGATGATTCATTCTCTCTGCTGATACACGTTTTGTTTGGGCTTCTGCTGAGAATAAAGTTCAGAACAGAAACACACCTGCCTTAATAAAACACACACACCTGCTACAATAAACCACACACACACACACACACACACACACACACAGGTTCGTTTGATCAGCACGTCTCATAGACTTCCATTGGGCCAGTGATCTCCTAATCTGACCCAAAATCAATCAACCCTCACAGATCATCAGATTTACAGATAAACATCATCTGGACCATTTGTTTTTGAGACTTTTCACACATCAGATGTCCTCACAAGACGCTCGTCATGATGTTTCACTACATTAGGACATTTGACCGACACAATAAACTACATACACACATACAAGATCTCAACATCTGAACTGTGCTCAAGCTACTGAACTCAACATGAACTCAAACGTTTCTCATTGGAGGATCTGAGCTGCAGTTCACGTCCATTTTACGGGTGAATCTCGCGGAATCCAGCTCATGTTTTAAACATAAACTTGTGTCAAGACCATCAGATTTTTACAAGAATCACCAGACCTGAGATGATCCTTCACTGAACCGACAACGAAATGTTCCCCGAGCAACCAATGAGACATAAACATTACTCTTAAATAAATCTCAGTAATACTACGGTATTTTATTGTGAGTATTAACAGTGGTACTTTGGACACTGGTAATGCTTTCCCAGCGAACAGGGAACGCTCTCAGAACTTCTGGAAAGAGCGTTTTCCTAACTTCATGGGAACATTAGCAAAACGTTCTTGTTTGAAGTAACTTTGGATGGTACTTGAATATGGTTCATTCTGTAAGTACCATAGCAGCACCATGTACTAACAAGTGTGTGAAGCTGCTTGTGATCCGGATGTGATTTCACGAAGATCTGATCTGATGCTGAAGACGCACAACAGACGCGACGCGACCGCAACGCGCCGTTCTCATCATCAACCGATCTACTGTCGCGTCGCGTCTCTGATTAGATCGAGTTCGGTACTCACAGTTCGGACGCCGCCGGGTTCTGGTACTGTTGGCTACGGCAGAGCAGCGAGTGTCCGCACGCTTGACCCATCGCGCATCGTGCCGGAGGCGCCGGTACCGGGAGTCACTGATGACAGCGGTGATGAGGAGGATCTCCCGCTGCCGGTAGAAGAGAGGAGATGATGCTGATGATGAGCTGAGAGAGGAAGACAGATGCGCGCCTGTGTGTCTGTGTGTGTTTGTGACTGTCTCTCTCTCTCTCTCTGACTGTGGGTTGGGCGCGTTCTGTAATAGATCCGCGCGCGCGCTCGTGTGTGTGTGTGTGTGTGTGTGATCGATCTGAAAGGCGTTTCCTTTCTGCGACCCTTTCACTGTATGAACAAACATCAGCAGCTGCTAAAGTTTCTGTGCACTAATTCACATCACCTTCGTCATATGAAAGCCTCATGAGAGAAAAATCATGCTAAATCCTAATTATGACATAAATGAAAATTCAAAATTGTGACATACTAAGTCTTATGAGTGATATGGCATAAAATTAAGACATACTATGATTATTATCTATAAAATTATGACACTAAGTCATATTTATAAGTCAAAATTATGAGTGCTAGCTATAATTAAAACGTAAAAACATATGAGTCAAAATTAATGACATATCAAATTCAAAATAATAACACAAAGTCGGATTAGGCCTTACTTCAGTTAGGGCTTTTATAAATGTGTCTTAGAAAAAACATTACTGGTGTGCATCTTGAGACAAAACAAAGGCACTGACGTATTTTAAGATATCTCGGTGCAAGTTCTTCTCGGTTGAAACGGCTCAAACATGCATTTTAGTCTAGGACTAGCTTAAGCCTCGTCTGTGGAACCAGGGGAAAAGATGAAAATATGGGATTAAGACAAAATGAATGAAAGTCATAATTATAAATTAAATGTCAAAATTATTTAAAAGTTGAAAGTATGAGATGAAGACAAAATTAATGACATACTAAGCATAATTATGTCATACTAGTTGACATAGAAAGTTGAAAATATGAGATAAAGTAGGAATTAATGACATTCTAAGCCCTAATTATTAAAATAAAACCCAAAGTTATCACAAAGTCATAATTATGACCAAAAAGTCTAAATTATGACACACTCACAAGTCATAGTTATTAAATAAACGTTTAAATTATGGCATACTAAGTCGTATTTATGAAATGAAAAGTCATAATTATGACATACTAGTTATAAGTATAACATAAAAAGTTGAAAATATGAGATTAAGTCAAAATGAATGAAAGTCATAATTATAAATTAAATGTCAATTATTTAAAAGTTGAAAGTATGAGATGAAGACAAAATTAATGACATACTAAGCATAATTATGTCATACTAGTTGACATAAAAAGTTGAAAATATGAGATAAAGTAGGAATTAATGACATTCTAAGCCCTAATTATTAAAATAAAACCCAAAGTTATCACAAAGTCATAATTATGACCAAAAAGTCTAAATTATGACACACACAAGTCACAGTTATTAAATAAACGTTTAAATTATGGCATACTAAGTCGTATTTATGAAATGAAAAGTCATAATTATGACATACTAGTTATAAGTATAACATAAAAAGTTGAAAATATGAGATAAAGTAGGAATTAATGACATTCTAAGCCCTAATTATTAAAATAAAACCCAAAGTTATCACAAAGTCATAATTATGACCAAAAATTCTAAATTATGACACACTCACAAGTCATAGTTATTAAATAAAAGTTGAAATTATGGCATACTAAGTCGTATTTATGAGATGAAAAGTCATAATTATGACATACTAGTTATAAGTATAACATAAAAAGTTGAAAATATGAGATTAAGTCATAATTATAAATTAAACGTAAAAATTATGACACACTAAATCACTTATGAGTCAAAATTATTAAATGAAAAGTCATAATTATGACACACACAAAGTCATTATTTCATAATTGGTCTAGTCATAATTATGACGTAGTATTTTGACTTTTTGTCATAATTATGATTAACAAAAGTATGATTATGTTGCGGAAATGGGCTTCCATATTCATCTGCTCAGACCTGAGAGGAAAATTACTGTTAAACTGATGATGAGATGAGTGATGATGATGATGATGATGATGATGGTTTTCTTCTACACTATACCAGTCAAAAGTTTGGAAGAATTTAAATGTATGCATTTGTCAGGCAGTTTTATCCAAACCGGCTTAAAGTGCATAATAATGTTACACATTTTATCAGTTGATGCAGGAATCTGTTTATTTATGATTATGATTTTATGTTTAGCTAGGTTACAAAAGGTCGTTGTCTGGTCTGATGGGGTTTTTATAGTTTGTGGTTATAATTAAAGGGATTGTTCACCCAAAACTGGAAATTAAGACATCGTTTACTCACCTTCAGTGAAAAACAGGTAGAGAAAGAGTTTATAGAGACCGTATCTGGAGAAAAAAAAAACAACAACATAAAAACAATTGAAAAGATACTGTATTTCAAGTCTTCTAAAGTCACATATGATAGTTTATCACGACAAACAGACCCAATTCTGCGCTGTTATTCACTGAAGATCTTCAACTCCAGCTTTAGACAACCATGCAAACGTGAATCTGAACCTGAAGTAAAATCATGAGGGTTTTATCTACTCTATATAACATTAAAATATCTTCATTAGTAATCAGTGCTGACTGGAACACACACACACACACACACACAGTTGTCTGTCAACTCAGTAAATGAGCAAATCCTCATAGAGTCTCAATCTGGGCCAATTCTGTCGGGACGTCACTGTCAGTCACACAAACACAATCACATGACAGTCGTCAAACACAACTGCACAAACACTGATACACACTCCCGCTCACACGGCTTGTTTGTACTGCAGCAGGGCATCATGGGAACGGGTGCATAGGGAAACAGGCCAGAATTCATTCACTGACTTACCAAAAAAACTGTTCTTATGAACCAAAATAAAGCCATTTTTGGTTATTGAAATAAAGCTGAAATAACAAAATATAAAAGGTAACACTTTACAATGAGGTCTAATTATCTGCATGAGATTATACATTCACAAATGAATAATTTCAGTTAATGCTCTTTTTGAGCTGAAGAGGAACCTTCATGTTTCTAAATTAAAAGGGGAAAAAAATCATTTCTCATGATATAATTCCTTTTAGAAAGCAATTTCACAGGAACTGAATGAAGCCTGAAGGACAGACTGATGAAATAAAGGTGAACAGCATCAGGTCTGAATCCTTCATCATGTTATCGGACAGTGTTTATCTGCGCTCATGAACTGAATCAAAATGAGTCTGCAGGAAACATCTGATCGCATGATTCACACGGGACGCTCGGAGAGAAACCATCGCCTGAGGACATTCGCTCGCTCTCATTAACTGATAAACGCTCACACAGCAGCAGAGCTTTCATTGGGAAATATGACGGACGGCGGCTTTACACTGCAAACAAAATCAACTGAGTTTGTGCTTAAAACAAGGTCAGAAAAACAGACAATTCAAAAGGAAAACAAGATTATTTTTCTGACCACATTGGCAGATATTTGTTCTTGTTTTAAGTCAGTACTCAAGTCTTAATATCTTCAGTCATTTCGCTTCTCCAGTAAATGTATCTTGATTTAAGAATGTTTAGATATTTGTGCTGGAAAACGAGACAGAAACACTGAGGAAGAACATCATTTTTTGCAGTGTAGAACTGAGATAGCCAATGACAGTGATCATAACTTACCTGGGACAGCCAATCGGGTCAGCCAATCAGTTTGACCCACACTTATTTAGGCTCATGAATATGCATGCTAAGTTTCAACACAATAAAGCGTTTTTAGGGTTAAATCAATTATATTGTTGGGGTCAGTTTGACCCACACTTGATCTGTAAACTGCTTGAAAAAAGGGTTAAACGATTTATTTCTTCTTGAAATTTGGTACCTTTATCTCATTTAGGCTCATGAATATGCATGCTAAGTTTTGACACATTGAAGCGTTTTGGAGAAGCTAGGGTTAAATTGATGGTGTTGGGGTCAGTTTGACCCACACTTGATCTGTAAACTGCTCAAAAAAAGGGTTAAACAATTTATTTCTTCTTGAAATTTGGAGACTTTATCTTATTTAGGCTCATGAATATGCATGCTAAGTTTCAACACAATAAAGCGTTTTTAGGGTTAAATCAATTATATTGTTGGGGTCAGTTTGACCCACACTTGATCTGTAAACTGCTCAAAAAAAGGGTTAAACAATTTATTTCTTCTTGAAATTTGGTACCTTTATCTCATTTAGGCTCATGAATATGCATGCTAAGTTTTGACACATTGAAGCGTTTTTAGGGTTAAATCAATTATATTGTTGGGGTCAGTTTGACCCACACTTGATCTGTAAACTGCTTGAAAAAAGGGTTAAACGATTTATTTCTTCTTGAAATTTGGTACCTTTATCTCATTTAGTCTCATGAATATGCATGCTAAGTTTTGACACATTGAAGCGTTTTGGGAGAGGCTAGGGTTAAATTGATGGTGTTGGGGTCAGTTTGACCCACACTTGATCTGTAAACTGCTCAAAAAAAGGGTTAAACGATTTATTTCTTCTTGAAATTTGGAGACTTTATCTTATTTAGGCTCATGAATATGCATGCTAAGTTTCAACACAATAAAGCGTTTTTAGGGTTAAATCAATTATATTGTTGGGGTCAGTTTGACCCACACTTGATCTGTAAACTGCTTGAAAAAAGGGTTAAACAATTTATTTCTTCTTGAAATTTGGTACCTTTATCTCATTTAGGCTCATGAATATGCATGCTAAGTTTTGACACACTGAAGCGTTTTGGAGAAGCTAGGGTTAAATTGATGGTGTTGGGGACAGTTTGACCTACACTTGATCTGCAAACTGCTTAAAAAAAGGGTTAAACAATTTATTTCTTCTTAAAATTTGGTACCTTTTTCTAATTTAGGCTCATGAATAATCTTGCTAAGTTTTGACACACTGAAGCGTTTTGGAGAGGCTAGGGTTAAATCAATTATATTGTTGGGGTCAGTTTGACCCACACTTGATCTGTAAACTGCTCAAAAAAAGGGTTAAACAATTTATTTCTTCTTGAAATTTGGTACCTTTATCTTATTTAGGCTCATGAATATGCATGCTAAGTTTTGACACATTGAAGCGTTTTTAGGGTTAAATCAATTATATTGTTGGGGTCAGTTTGACCCACACTTGATCTGTAAACTGCTTGAAAAAAGGGTTAAACAATTTATTTCTTCTTGAAATTTGGTACCTTTATCTCATTTAGGCTCATGAATATGCATGCTAAGTTTTGACACACTGAAGCGTTTTGGAGAGGCTAGGGTTAAATCGATGGTGTTGGGGACAGTTTGACCTACACTTGATCTGCAAACTGCTTAAAAAAAGGGTTAAACAATTTATTTCTTCTTAAAATTTGGTACCTTTTTCTAATTTAGGCTCATGAATAATCTTGCTAAGTTTTGACACACTGAAGCGTTTTGGAGAGGCTAGGGTTAAATCGATGGTGTTGGGGTCAGTTTGACCCACACTTGATCTGTAAACTGCTTGAAAAAAGGGTTAAACAATTTATTTCTTCTTGAAATTTGGAGACTTTATCTTATTTAGGCTCATGAATATGCATGCTAAGTTTCAACACAATAAAGCGTTTTTAGGGTTAAATCGATTATATTGTTGGGGTCAGTTTGACCCACACTTGATCTGTAAACTGCTTGAAAAAAGGGTTAAACAATTTATTTCTTCTTAAAATTTGGTACCTTTTTCTCATTTAGTCTCATGAACATGCATGCTAAGTTTTAACACACTGAAGCGTTTTGGAGAAGCTAGGGTTAAATCGATGGTGTTGGGGTCAGTTTGACCCACCTTTGGTTTCCATTCAATTCACCAAAGATCAACAATTTGAAGATCAGCAAAGAGTCAGATAAAACAACCTTTACCATAGCTTGTTAAAGACTAAAATATGAAATAAAAAGAAAACTTAGATTTAAGATTTAAAGTTTACTTGAAATTACTGCTTGTTTTTTGGATTCCAGTGACTAATCTGATGCAGAACTGAAAAGAAGTGTGAGAAACGTATTTTACCATCAAGGGTTTGAGAACCAGATTTACAAATAGCAATGAATACTATTTACAGTAAGTCCATAATTAGTTAAAACTGAAATAATTATTTGCACCTAATTGTGTAGTCACTACAATTAGGCAAATGACCAAAAAAAAGTTTTTGGTTTTTTTTGCATGGAAATCAATTGGTGTCGATTCCCAGCTACGAAAACATGTTCCTATTAAGCTATGAAAACATTATTTCTGAATGTTCAAAACTTTTTTTTGGTTTGGTTATTCAAACTTTAAGGGAACATTCCATTTAATCGCTCTTCAAACATTATGGGAACGTTACTTTTGAATGTTTTCTGAATGTTCTGAAACAAATAGTAACATTTAAAAAACAAAACGTTAGATGAATGTCTAACTAAAACATTTCAGGAAAATAAACGTTGACAGGACCTTGACAGAACGTTTCCTGTTTAACAACAGCAGGGTTAAAGTTTAAATTAAGGAAATAAAGACATTCACCTTGATCAAACACACAGAGGATAGTTTGTGTAGAGAACAGGAGTGTCTCACATATAAATGTCAAACCTCAGAGTGAGACACAGAGTCAACACTGATCACAGAGAGAGAGATTCACCATCATGAAGCTCAAAAACCTGCTCAATAAAAACACGTGAGCATCATCGCAGCACAACACAAGCATCTTCTCCACTGTCAGATTATTTCAAATCACGGACACCCTCGTGGGCATCTGGAGCAGATAAACATCTCACACACTCATCTTCATCTGCGGCCACCTGTTACTGGAGGAAATGATGCGATTATATCATCAAATACATGCAGACGCTGAGAGAGAGAGAGAGTCAGGAGGATGTGAAGAGAGGGCAGCCGGACGGACAGCAGTTTTGGGCATCACAGATCAGTGTTCATTTTCTCAGCTAAAGCCTTATGAAGACAGATGAAAACACAAAAGTAAAATCAGATTTAAAATAATAATAGTATCACAATGATAATAAATAACACTGCTTTGAACACATTGCATATTTTTCCTCTATATTCTCACTATATCAGACTATATGAGCCATACAAGCCTGATGATTCTCAACAAAAAACACACTTATTTCCCTTTTTATATGTCGTCTAAAGGTTCAGTAAATGGTTCCCTTTCATATTCATCCTTGTTATTTCAGGCTTTACAGGGTTAATGTAAGGATGCATTAATGCAGTAAGGAGCCATAAACACACACTAAAAGCTTTTAAAGTCATGAAACACGGCGCTGAAGGTCAGAGCTTTGATGCACTGAGGGAGCGTCCATCAACACTCGCTGACCTCCAGAGATCCACCGTCACAGCAGATATCATATGCTTTCAGATCAGACGGCAACATGAAGGAACTGAAAATGCTCTCAAAACATTCTCACGTCATGAAACACAGCCAAGTCTTCATGTGAGGAAAGATACAAGTAGCTAAACATTTATTTTCTGCCAGTTTCTACAACAGACATGCTAAACGACCAATAATATCTAGTGATGGAAACTACTTGACTTTTTGACAAATTTCAGCATTTTGAAATAAAAATATCGATTGTCATGTACATGATTCATGTAATTCATAATTGAACGGGAAGAGAGAAGAAACAGTAACAGTATTAGCGAACAATAAATTATGATTCTTTTTGCTGTTATGTATACATGTATGCATGTACAGATATATGTATGTATGATGTATATATGTACAGACATAAATGTATGTATGGATGCATGTATGTATTGATGAATGCATGTATCATATATGTCTGTATATATATGTATGGATGGATGAATGAATGCGTGGATGTACAGATATATGCATGTATGATCTATGGATGCATGAATGTATGTATGCATGGATATATGTATGTATGTCGGTACATATGATGTATGTATGTTTGGATGATATATATATATATATGGATGAATGTATCTATTATATCAAGGAAATTCATTTACCCTGCCTTCTTGTTTTAAATTTTAGATGCCTGTTGCTACAAATTTGGCCAAGTGTGTGTGTGTGTGTGTGTGTGTGTGTGTGTGTGGTTCTACTCCTAGACATCAGCCATCTTGGTTGAGTTTACTGCAGTTCAAGGACATAAGAAGGTGGACCGCCTGCACCTGTGAGGCCTTAAAAAAATAAAAAATAAATAAAGGATGTGGGAAACTTTGGGGAAAGTTACAACTTACGTCGGTCAAGAAGATGACTAAAGACTGATGAGCTGATATCCTCTTTATCCTCTGATACGCCTAGAAGCCCTGAGTGACTCAAAGCGGGATTATTTTATTTTATACTTTAATGATGAACTTTTATTGGCCTTTACATTTGTGTTTATTATAAAATTAAAAGTAACAGAAATATAATTGACTACAAAAGCTGCCTATAGAGGCTTGATTTATAGTGTTTTAAGACCTTGAACAAGAACATACCAGACTTTTTTTTTTTTTTTTTAAATGTTACATTCAGAGAACATTCGAAAGTTTGCAAAATGATAAAATGTAGCATTTTTTGTAAGTTACAGTCAATCTACAGGACACCATTTTATCCTAAGTGATTATTAAGTGATCATGTTTGAATCAGCTGAAGCTCAAAAACGGCTGTTTTGATTGTGTCTCTGGATGCAGGAGTCGTGATTTTCACTCTGATCAGATCAAGCTTCCGGTCTAATCAAAGCTTTAGATTCTCTCAGAGTATTAAATCATGAAAACACGTCTTTCGGTCTGAACATGATGTGCTGTTCTGGCAACTTCAAGAAGCATTTATGAAGCGCTTTTATGAATTGAACAGGATGTGTGTGTGTATTTGCTGAAGGCAGATGGCAGGCACGACTCATATTGATTCCGGGAGAAGTGCAGGAATTACTAGGATCTGATCTCTCTCTGTGTGTGTGTGTATATCAGATTTCTCTGCCTGTCTTCCAGTCTAATGCACAGCTAATAACAGAGGTCAGCACACACTGCGAGTCTGTGCAGCACAGCTAATGGAGAAGATCTCAGATAAACAGAGAGAGAGAAATAAATCATTAACAAGACTGCAAAAATCCATTGTATAGAGCAGACGTGATATTTTAATAACTTATAATTATATTAGTAACACTTTAAGGTAAGGTTTCATCTGTTGACATTAGTTAACACATTGTTAAAATCTGTTAATATTAGTTAACAAACAATGAACAGTTAGATTCATATGAACTAATGTTGACAAATGAAACTTCATTGTAAAGTGTTGACGAGAAAAAAAACATATCGTTAATAGATAAATGTAGCTATAATCAATTGAACAAAAATGAATGCTTTATGTGAAGAACATAAACGTTTTTTGCTGAAAACAAACGACCCATCGCCATGGGAAGCGCATCAGCACCGTTTCCTCCTGAGGCTCAAAATCAGTCATGAGACACGAGACAAACAGCAGCGTTTGAGATCGTTCACATCACATCCGTCACAGCACTTCTCAAAGTTTGCACACAAATGAGATTGAACTTAAACTCCAGTCTGCTCCTCACACAAACCGTCATGTGATCAGTCTTGTTTCCCAGTTAAAATATCTAAACATTCTTAAATCTGGCTCCAGATAAGAAGAGAAAACGAAGTGAGTTTATGCTTCAAATGAGAACAAATATCTGCCAATGCGGTCAGAAAAATACAAAGTGAAAACAAGATTAGTTTTCTGACCCCATTGGTTCTTGTTTTACACTTCATTTGGATCAGTTTCTCTTCAACATTCCGGCAAGTTATGAGCAAACATTCTTCCAGTAACGTCAATAGAACGTTCGTTCAGTAATTTAGTATTAAATAATGTTTTCAAAACGTTGTGTTTCAATTGGATTTTTTAAATGTCACTACTTGTTTTAGGGGACATTCAAAAGTAACGTTGCCTTAATGATTGAAGAATGATACAACTGGAATGTTCCCTTAATGTTCACAAGAAACATGTTTAAACATTTTTAAAAACTGGATGCTTTGAACGTTCAAAGAACATTCAGAAATAAGGTTTTCATAACTGAAACTTTCCTTGTCGATCTTTTTCAATTGTTACATATAGCAGTTTTGAGGTGCAACTATATCAAATACTGCAAATGAATATCAAAACAAATGAATTTGCTGCATTTGTGGGGGATCTGGTTACTGCTCATGATAAAATATTGTTGCTTGGGGATTTTAATATTCATGTCTGTTGTGCTTATAAAACGTAATCCTTAGTCTCTTTCCAGTTTTCGGCCTATTTCTCAACCTTCCCTTTATCTTAAAGATCATGGAGAACGTCGTACTGGCTCAGTTACAATCTTTCCTGTCAAACAATTCTATCAATAAAGGTTTTAAAGCTTTACATAGCTTTGAATCTGCTCTTTTAAGAGTCTTAAATGAAATATTTCACTCCTACTGTTCGTTTGGGGCATCACTCATCCACTAGCATTCCCCACGGATGTGGTGTTCCACAAGGATCAGTCCTGGGACCTATGTTGTTTTCTCTGTATTTGCTCCCCATGGCCTCTATTTTTGAAAAATACGGTGTCTCTTTCCATCTATATGCCGATGACTCGGCTTCCCTTGCAGCGCAGCAATAAATATTCTCTTCAGCCGCTGTTAAGACTGCCTGAAAGAACTTAAGTTAAGGTTTTCAAGGCATTTCTTACACCTGAATGAAAACAAATCTGAAATGATTATGTTCGGCTCTTAGAAAAACAGTGTTTTTGACTTTGCTCTTGGCTTCCTCACCCCATACACAGTCCAGCAGAAACCTGGGCATCCTATTTGACTCGAGTTTAAAGATCTCAGCTGTTGTCAAGTCACGCTTTTACCAACTTCACCTTCTCAGTAAAATAAAGCCCTTTTTTATCAAGGTGAAATTTGGAAACAGCAGTTCATGCCTTTGTAACATCTAGGTTTGATTAAAGTAATTCGCTGTACGATGGCATTTCTCAGGCTTCAATCTCTCTTCTGCATTTGGATCACAACGCAGCTGCTAGACTGCTCGAAGGGAAGTGAAAATATGACCATATAACACCTATCTAAAATGTCCCTGCACTGGCTCCCTGTCAAGATTTGTATTATATGTTTAAGCCCTCAACAATTTGGCACCTCAAAATTGAACTGATCTCTTGATTCCATATTACTCCTTCTAGAAACCTTGTGACCTCGGCCTTCGCACAGTTCCTAGAGTAAAACTTAAAAATCATGGTGATCGCGCTTTCGCTACTGTTGGACCAACGCTGTGGAATAACCTTCCTCCCTTTATTAGGCATGCCCCGTCATATTTATATTACATATATAGTGTTTCTTTTATTTTTTGTAAAGCACTTTGGTCAACTTTGGTTGTGTTTTAAATGTGCTCTGTACATAAATATTGATTGATTGATTGATTGATTGATGGGAATGTTAGCCAACGTTTTTGTTAGCATATTTTTGTCAGCCCGTGGTGATTTCAGCGAGGGAAAGAGATTTGAACATCACTGAACTGAAGCAGAAACTGCTGAAATGTGTCTCTGTAAAGCTGCTTAAGAGCTGAAACTCCTTCAAAGCTTCACAGGCACAAACTCACACAACTTATAGGATTAATTAAGCAGAAAAGTGCTGATGCTGTTCAAGAAAAGAGAGAGATTCGGCAGCTTCAGGAACATACAAACGTGCTCTATAAGTGTGACTTTATACATAAATTAGTGAATCCTGAAGGGCTGAAGACTGTTAATGACGTACAGTTATGCTGGTCATTCTGATCACATGCTTGTGATTCATTGTGTTCATGTATGTATTAAACTGCTCTCGTACGACATCCAAACACACCTGCTGATTGACCGATGCTCTCAGGTGAGGCGGTGCTGATGCGGTCGCCACGGTGACGAGCCTTCAGTGAGTGACAGGTGGATTGATCTGGGCTGTCAGGAGGAATGATTAAGAGAAAACAAACTTAAACAGAAATTCAGTGTTTAGTATTGACTGAAACCATGTGATTCCTCACCGCTTAAAGCAACACTCATCTGATGGGATTCAGTCTGGGTAGAAACTGGACTCTTGTCGTCTGGTTAAGATCTTCTGCTGAAAGTAACTGCAACGAAAATCATAATTGCAAAAAAAAACTTTATGGTAAAAAAAAAAGCCAGCAGATGTGGCTGCCAGAACTTTACTGTAAAAATACAATACATTTTAAAGATTGAAAAAAACATGCATTTTATTAACTAAACAAAAAAAATGTAATATACATATTTATTATCTAAATCTATTTTTAAGCTTTATACTACACTGACAAACACCTTAAAAACATGGGTAGTAAAGAGAAAGTCACATGAGTTCATCACAAGCAGCTTTTCCACAATCTGAGGGAAATATATGAAGAACACAGTGTCATAAACACCATCATGTTAACACACATGACAAAATAATGCAATAAACAGTCATTTTACAGCATAAAATCCTGATAGAACTATAAACAAAACAAAAAAACTACAAAGAAATGGTTATTTTAATGGAAAAAACATCAAATGTGAGAATTCCGGGAAAGTCAGTTCGTGTTTTCTTATGGTCAATTATTTGATGACTTCCACAAACTGTATATGTAACAGTAAAACCGTTTACTGTAAAATGACAAATAGATCTGTGACATCTTACTGGTAACCAAGTAACAGTCTTTTACTGTTAAAATTACGATCATTTTTACAGCGTGTGTAAACTTGGTGAACAGGAGGCTACAGCAAATCATTTTTAGGTTCTTATTTGCTCCAACAGCAAAAGACAAAACCCACAATTAGTGTTTCCAAGACCTTCCAAACGCAAGAAAGAATAAGGAGAGATTGATTACGGTGGTCAGAAAAGAGAAAGATGTCAAATTTGTCATTACTCCCTAAGAACTTTAAGGGAACATTCAGTTTCATCGCTCTTCAAACATTATATGAACGTTACTTGTGAATGTTTCCTGAACGTTCTGAAACAAGTAGTAACATTTAAAAAATGCTAGACAAACGTCCAACTAAAACGTTTCAGAAAAAACTCTCCATGGACAATGCATGTGCTAACGTTTTGAGAACATTAGTAAAGATAACTTTCTATTAATGTTACTGGAAGAACGTTTGTTCATAACTTTGAGAGAACCTTGCCAGAACGTTCCCTGTGAGCTGGGATAAGGCTCAGTGGTTAGTATTCTCTCTCACACACACACACAGCCTGTGGAAAGCGATCTGTGGAGAGATTATGCACACGTTCAGAAGTTGTTTTTCATTGTGCACCAACAGACCCACATAAAAAACAACTTACATAAGCAGAAGCGCCGTCTACTTCAGAAACCAGTGAAAAGAAGGCCCGCGGTGACACGTCTCTCTCTCTATCCGTCCCTCCATCGAAACACATTCTCTCCAGAACAGTGTTGATGTGGAATCAGCTGGAGGGAAATTTATTCCCTCAAACACACACACACACACGGGCAAAAATAATCCTGCATTTGAAAGCAATAAACATGGAAAAGCACCTGCAGTTACTCAGATGTGTGTGTGTTTCATCTTTATGCCTGAAGTATCAGCAGAACTATTTTAGTTCTTGAAATCCTTCATATTCTAAAAGCAGAAAACAACACGTGAACTGTGTGCGTGTGTATCTGGACTAATTTGATGGACTGTCTGAATGAATTACGTGACACATGAATCTCATGACAACACAGTTTAACACCTGTCATACAGAGACTGAAGTCAGCTGCGTTTCTTCAGTGGAAGAACATTATTTTGTGCACAAAATGCTGATCGGCTTGTCTTTTTGTACAAAACAAACACTGTAAAAATGAAATAATCAATAAGTGTTTTTTTTACCATTATATTAAGGCAAGACACTACAGGTGAATGGGGTAAAAATAGATTTCACTATATTTCTCCAGCTGACTAAACACAGTACATTAAGAAATTTTTGTAATTAAAAATTCTTAAATGTTATATTTCAATATGCAAATGAGACATTGTCTAATTAAATATGCACTCATTTGCATATATTTCCATAACATTGCATTAAGTCAGATTCAAAATGTTTGATTTTGTTGACAGAGAGTTATTTTTCTCTTTATAAATCAGAAAATACTGTTAAAAACCAGCCAAAAAACTAAAAAACGTTTTCACCATGTTTTTAGGAATAAAATGTTATAAAAACCAGGTGGATGATGTTATGAAAAAACCCCACAGTAAAAATCTTCAGAATATAGATATGAATAAAACTCTAAGTTTTGATGTATGTAAGTGCTGCTGAAGTGGAGGAAAAAACTCATTTGTAAAGATACGTATTGAGATTGAAATCTAATGGTTAATCTGCAGTGTCTCGCCTTAAATCATTTTAGATAATTTAACCAATTCCAACTTCATTTGTTAAGTTACACAAGATTCAGCTCAATTAAATCAGTTCATTATGATTTAAAATATTTGGAAAAAAGTAGAAATGACTTGTACAGCCAATTCTGTTACACTTAATTTAAGGCAGTGACTGAACTTACAGTAAGTTCAATTTTTTTCATGTTACTTTTTTAAGTGTAAAATTTTGTCATGAAATACAGCATCAAATGTCACACAATTCACTCAAAGAGATACGTGTCTATACAACACACAAGTTCATCACTCATTCGCCACGTCAAACTAATGACCATACATACAGCACGCTAGTAGAAGTCATGTGACTTAAGTTGACCACATATGCTTGCCAGAGTATGACATCTGCTTGTGTGCTGATCATGTGACTGTACACTGATCATCTTATGAAACGTCTTATCAACTTGTTTTTTTATAGTCCAATGACTTTTAATAGAGTTTGTTTGATTTTATTACCCGGATGTTTTAGACGTCATGAATCTACATAGATATATAGACATATTTAAAAAAAAAAAAACAGAAAATATACAAATAAAATCTAATCAATTTAAAATATTAACAAAAGCGTTAATAGTATATCAAATAACACTGGTGCAGACGACCTGGTTCTTCATAAACTAAATATGAATGCACAAATAAACATGCACAACAAATGCATGGAGATATCAATACAAGCACCAATACTGAGAGAAAGAATCACGTTCTGTCAATATGCCTGTATATGATTGAGATCGACATACGAAGAGAAGAGCAGAAAGCATGAAAACAGTTGCTATGGTGATACGAGGGTCAGATGGTGATGCGCTAATGAGGAGCTCGGACCGCGTCCATCAAACCAAGGAAAAACAGCTCTGACTGGGATAATGACCGAGACGAGCGATGAAACGAGCTGCGAATCCATGCAGACGACCCGCTGCGACCACAGAAAGAAGGTCAGACAGACTTCACTTCATCGTTACTGTGATGCGTGATGATGTCACACTTTAACACTAAAATGTGCTTCTCACTCCTGTGATTTTGTACATAAATAGATGACAAACACAAATGAGAAAAATAAATAAATAAAAATACATGATATTTTGCAAGAAAATGCAGGCTATTTTTAGGACCATTAAGTGTTTTGTATTGTGCATCATGTTCCTGACAATTAAACCCCATTCTCATTATTTTTCTCATTATATCTCATATAATACAGCAATGAAAATGTAGTCTGGAAAAAAAAGAAAGGAAAATTAAATGATCTTAAATTAAATTCAGTATAACACCACCACTATAAACAACTCATACTCTAATGTATTCACAATTTTTATCTGATTAAATGATTTAATTATGATTATGACTTTTGGATTTGCTTTTATCTTTATATATTCTTCATTTTAGTTTAAGTTTTAGCAATTGTGATGTGCTTTTTTTTTTTTTTTTTTTTTTTTTAAGTATAATTTTTATTTCAGTTTTAATTTTTCCCCCCAGTAATTTTAGTCGCCAAGGATAACTTTCAGTTTTTATTAAGTTTTACATCTTATTTCATTTCGGTTTCAATTAATAGAAATGTTTTTAATAGTTTCAGTTAATGATGATCACCCTGCATCAGAATAATGTCGATGCATTAATTATTAATTATTAATTTTGAGGTGAAATATGAGCTGCACTCAATCTCAGCAGGTTCGTTTCAGACGGATAAATGGGCAGGTTGGATTGTTGAGGTTCATGTTTTCTGTTATATTCTGACCAACAGATTTCCATCTCGTGTGTGTGTGTGTGTGTGTGTGTGTGTGTGTGTGTGTGTGTGTGTGTGTGTGTGTGTCCATAACGTGTCAGTTCAGGGCTTTATGAGCAGCACTTTCAGGAATGATTCAGAGAATCAAACGCAGAAACACTGACAGATTAAACATGTTTGACTGAATCTCATTTAGACTGCTAACCTAACATGGTAACATCTACATGAACTACATTTAAGTCAAAAATATTATTTAATATCACTGAATCACCCCAAATACATTCATTTATACCAACAAAACTCATTTTTATGGGTTAAATCAAGGTAGAAATAGCTCTTTAAGGTAACAATCGCAGGTTACCACTGCTTTCACAGGTTTATTATTAGTTAATTCACTTTTTAAAACTAAAAACATTTGTTACTTTAAACAAAACAATTGTTAACTGAAATAAAACAAAATGATATTAAAAAAAAAAAAGTATTTAGATATTATTTATCAAGTTGCCAAAGCAACAGTTCTAATTTTCATTTGGTTTAAGTTGATAAAACAAAATTATTTCATCAAAATTATTAAACTAATATATATATATATATATATATATATATATATATATATATTTATTATAAACTAAACAGACATTTTCTTTTTTTTAAAAAAAAAGACAAAAACAATAACTAAAATGAAAATGTGACACTTTACAATAAATTTGAATGTGTTACAATTAGTAATAGTTAACATAAAAAAATACTTCTACAGCTTTTAATTATCTTAATGTTAATCTCAACATTTACTAGTACCTAAACTAGTAACTAAAGATTATAGTTCATGTTAACTAATGCATTACCTAATGTTACTAATTAAACTTTATTGTAAAGTGTTATTAGAATGAAAATGGGAAATTGAGAACTGGAAAGAAAATGAAAAAATGATTCAGAACAATTAGTGCATTTTCTCTAAAATCCATATTTAAAACTATTGACTGTCTTAATTAATGTTCCTGGTCTTATTATGTATGGTTCATCAGATGTTATTCTTAATAAATAAATGCATTTGAATGTTAACCAATAGTCAACAGCTGTTCAGTTTTTCTCGAATCTTGCGTGTGCTGTAACTTTCACATAATCAAACATGTAAAATCGATTCATCACACAAACACTGTAAAACATTCAGAATTATGATTTTTTTTTTTTTAACACACTGATCAAATTTAACAAGCAAAACAAAATATGTACAAAGATTTAATCAAAAGCAGGTAAAATCTCAACATGCTAATGCCAAAATTTGACACTAAACACCGTGTTTTAAAAGAATAGTTCACCTAAAAATGAAATCAACTTCTTCCACATGGAAAACAAAGATATGTTCCGTCTACATAATGAAACAACACTGACTTTCTTTATATATGGACACAAAAAGACATTTGTCAAAATATCTTTATGCTCCACAGACGAAAGAAAAAGTGGTATCAGTAAATGATCATTTCAGGCGAACATGTAAACTAATCTATATTTTTCAGATGTCTCGTCTGATTATTGACTGATGGATGAATGTGTAATACTTCAACTTAAACACAAGTCTTCATTTTTAGCAGTTAAAACACTAAATGAACACATCTGACGGGAAATAACTGTGCAAACTCATTGACGGCGCTCAAAATGAGACACTAATTGAATGGAATCACGTGATCAGATAAAACGAGCTTCATTCATTAAACACATTAGATTCATTAACGAGTCCCAGTGTGTGTGTAAACTAAACGAATGTGATTTTACACTTTTCTCTTATTAAAACATAAAAATCAGTCTCATATGGAATGCTAAATGTATGAAACATCATGATTAAATTATAAAGGCTAATCATATGAAAAAAAGTTATATTACATCAATATCAATAAAACATCATTACTTCATTTTTTACAGGATTCAATATGAAACAGACGCATGAAGTACACACACACACACACACACACACACATGGACTGATCCGTGACCTTTAAAGTATGATCATTTCGTTTGATTGACGTTAAAACAGGAACATGTGGCTAAAATAATTTATAAAGTCTGTAAAAGGGTGAATATTAAACAGAAAGTCGGGACGCCTCTCGCGTTCACACCGATCAAACTCCGCACGTGACGCCAAAGTCTCTAAACACACTAAAAAAAACCCCACACAAATCCATCCCGATCCTTTCCAGATCATGTGACCCATGTGAAAACAAGTCCAGTAACAGGCTGATATCCCAGAATGTGCGTCTCAGGAGAGAGTGATCCATTAAAACAGCGCTGTGAAAGGTCAAAGTGCGTGTGAAGCTACTTAAACGCTCAGGTACCGGAGGAACGTCAGTGTCTGCAGGGTCCGAACCGGTCCAGATCGCCATCGACGAGACTGTGGCGCCTCTCGTTCCTGAAATCATTCAGACAGGGCTTATTAATGCTTTAGAGCTATGTTAACTAACGAAACCTTACTGTAAAGTGTTACCAAATTTTGAACAAGAAACATGGAGGTGATTTATCAAATATTCATAATACATTTGTATATAAAATTAAGCAAAAATTATTACTATAATGATTAATAAAAGCTGCTTAAATAAAGATAACAGCAATAGATAACCAAGAACAAAGAAAGTAACACGTTGAATTTTGAAACATTTTGAAGTAGAAAGACTGAAATAGTATTTTGTTGTAAAAAGTACTCCAGTAACTAGTCGTTCAGTTCAGATCATGCTGATTTTATAGGAATCATGTCTCTACTGTAAATATCTAAATGGAGCGTGTCAGAACCGCGTCTCACCTGAACGCCGCTCACTTCGTCAAACATTTCTGAAGAGCTGCAGGAAAACAAATAAATGTGAAATTAAATTCTAAAAAATTTAATTTACAAATATTGTATAAATATCAGTATTTGTGTGTACAACTTTAGACATCAAACACTGACCAGCTCCTTTTTTACTGTGTTTACTGCTGATCTTTCATGTCTGAAGTTACACAAAAATGTTTATAAATATATAAAACAATATATATATCTATAAATATTATAATAATTTGTTTGTTTGAAGTTTACTATATATTTACTGCTGTCACTTTAATGTTTCATGTCTAAAGTTATATAAAATATATTTTTAAAAAAATTAAATAAAAAAATCATAAATGTTATACATTATTATTTTTGTATAGCTTTAAACATTGACAAGATCTTTTTGATTTTTTGTGAAAACCAAAGCATTCATTATATTTGTATGTGTGTGTATATACAGTATTTTTGTGTATTTTATATATATATATATATATATATATACACACACACAACATATATATATATATATATATATACACACACACACACACCATATATATATATACACACACACACCATATATATATATATATATATACACAACACATATATATATATACATATATATATATACACACAACATATATATATATATATATATATATACACACACATACACACACACCATATATATATATACACACATACACACACACCATATATATATATACACACATACACACCATATATATATATACACCAGTTATTATTAACAGTTTTAGACATTATTTATAAACCTTTAATGTAATTCAGTCATCAACAGGTTTGACTGTATGTGTGATGTCATTCTCCGCCTCACAAATACAGTCAAACACAACGTTAGATTAGATCTATGAATCCTGTGAGTGATCCACATCTGATCAAATCCTGCACACAGAAATACTTCAACTTCCTCCAAAGTAAAGCATTAGCACACAAGAGTTCATGTGCGGCCGAAACACAAACATGTGTCATCAAGAGCTGTACAAACACCTCACGAGGGCTTCATACACTCCTGACCGACTGCACATGAAGCTCAGTGAATCAGAAGAGTGAGGGCTCATGGGTAATCACACAGCATGATAAATACTGTCCTATGCAGACCAATGCACAGGATACGAGCGCTTACATCTCACGGTTTACTGTGTCTGAGCTCACTGAGCTCCCTCATTATCTCTGTTTCCATCCAAAGTTGTGAATTTAACTCGTGAGCAAAACTGGGATATTAAACTCAAAGCTGAGCTCAGTGGGTTTGGGAGCAGAGACCCGTGCGATTGGCTGTGTGATTGGCTGGCCCTGTTGTGATTGGCTGATTAGACTCACGGCGAGAGGATCGGCTGTGAAAGCGGCGACACTATTCCTCATCTCGTTCTCACTGCCGCGCAGAGGAATCAGAGACACGTTACCAAAACGAGTGTCCAGGGGCGCCGAACGACTTGTGGCACGAGATTTCTGCCACTCCGCCGGCCACATGCGCCCGCCGTTCTGACAGACAGAGAGAGCGAGAGAGGTTTCAGATGTGTTACATGCATGCATTTCTCCACAATAACATCACTTATGAATAGGAACATGACGGCGTGATCCTCTGGGACTGACCTGTATGCTCATGAACGTAGCGAACCATTCCCTCATTTCATTCTGTGTGTCGCAGCACAGGTACCTGTGACAGAAACAAACACATGGTTTTGACCTTTACAGCGTGTGTTCCCAAAGCGTTTCATAAGTCGAACCCCTCGGACATAAAATATTTACTTTTGAAGATCCCCAGACTGCATATTGCAATTTTTTTTAAATAATTTAGAAACACTTTTGCATGTTCACGATTCTCTGATGTCAGTTAATGGTCACATGAAAAGCAAGTTAGATCAAATATTTCATTTTTGTTTTAGAATTGTTTTATTATGGATTAATGGATGGATGAATGGAGGAATGGATGGAAGGAAGGATGGAAAGAGGGAAGGAATGACAGACAGATAGACAGAATCCTGATTTGATAAGTTGTATCACTATTTCAGATGTTTCAATGTAATTAATTAGCAGCTTTTCATCAAATCACAAACTCCAGCTTGAGAAACTCTGCTTTAGAGGGTAAAGTCACACCATATTAACATTATTTACAGAGAATATAACTGATACTGACACTGTGTGTGTGTGTCTAGAGGGGCTAAATGAACCTTTACCCTTGTTTGTCTGAGTCAGAATCTTGTTCAAACACACTAACACACACTCAGTGATTTCTCACCACTGCTGTCTCTCCTGCTTCTCCTGTTTCTCACTTTCATAGATGACTGTGAGACCCCAACTACAGACAGACAGAGAGAGAGAGATAAGAGAGTTAAACACAAATCTGTATCTGTTATGATTTCCACAGATGATCACGTCCAGAATCTCAAATGCACCTGTTAGTCAATCAGATTACATTATTATATTTGTACACCTGCAGCATCATCTGATCCGGCTCAGAGACGCAGTCATTACTGCTGTATGAATCAGAGCTAACATCCACTTCTCTTACTGAACAGTTATTAAATATGAACAGTGAAGCAGCTCCGCTCAAGATGATTGAGGCACTTTACAGCTCAAACAGAAGAAACTGAAGGATTGAACAGCACGATTCTTATAAATCCTGCTGCAGCATCTTTATGATCTTTAAATGATCAACATGATCTGATAAACCTGTCGCACAAAACTTACTACATGCACTTTTTTAGCAAGTAAAAGTCATGCACCAGATTTCATATTTTTGCTCTGAATAAAATTGAGCTGTTTGTTCCTCACTATATCAGACTATATGAGCCATAAAAGCCTGACGGATCAAATATGATATTTTTTTTGTCTAAGAGGTCCAATAAACTGTTCCATTTCAAACATTGACTATTATTTCATATGTCAGGCTTTACAGGCTTATACTGTATAAACTGAGCACTGAATCAGCAGGTTTTGAGCGTCTCTCTGATCGTGTGCGGACTCGCACTGACACCTGCTGGTCAGGAATCACAGCACACCTCCGGCACGTCCCCAGATTATTCATTAACATTCTCTAAAATGTTCAAAACATCCAGTTTTTTTTAAATGTTTTAAACATCTTGGTTATGTGAGCACTAATGCAACATTCCATTGTATCGGTCTTCAAACATACGTTACGGAAACATTTCAAAAACGTTGAACCATTTCAGGCTAAATTAAGCGTTCCTTGAACGATGTATAAACACACGCACAACACATGCAAATATTATTTTATAATCAATATTTCTAGTAAATTCTTTTTGTATAGAGCTGTTCAAAACACAACTGTTTCAAAGCGGCTTTAGAGAAAACCATGATATTAATGCCTTAAAATGCTGTTTAGTTCACTAGAGTTTAGTACAGTTTTAATAATAATTCAGATTTAATCTCACCATGTGGGTGGGCGGAGCTTCTTTTTAATGCCGTGGTAGACTTTCAGACACTTGACGGGCCACTCTCTCTCTGGACGGTTACTCTGAAGAGAAAGAAAGAGAAATATACCTACTAAAACACACACACACACACTCCACCGAGAACCCAAAACCACAGGAAAACCACCAGCTGAGAACCCATTCAACCAGAACAAGACAGACCAGTGACACTAAACCTCTACCTACACACACACACACACATTTAATTATCATAGACTATTTGTCTATTTTGAATTATAATGATCACAGACACCCAAACCCTAAAGAAACCTTATAAAGCAGTAATGTTGAGCGTTGAGGACGTCAGCACACTATAACTCGGTGAACCCGTTCTCTCTCACACACACTATCTGTACTCACACACTGCAGCTCTGGGCTTTGCAGCTTTTGCAGATTCTGTGTATGAGAGTTTGACAGTAAAACATCAATCAGATGCTCACTCTTTGCTCTCACACACCGACTGCATTTACACGCACATCAAATCACATTTAAGCTCTATATAGCGCAGCTGTATATGTTCTGGCATCAGAATCTGGTGTACATGACATCAACGTTTTTGCACATGTCACATGTCAAGAGGTCAGACAGATTCTGAGGATCAGAGATGATATGCAGGAACAACAACCATGAAGCAACTACACGTTTTTGGTGCAAATAACATTAGAAAATTACATGGATTATCATATCATATACAGATGTTTAATATGACACACGCTCTTACCCTGACTTCTTTATAGAGTCTGAGCGAGGTGCTGGTCAGGATGAAGTAGCGGTCATTGAAGCTGCCGGTGCTCAAACCCAATCCCAGCAGACTCCTCTCCTCTCTGAACTTCATCATGCCGTGTTTGGAAACCTCCACTTTACTGGCTGGAGGAAACACACACACACACACACACACACACACACTCAATCAGGAAATGATAAACAAATCTGATCTACATGAGCACATGTTCTAGTGCTTCTAAATAAAAAAAATATTAATAATGCATTTATGATTTAAGTACAGTATGTAAAAGCAAAACTTTAAAACGGACTTCAAGACGTGGAAGAATAACGAAAAGCAGAAATATTACAATACACAAGCTTGCTCTTCTCCGAAATAGATAAGAATATTGGCCAGACGAAGCCTTGCTCAAAATGATTGCATGTTTTTTTGAAGACTTCTTTTTATGAAGACTTTTTAACACCCCCCTGGATAAAGTAAAATAACAACAAATACAATAAGCCTGCGTATGGATGAGGGAACATAATCAGCTGCGCTCTGACCAATGAGAGGACAGTTTACTTGCGTGTGACTTGCATTAACAAACTTTGGTGAGTTTAGAAATGTTGATTCTGAAAGAGAACCGAACCCAAGAAGGAAATGCAACATTGCAACAATTTTAATCCCTGTAAATGGTCTGAAAACGCCCTAACCTCAGTACACACACACACTCTCTCTTACCCAGGTAGACCAGCATGGCCTCCATGGAGAAGTGCTTCTTCACCAGCAGGTGACTGTTGGTGCCCAGGGAATGGAAGATGGGCAGAACTCTCTCCTGATAGTGCAGCGGGCGCTCTGAGACACACAGACACATGAAAACATCCTTACAAACCGCCGACGGCCGTATCAGAGCGAACTGTAACCGGCGACCCTGTCACTCACCCGTCTCCTCTTTCTCGTTCACCTCAAAGCAGCACCAGTAGTCCTTCTCCTTCACGCCGATTTTCCGTCTGTCCAGAATCTCAAACGTCAGTTCTGCTGCCGTCATCGCGGCGGGAATCTGCCCAAAGTCACAGTTCACACTTCAGAAACATCCATCTCTCTGTCTCGTGAATGAAAAGCAGAACTCGTCTCCTCTACTATTGCAATAGCAAGATCCTGACGGCGGGTCAAAGTTCAAAGGTAAAACGCACCTTTACGTGCTGTTCGGCTGTTTCCTTCTTCTCCTCCAGGTAAACTGTACAGATGAAATCACCACTGCCCTGCACACACACACACACACACACACTTTAGCCACAAACACAAAACCCTCTAAATAAATAATTATAATAAACAACACATGAATATCTACATTTTAATATATACTAATTAAAACATGAGTGGTGCTTCCTGTGTTCCAGGAAGTTGATAGGGTGTTGTAGATGATGCTATGTAGTTGCTAGGGTGTTCTGGGTGGTTGCTAGGGTGTTGATGAAGCTATGTGGTTGCTAGGGTGTTCTGGGTGGTAGGGTGTTCTGGATGGTTACTAGGGTGTTGTAGATGATGCTATGTAGTTGCTAGGGTGTTCTGGGTGGTAGGGTGTTCTGGATGGTTACTAGGGTGTTGTAGATGATGCTATGTAGTTGCTAGGGTGTTCTGGGTGGTTGCTAGGGTGTTGTAGATGATGCTATGTAGTTGCTAGGGTGTTCTGGGTGGTTGCTAGGGTGTTGATGAAGCTATGTGGTTGCTAGGGTGTTCTGGGTGGTAGGGTGTTCTGGATGGTTACTAGGGTGTTGTAGATGATGCTATGTAGTTGCTAGGGTGTTCTGGGTGGTTGCTAGGGTGTTGTAGATGATGCTATGTGGTTGCTAGGGTGTTGTAGATGATGCTATATGGTTGCTAGAGTGTTCTGAGTGGTTATCAGGGTGTTGTAGATGATGCTATGTGGTTGCTATGGTGTTCTGGGTGGTTGCTAGGGTG
>CM074444.1:31716598-31761598 GCA_037101425.1 Elopichthys bambusa | reverse complement strand
TTCTTTGGATAGAAATGAAGACGAATAGAACAGAAGTAAAACAGCAGAATTAAGCAGAAAAGAACTGAATAATGTTAGAAAGAATTGAATAGAGTAGAGCAAAGTGGAATTAGAGTGTAGAATAGAGTTGAATAGAACAGAAAAACTGAACAGATTTTTAACAAAATAGAGTTAAGAAGATTAGAATAGAAGTAGAACAAAGCTGAATCAAGTAAAAAAGAATTGAATCATGTTAGAGTTGAATAGAGTAAAGCAGCGCAAAGTAGAATTAAAGAGTGTAGAATAGAGTTGAATAGAGTAAAGCAGAGCAAAGTGGAATTAGAGTGTAGAATAGAGTTGAATAGAACAGAAAAACTGAACAGATTTGTAACAAAATAGAGTTAAGAAGATTAGATTAGAAGTAGAACAAAGCTGAATCAAGTAAAAAAGAATTGAATCATGTTAGAAAGAGTTGAATAGAGTAAAGCAGAGCAAAGTAGAATTAAAGAGCGTTGAAGAGTTGAATAAAGCAGAAAAACTGAACAGACTGAACAAAATAAAGTTGAGAAGATTAGAATAGAAGTAGAACAAAGCTGAATCAAGTAAAAAAGAATTTAATCAGGTTAGAAAGAGTTGAATAGAGTAAAGCAGAGCAAAGTAGAATTAAAGAGTGTAGAAGAGAGTTGAATAGAACAGAAAAACTGAAGAGATTTGAACAAAATAGAGTTGAGAAGATTAGAATGGAAGTAGAACAAAGCTGAATCAAGTAAAAAAGAACTGAATCATGTCAGAAAGAATTGAATAATGTAGAGCAGAACAAAGTAGAATTAAAGAGTGTAGAATAGAGTTGAATAGAGCAGAAAAACTGAACAGGGTCGAACAAAATAAAGTTGAGAAGATTAGAATAGAAGTAGAACAGCAGAATCGAGCAGAAAAGAACTGAATAATGTTAGAAAGAATTGAATAGAGTAGAGCAAAGTAGAATTAAATAATGTAGAATAGAGTTGAACAGAACAGAAAAACTGAACAGATTTGTACAAAATAGAGTTGAGAAGATTAGAATAGAAGTAAAAAAGAATTGAATCAGGTTAGAAAGAGTTGGATAGAATAGAGCAGAGCAAAGTAGAATTAAAGAGTAGAATAGAGTCAAATGGAACAGAAAAACTGAACAGATTTGAACAAAATAGAGTTGAGACGATTAGAATAGAAGTAGAACAAAGCTAAATCAAGTAAAAAAAAGAACAGAATCATGTCAGAAAGAGTTGAATAAAGTCAACTCTCAGAGTAAAACAGAACTAAAGAGTGTAAAGTAGAATTATGTAGAGTAGGGCAGAATAGAGTTGAGTACCGTATTGCGTAATGAAATGAATGCAGCGCTCCACGATCACAGGGATATCGGCCTCCGTCAGCTGCTGTTGACTCAGCGTGTCTCCAGAACTCCCAGCAGCCCTCTGGATCGCTGCCGCCCAGCCCAGGAAATCCAGCTTCCTCTCGCCCTCGATGTACAGCGTCCTGCAGGGAGACGCTCATGTTAGTCAGCCGCCCACCCTCACCCATACATGAGGCTTAACCGCTTTAACCTCCTGCTGCTCACCTGCCTCGCTCCACCAGAACCAGAACCTCATTCTCCGGCTGGATCGCTACACACACACACACACACACATATGTATTATGGACACATTTTTCATTTTTTATTACAATAAACCTTAATGTAAAGTTGCTTTGAAACAATCTGTATTATATAAAGCGCTATAGAAATAAAGCTGACTCGACTAAACGCCTCTGATTGGCCACTGAATTCCCGCACTCAACAGAAACATGTGTGATTGGTTATAATGCTAAACGCTGCAAAAAAACGACGCATAAAAACACATCTTTAGCGCAATGTGAGATCATCTAAATGTACTGCAGACACTTTTCATGTCACTTCCACCCCGGTGTCACTCACAGAGCTCCTGGAGCTTCTGCAGGTCAATGGTCTCGTCGGCACTGCTCTCTTCCAGCCGGATGTGCAGACTGGACCCCACCAGACAGAACCAGCCCAGCCTCGACATCTCCCGGTTCAGCCGGTCCTTGTACCGCAGCCGGCCGATGCGCTCAAACTCCTTCAGCAGCAGATCCTCCGCCCCCGTGGGAATGAACGACTGTAAACCGCACAGAGAGGGAATGAGACACTGTTCAAAACCACTGACCCGGATCAGAACAGGTGTGACATTTACCTTAGCGATGGATTTGACCCACTCGCGCATGGACTCGGGATGATCAGTGCCGAACAGATACAAGCGCTCGGCGTCCGAGTACAGCTCAAACGTGTGATCATACCTGGAGGAAGACACGAGATTATCATCAGTCCCTACAGAAGAGGAGAAAGTCCCTAAACACACGCCGTGCGCCAGATTACCCATGAGTCTCGGGAGGGTTGACGGCCAGACAGACGATCTCCTTCA
Source organism: Elopichthys bambusa (assembly GCA_037101425.1). NCBI lineage: Eukaryota > Metazoa > Chordata > Actinopteri > Cypriniformes > Xenocyprididae > Elopichthys > Elopichthys bambusa. Next base: position 31,759,172 of record CM074444.1, on the reverse strand, counting down.
TCTTCAGCCCTCCGTTAGGCGTAGCGTTTTTGTCACTTTCATAGTAGCTAAAATTCCCGTCGTTCAGCACACACCAGCGCCGGCTGAACTCTGACGGACACAGAATCATATATGAATCAAACTAATGCTGCGTCTTTCCATCAGCTTAGACAACTGTTCAGTGCAGGTCACTGACTAGCTCACCTTCTTTTCCCTTCTTCTCTGTGATTGGTCGAGCCATGGAGGCGGTCTTAAATAGGAATCCATTATGCGTGATGGAGGGCGGGGCCATGTAGTGTACCGTATTGATGGCAACCTTCACCTCTGACCTTGGGAGTTCTGTGGCAAATGTGATTAAATGATATCAGCTATAAAACATTATTGTAATTTTAACAGTAAAAGACTGTAAAATATTGGTTAACGGTCAGTTATTTTACTCTATATGGTGAAAAACGAATAGATCTAATGGGACATTTCATGTAATTTCATTTCATGATTAGTCATCTAATCACTTACATTGAAAAACTTATGTTTGGAACATTTTCTTCTACAAATATTTGACGTTGTATCGAGAGAATTGATCGATCCACACATAAACATGTTGATACTGAATGAACTAGTAACTTTCTTGCGAAATTATTGCAAAAAATTCTCATGATATTGACAGAAATATCACTATATTAATATTTATACAACGGTTCTTTTTGGTTCTCGAATCTGATTGGCTGAGAGTCGTGCGATATTCCCCCAGTATCAGCACAGGAACCATTTCACCAATTAAATCATTCCACTTGCGGCGATTGTCATGGCAGTCAAGCAAATCCACCATGTTTTTTTTTTACAAATACTACTGTTATTGTGTCACGGAATGTAGTTTTTTAGGCAAGACCGTGCCTATTTTAAGAGATTTTAGTAAATGTATGTTTTTACAGTAAGGTTGTGCCACCTAGAGTAAATTCCTTAGGTGAGACGCACCTGTGTTGCGGTTCTGGCTCAGGAACTCCACCTGCAGCTTCTGTCCGTGGTGTTGGGCAAGGGTGACCGGGGAGGGCAGATCCGGGTCGCCGGTGTCACAGCTCACATCAGCGCCGCAGAACACCAGAGCCAGCGTCTCGCACACATCGCTGGACTGAACGTTGATGCACAACGCCTGCGGAGAGAGAGCACACTGGTGAGGTCACGGCACGGGAATCATGTGTGTGTCAGTGACGTCCCGCGGCCGCTGAAAAACAAACCCGATTCACAAAACGAAGTCAGATGTTTCTGAGAACGTGAGTGAAGAGTGAAAACGGTCTCAATGAGACACATGTGTGTTCATACAGAACCAATCAGGGGATCCACACAGGAAGAGAGACAGAGAGAAAGTAGGCAGGCAACTACACTGAGACGGGTGGGTTTTCTGAACAACTATTTGACTAGCTGGTTGTAAGAAAGCCCTGTATGATGTGGCTGGTCTAGAATCATTATGATCCATGAACACACAACAGACTACCAGTCAAGTAGATACAGTATAGTACACAGTAACCGCAACTGCCGTGGGATGCATTGTTGAATTTGTCACCTGGTATTAAGATGTGTTTTGGAAGTAGACAAGGGAAACACATCCCTGTTTACACCTGGTGTTTTAATCCATCTCTTTTGTCCACTATCAACCTCCTGATTTCTTATATAAGTGGGTATAAGTATGGGTCTGTTCAGATCTTTCAATCAAATGGATGTAATAAGCTCATTCACATATGTACAACGTAAAAACACAGAGAGCAGTATTAAATAATTTTTTAAAAAGGAGAGCGAGACTGTGTAGTGATTGTGTAAGTGAGAGGATGTTTGGACAGCTGAAAATCAACCTCCATAATCACAGCAGGACACACACACACACACTCAGATGGACACGGAGTAAATGAAACCAGACATACACAAACACACAGTAATCTGTATAAACCACAGCTCATTTAAACACAATGAATGAGTCTCTTTCTCAACAACATAAACACACAATATAAACCACACAGGCATGAATCAAACTAAAAGTCCTTCAAACACAAACACACAGACGATAAACTCTAGGAATATTCCGGGTTCTTTAAAAATTCTGTTGATCCAAAAGTCCCGTACGCTGAGGCAATAGGAGGAAGCAGGACAGAAACTATTATTCCTTCTGTGATAAGAGTAAAAGTGGTCAAATGTGTCAAAGATTGTGCTGTTTAACTGTACGTGTCACAGAAGCTGAAAAATGACCAGGAGGAACTAAATATCCACTGACATTAAACAAGTGACTAATCAGATCATGATGCTCGCAACACCTCGCTCAAGGGTTTGAGTCCCACATACTAATTGTAGAGCTAGAATACACTACAAGACACTGAAATGTAAAGGTAAAAGCCTAACACATGAATGTAAACGTAGGGAATAATAATCAAATAAACACGTGTGATACGACTGCTCTAAGATCAGCCAACAAGCCTCGTGAATCTGTCCTTCGGTTTCCTGTGTGTGTGAGAAACGGTCTCTTCTGAATTCCCCTGCTCTGCTGCAGACCACCCACCCAATATCAACACACACACAAAGATCTGGAGTGTGTGTTTCAGCTTTCCAAATCAGCGTAACTGTCTGTGCATCTGCAAAAAGTGCTATAAAACCACACCCGAACTACCCAAACCAATGAGTGTGTGTGTGTGTGTGTGGAGGAGGATACACTGGGATGATGAAGCAGATCGAAAATAATCCTAAAAACACAAGCAGAAAAACACAGACACAACTTAAGAGACAGTAATATTCGCTCTGGAATAATCAAGAATACAGAAACCGTCTGCAGCCAATAAAGCAAACAAACATCAGACTGTAAACACAAACACACTGTGAATTCAGTGACAGATTACTAGTAAATATCAGTAATTAAACTTAATTTGCTGGATTTCCATCCTCCCTCCACCCAAACAAAAACAAAGTTACTGAAGTTGTCACGAAAAGGATATATGTCTTTATTGTGTTGAGTGAAACGGCTTCGCAAACAAGAACAAATGTAGGGCGGGGCTTGATTTTGTTTGTGGGGAATTGATTGGATGGCTGTGGTTTGCTATTGGTGGATCTCATGTGAGTGACAGGTTGCCCCGCCCTCATCATCAGAGAAGAGAAGAGATGCTGCAAGAGGCAGGAGAAGATGAATTTATCAATCATTTATAATAAACACCGCAATATTCCATAAAAAACAAGAATTGTCCGTTTTGATTTCATGCTAAGAACTTCTTAAAAGGAAAAAAAGAAATGCTTCAAAATCTAAATCAGTCAAACTCAAGATCACGTCTTGTGAGAACAAACCCTACAAGTTGCACGAAAGAGCAAATCACTATTCAGTATGCAAATGACTACAAGAAAAAGACCAATGAGAATCAATCTCTCATCAGTTTGATTCTGAATTGTAAATAAGAGCCAGAGATGTCACACACACACACACACCAGAAACCCCTGCAGCATGTGCGAACGTGTGTTTTTGTTTATAACATGTAGCACTGAGATTCCAGAGGACTGTAATGGAAACACACACACACACACACACACACACACACACACACTGTAGATTGTGTATGAGATCTGTGTGTGTATTTCCGCGAGATGAAATCGGACAAACATACTGAATTAATCTGATGGCGGGCAGGAAAAACTGAAGAGATGAAAGAGAAATATTACATACAGCGCTCAGGATGTTGTCATTACAACTTCCACAGCAGGACACACACACACACACACACACACACACACACACACACACACACACAGAAAAACTGCAGAAAGCGAAGAAAAGTGTGTCAGGCAGGAGAGAAATTCCACACAACACACACACATATGACATGACATCATACTGAAAGACACAATACAAACACACACATGCCAGCATAACATTAACAAAGTACAGAAACACACACGCATTCATCAGGGCATAAGTAAATCAGTGTGTGTGAGTGTGTGACACAAAGCCGCTCATTGAGGAAGGTAAAACTGCTGCTGCAGAAAGAATGTGAAGAGAGACACACGACCATCGTCTCCTGCTCATTCTCTCGCTGAACACTGTTGGGTGGGTCTGTCTCGGCATTCCTTAGGCTTGCAGCACACACACACACACACACACACACACACACACACACACAGAGAGAGAGAGAGAGAGAGAGCGAGCACATGTATGTCTAATGTGATGTGTATGTGTTCACATGAACATTATAGAAAACTTTCCACCCACCAAACGCACACATTCACACTTAAAAGACACACATAAACACACACTTGAGTTCCAGTGTGTTCACTCTTAAAACACACACTTAAAACATGCTTAAAACACATGTAAAACACATACACACTTACAAACACACACTCTCTTAAAACAGACATGCACACTTAAAAACACACATTTAAAATAAACTCAAAAAACACCTAAAACACACACATTTAAAATGCACACTTAAAACACACACAAAACATACACATTTAAAATGCACGCACTTATAACATACATACACACTCGAACACACCTGAGAAAACCAAACACATTTTAAACGCATCATCAACGCCAGAAAACACTGCAGCAACTCACCCAGCTGTTTGACAGGAGGTTTAAAGTTCAAAGGTCACCCCTCGACCTCACTGAGTTGTATAGCCCTAAGCGCAGTGCAGAGCCGCACAGAAACACATACTGACGTGAATCACAGCCGACTGGATGATGGAATGAGAGAATGAGGGACGAATGAGAGCAGAGAGGGGATATGTGGGCGGGGCCTACAGGAGAGAGGGCGGGGTCAGATACGCCACTGCACTAGAGCCAGTGATTATGACACGTGAGCTGTGGGCGGAGCCTAGTCACAGTCTGATCAACTAACCCACATGCAGACAGACAAACTGTCCCTATTTTTCTCCTTCAGTCTGATTCCTTTAGAAAATCTGATGCAGGAATTATTAAAAAAAAAAATCAAACAAACAAAGAAAACATTAACATTTCTTTTTAAACTAAAACTAGATTATAATAATATCAATACCTCAACTTTTAAAGGGAGGAGAAAACATGTTTTTGATCCTGAAAATGTCCTGCTCTCATTCAACTCGCCTCTCTCTCTGTGAGTGAATGGTCTCTTTGTCTCTCTGTGTGTGTGTGTGTGTGTGTGTGTGTGTGTGTGTGTGTGTGTGTGTGTGTGTGTGTGTTTGTTTGTGTTTTAGGAAGCAGATCACATCACGCTGTGATTGGTTTTGTGTCATTTGGTGGACTGCAGTGAAAGCTTCCTGTGTGCATGTGTGTGTGTACAAACAAATTAATCATCTCATCTGAACATCACACACACATATTATATATATATATATATATATATATACACACACACACACACCCAACTTCTGACATTATTTATAGCTCATACCATGACAATCTGATGTTTAATATTCAGTTACAACGCATCATTTTTAACCAATGATATTCCACTGTGGGCGGAGCTACACCACTACAGGAACAGGCTGTTTTTGTAATAGGATCTTACTACTCTTATGATCTGCACAGTAATCACAGTATGCATTTGATAGGACTACCAGACATAAGATAGTTTTAAATAATAATAATTAAATAATATTGATACACTGAACATTTTCAGTTGGTTCAACAACTTAAGTGCCAGCGTTAAAAGACATTCAGTTCACATAATTTAAATAAGACAACTGAACATTTTCAATGCAGCAAGTTAACATAAAATTTTGAGATCTGACCTCCAAAATCTTTAATGTGTGTTTGTGATGGCAAAAAATGGCAAAGGTGTCGCACTTTACCATCTAACAGGGGACCAAAGGCATTTTGTTTAATAAAATCCCTGTTCACTGTGTAAAGTGGTGACCTGCAATAGTGATTTCTGTTCGATTTAAAACATAAAACTTAGTTATTGACATAAAAAATACATTGTAATCAGATTTGAGGTCAAAACTCAAGATTTTATGTTGATTAAAACTGCCAATGTTAAAAGACATTCGGTTCACATAATTTAATTGACCCAATTGAACATTTTTCAGTGCAGCAAGTCAACATAACATTTTTGATCTACAAAAAAAAGGTCCCCCATTAGATGGTAAAGTGCGACACCTGTTTGGTGTATATATATATTTTCAGTTTTGTTATTAACATGCAAGAGACCGTTTCTATCATCTGACGCTTCATGTCACAGCCATGTCGGACATAGTCAGGATAGACGCCTTATTTAATTTTTTGAGGTTGTGAAGGATATACGCATGTCTGTTCAACTTTGGTGTGGATTGAAAATATGCAACATTGAAAATGTCTTTCCAAAACAATTCCTAGTGATATAAAACTTTTGAGAAATTTAGAAACAGGACCATAAACAGACTGTACGTCTGTCCTTCACAGCCTTGATTTAATTCACAAACAATTAAACGTGTATTCCATCCCGACTGCAGTCTACACTCATTACACATGCTGGATGTTTAAACTTCAGCGGTTGAGACTTACGTTATTGAGCTCTTTCTGGTTGCCGAACAGCGGGTGATATCGGCGGTACTTGCCCTCGCGGTATTTTGCCGTGATGAAGCGGCGTCTCTCCTCGCTGCTGCTGTTCAGGGTCAGTGCCTCGCTGGGCGGGACGTTCGCCGCCCAAAACTGATTGGCTCGCTCGTTTCCTAGAGCGAGGAACAGCTGTGGGTACGAGGATGGGACATGTTAAAGATGAGCGCGAGGGCATCAAGAACCACAGAAATATCAGGAAAACACAGGACGTACCTGAATGAGATCTTCAGTCCAAACCTTCTTGTCCATTTTGAGACTCCGTACTTTTGATATACTCGGACCGAGACCACGATGCTCTCCTGTCACACACAGACAAAACTAGGGCTGCATGATTTGGCCATAAATGTATGATTATATATATCAATCTTGCTATAAAATAATAACAATAATAATAATAATAATAAATAGTAATATTTCTATTTTGTTTTTATGTATTCCTATAATAATAATTATTATTATTATTTTGATAATGATTTTTATTGTTATTATTATTAAATATAAAAATATATAAAAACAAAATAAGAAATATTTATTAGTAATTAAGAAAAGTAAAATAATAATAATATTTGACATTTTAATTACAGTGCTAATATTATTTAATTTCTTGTTAAACAATAACATTTTTTTAGATTTTTCAGATAAAAATTGCAATTGTGGTTTTAAAACGCGATTTTAAAAAACATGTCCTGGTTTGCTGTGCTTGATTGTAGGGCTGCAAATTCTGTGATATATCAATTGTGCTGTAAAATAATACTATATATTTAATATGTCACCAACAACTTTAAATCAAAAGTTGGCCACGTCAGGCTAATTAACAGTTCCAAGACTTACGTATTACTGAAATATTGAAAGTTTACCATAACATTTATTTAACAGATGCCATAAGGATTTTATGATATAAACATTTTTGATACCATAGAAATTATTATTCTTGTCACCAATGTCAATATCACAAAAAACCACTAGCCTAAATAAATAAAACTCAAGCTCGCTGAAGACAAGTAAACAGTTAGTGATGAAATAAGAATAAGAAACTAATTACAAGAAATAGGACAAAAAAAACTACATGAGAACAAATAAATAATAAATGTTATAAGCACTGTATAAATTAATCAAATGTATAAAAACACAGTATATTCTTCATTGTGTAAATTAAATATTTACTCTTATTAAAAGTTACGAAAGTGGAATAGTTTTTTTCACTTTTGTCGCTTGATTAATATGAATGACAGACAGCAGGAAAATTAGACAGCTGTCACTTTAAGAGCTGCCCGGGTCCATTATACTGTAACAAGTGCGTTTAAATGACTGTTTACGAGATTACTTGCAAAGATGGGCATTTTGACACATACATGATATACGTATGTATATCGTATGAGCTGCTCACGTGTAAACAAACTTATTGCTTTTTTTGATTAATTGCACAGAAAATGGTGTGGTTTACTAAATCAGCTAGTAAACAAAAGGTTGTAAACCAGCTTTGCTCATGACTGGTCAGCTGTAGTTACTCATTACCTGCACATCGCTTGCAGAAAACCACGGCCAGGTTGATGGCCGCCCACTCGGGTTTGGCAGCACTGCAGTCCGCACACATCTGATTGGATGGCTCCGTCCAGATCTGCTCAGCCACTTCATAATTGGACAAAGCCTCTTTGATGGAGTCGCGCATCGCCTCCACCCACTGATCCTTCAGCTGGTCTGTATCCGCTACAAAACTACAGACACACAGGCGCGTTATAGCGCTCTTCTCCATCATGTCATCAATCACTGCTGCCATCCGAATGCATCCGAATTTCATTTCTTTGCACTTGTGTGATATGCGAGCGCGAGTTGAAATGATTAATTTCAGTAAGTTGTTCTTTAACCTCAACATTTGATTCCTTCTGATGTTCATTCACGTTTATTTGGTGCTGTAACTAGCAGTAAAGAGGAAGAGATGACTGGTTCACGGGCTGCTTTATATGTCGTATTAAACGACATTTATTAACATAATAAAATCAACAGAATTTTAAAATTGAGGCGTTGCTTCATATTAAAGTATCAAAGCACAACGTTTTTTGTGATTATTGGATGGCAGGTGCGCTAAAAAATATTTAGTGAAAACATTAACAGAAAACAGCACTGACTAAAAGATTTTAGGTTTCCGATTAAAATTGAAAAAATTAATATTGTCAATCCAGAGCTAGTCAGCTGACATGTTTAAAATATCAAAAATAGCTGAAATTTCAGTGCATCCCTAATTAATTTAGTATTTATTAATGTTTTATTATATTATTTCATTATATTTTATTTTAGTTTAACTGTAGTTTTGTTTTATCGCTATTTTTATTGAAATACCTTTCAATAAATTTCAACTTAAACTTAATTTATGAAAGTTTCCAATGTAACAATTTTAATCCAAGTTTAATTTTTTCCATCGGTAACACTTTATAATAAGGTTTTATTAAACATTATCTAAGTTGTATCTGTCAACATTAGTTAAGCACTGTGAACTAACATGAACATGAACATTTACTTCAGCTTTATTGTAATAACGAACATGTTTCGTTAGTTTCAGTGAATAATAAGAACACTGGGTAACACTTTATTTTAGGGTCTTTTAACTAGTTGCTTATTAGCATGCATATTACTAGAATATTAGCTATTTATTAGTACCTATTAAACACATATATTCTGCATTCTTAATCCTACCCAAGACCTAAACTTAACATCTAACTTACTAACTATTAATAAGCAGTAAATTAGGAGTTTATTGAGGGAAAAGTCATAGTTAATCGTTTATATGTGTTCCCTATACTAAAGTGTTACCGAACGCTGGCAGTGTGTGTTTGGCTGGGTGTGAAATGCATTGTGGTGTTAAACTGGTGCATTTGTTGAGTGCGTTCACACACAGATGTCACATCTGACCTTCACATTCACTGAACAGAGAAAAGGAAATAAAAACGAGCAAACGAGTAAAAATATACAAAAACCACAACATCTGTGAGAGTCAGCACACACACTGTATCACACTGTATTATCTCTCACACACACACACACACACACACACACACACAGTTATTTCTGTTGGCCGGATGAACAGACTCTCAGTGATGAAACAGATGAACAGAGCGAAGATTAACTGAAAGATGAATGAAAGCATGACGGATGGAAAGAAATCTAAAAGAATAGAAAGCAGTCATTTAAATGAATGAGTGTGTCACCTGAATATGCGGTACGGTGTCGTCAGATCAAACGCTCTTCGATCCATCTCCTTCACATTACCAACATTCATATCAATAGAGGTGATTCCGATTCCCAGACGATAATCCTAAACAAAAACACATATGCTTACTTGTAAATGGGGACACATGAACACTAACAATACAAAAGAAACACACACAGGAAACTGCAACTTTATAACAGCAATTAAAGGGGTCTTGAATTGAGAAATCAAGTCTTTGGACATGTAAGAGGTCATTGCACTAGTTTCAGAACCCAAAACTTCCTTGTTGTAAAAACAGCTTACACTGAAACTAAGCTGTGAAGACGTCTGCTTTGAAATTTTGTCACATTATGAGTGTGCCGATTCCTCTGCAGAATCAGATCAACGCCCATTTCTCTGGCCCCGCCCACTAGAGCATTAGCGAGATGAGGAGGAGAGAAGAGCGATACAGGACTAAAATAACATTACCTTTTGAAAGGATCCTAACGCTAGGAATATGATTATTGATTTTCATCAATGTGAATGTCTCAGTTGAGCTTTATTTATTTCTATTCGGTAAATCAGTCGCAATTTCGGCGCAGGCTTTTACTGTAAGATATGATGAAAGAACTGGCGAGAGTGCAGAAATCGACGAGATCACTGCATTCATGTCTGTCACCGGCTACAGGAGTAGATCTAAATATAATGCTGTAATCAACGATTAGTTAATCTCGATTTTTCAAGAGAGTTCCACATGTAATGCTCATTTCATATGCAAAGATGTTAGCCAATCACAGCAGTGGGCGTTTACATTGACGTTTCACAGCAGACACGCCCCTTAAAACAGAGCAATCAAATCAGAGGCTATTTCTCCTGCAGGAATGTGCCTCAAGACTTCTGACACGGACAGGAAAAACATGATCGCAACGGTCGTTAATCGGCTGTCAATTAGCGATCAAAGACTACAGATTTCAGCCTAGGATCAGAGGAGTCTTTTAGGATGTGCAAAATGTGTGGCCAAAAACACAGTTTACCTCAGTGTTTTTGTAGAGGAAGACTTTATCCGCACACACCACCGTGTAGAGTTTGGAGCGCAGGCCACGCAGCTCCAGATAACCCTTCATCTCGTAGTTCACGCAGGGGTTAAAGGTCATGTCCAGACTCGTCCGCATCTGATACACCTTGACGCAGTTCTTCAACGCGGTCACCCACTCGTTCCTGTCCACTGACACACACACATCATTAATTTAATTAACAGAGTAGATGTCCTGCAAACTGTGTGAAAGTGACACAATCACACTAGTCTCATGTGACTGTAATACTAAAATAGTGTTTTGTAATGTTTACTTTTTAACATTCATGTAGACAATACAAATGATGCGTTAGGGGCTGCGTTTACAGATTTACTGAACTCCTTTGGGGTCAAACAAAACGTCACTGGACCCACTCACCGTCTTAATCATACACTAGATTTAATTATATCAATCATCTTTATCTCTAGGTCATGTCTCAAGACCGTTCAAGCTAGCAGTTATTAAGCCTCTCATTAAGAAACCACAATTAGATCCAAATGTATTGGCAAATTACAGACCCATTTCAAATCTTCCATTTATGTCTAAAATACTAGAAAAAGTTGTATCTGCTCGATTGTGCTCCTTGCAAAAAAACGTTATCTATGAAAAATTTCAGCCAGGATTCAGGTCTCATCATAGCACAGAAACTGCGCTCGTTAAAATCACAAATGACTTACTTCTAGCTTCTGACCAAGGCTGTATCTCAATACTAGTGTTACTTGATCTCAGTGCTGCGTTCGACACTATAGATCATAAAATACTCCTAGATCGACTACAAAATTACACTGGTATTCAGAGACAGGCATTACGGTGGTTTAGGTCGTATCTATCAAGACAATTTTGTTTATTTAAACAGGGAAAAATCTAAGATAACGATAGTAAATTATGGAGTGCCGCAAGGATCTGTGTTAGGCCCTCTGCTATTTTCAATATACATGCTGCCACTTGGTGATATATTTCATCACGACCAGATGAAATCTCTAAATTATCCAACCTGACAGAATGTGTTAAAGAAGTAAAACATTGGATGACTTATTGGGCCAAAAACCTGTACACAGAATCTCTCAGACTACAATCTGCATTTAGAAAGATGTACTGTTACTCCATCCTCGACAGTTAAAGACCTGGGTGTTATATTAGACAGCAACTTGAAAATCATATTTCATATGTTACAAAAACAGCCTTCTTCCACCTCAGAAACATTGCTAAGCTACAGAATATGTTATCTGTTTCTGATGTAGAAAAGTTAGTTCATGCATTCATGACGTCTAGACTAGATTACTGTAATGCATTACTAGCTGGTTGTCCTGCTTCCTCAATAAACAAGCTACAATTAGTCCAAAATGCAGCTGCTAGAGTTCTTACCAAATCAAGAAAATATGATTATATAACACCAATTTGATCATCTCTACACTGGTTACCTATTAAGTTCTGTATCGATTATAAAGTACCGCTAATGACCTATAATCCTCAAAATGGTCATTGCTTCTACCTTCAATTAAACGGCTAACAGTGATTGTAAATTAAATTGCCTAAATTATTACATTATTAGCTAACTGCATTCTCTAAATTGTGATGTTGACATGCATTCGCTGTAAAGCTGCTTTGAAACGATATGTATTGTGAAAAGCGCTATACAAATAAATGTGAACTGAACTGAATATATTCACGACTTATCAGCATTTAAAGGATTAGTTCACTTCTGAATTCAAATTTCCTGATAATTTACTCAAGATGTTCACGTCTTTCTTTCTTCAGTGGAAAAGAAATGAAGGAAAACATTCCAGGATTGTTCTCCATATAGTGGACTTCACTGGGGTTCAACGGGTCCAAATGTCAGTTTCAGCTTCAAAGACGAGGAATAAGAGTCTTATCTAGAGAAACCATCGGTCGTTTTCTAAAAAAATAAAAATTATATACTTTTTAACCACAAATGCTCGTCTTGCACTGCTCTGCGATGCGCCACGCGTTACGTAATCACGTTGGAAAGGTCACGCGTGACGTAGGCGTACCGATCCAGTGTCTACAAAGCGAATGTGCGAAGACTAAACCAAACGCCCTTTACAAAAAAAGGGTAAAACAACGATGTCGGACGATTTTGAAGTTGAAAAGGTTTTTCGCTCTACCGCAGTACTTCCTCCTACGTCACGTGTGACCTTTCCAACGTGATTACGTAATGCGTGGCGCATCAGAGCAGTGCAAGATGAGCATTTGTGGTTAAAAAGTATATAATGTTTATTTTTTTTAGAAAACGACTGATGGTTTCTCCAGATATTCCTCGTTTAGGATCGTGTAGAGCTCTTTGAAGCTGCAGTGAAGTCCACTATCAAAAACCTTCATTTCTTTTCAACTGAAGAAAGAAAGACAAACATCTTGGATGACATGGAGGTGAGTAAATTATCAGGACGTTTTCATTCAGAAGTGAACTAATCCTTTAAATGTCACTGCAGGGCTTGAGTTGACGAAAAGCTAACAATAATTTTTTTTTTTTAATTAAATTTAAATGATGTTAATAATAATGAAAAAAAACAAATAAATCAAAATAAACACTTACTCAAAAAGATTAAATATTTTATTTGTTTATTCTTAACCAAAATGTCTCACAATTATGACTTTTTCCCCCTCACAGTTGTTTATTATAGTTTATAAAAGTCAGAATTTTGAGAAATAAAGTCACAGTTACCATTATTATTTTTTTTATTGAGTAGCGAAACAAGCTTTTGCAACCAAAAATAAATAGATGCGTGCGAACTGTATTAAGGAGCACGTGTGTAAATAAAAGCAGTTCAAGAGGGACTTAAATTCAGTTATAAGTATCTTAAATGGTATAACAAAAGTCTTAATTATCATTTTAAGAGGTCTCAAATTTGGGGACAGAAAACAGGACTTGCAATACGGCTTAATGTTAAACTTCAAAAAGCATTGATTAAATTAAATAAATATAATCGCTGCAATATAAACGATTGCGTTAATCTACTGTTGAAGAATTATGACAATGTTTGCTGTACTGTAATGTGTTTTATCTTCTCCCTCATATGTTTGAAAGGAAGCAGTAAAGACATTTCAAAATAAGGGTCCCGGTGTATTTCAGGCATGTTTATAATTATAAAAGACCCGGTTATTATTGGTATAAACTGTAACTGGCATTTATAATATACATAATTATTAAATAAATATAGTCTGAAGCTGTACAGCTAGTTTTTGCTTGTAAATGTATCCCTTTTATTAAGGACAAACTAATTATTATTTTTCAAATTAGGAGCACACTGCTGCATGTCAAGCCCTGTGCTGTTTGTGAGGTCAAACATTCACATCAGCTTTTGTTTCATCAGACCACAAAACCTCGGCGAGTCTCTCATTCGCAAACACACTTTATAATCTGCTCTAAACAACACACACACTATACACTCACAGTCGCTCTCGGCTCGGAACAGGAAAGTGCGATTGTGCGTCACGACTTCAAACTTCTGGTCGCCCACATTGACCACGCTGGTGATGGACATTGTTGGTATGATCCTCTTTGAGTAGACGTCCTGAGCACAAACAACAAACACAAATGCATGTTTAATTGGCCCATCAGCAGCGGATGTAAATGTCACTGGTGATAAAGGACATGTGCAGTGAGACACATTCATCACGTCGGTTCACACGCCACAGAGAGTTTGACTACTACTAAACCACTCTAAAGTCACCATTAAATAAATGAACAATTATGGAATAATTTTAGTTATCTGTGCACATCATTATTGTGTTAAATTCATGTTCCTGAATAACTTCACAACCATCCAATCAATTCCCCACGGACAAAATCAAGCCCCGCCCTACATTTGTTCTTGTTTGAGAAGCAGTTTCACTCGGGTATATGTCACACACCTTCTCAGTGTCGAAGTATCTCAGGTATTCAGCATCCAGTTTGACCCACCGTCGCTGGTAGATCAGAGACCTGCGCACACACATGCGTATATTAAATAACACGGTTTATTATATAGCACTTTATACAATACAGATTCAGGGCTTGACATTAAGACTTGTCATGTGAAAAAGTTGCTTGTCTGTTTTTTTTGTAAATATAATTTATTCTAAAGCCATATTCTCAATATCAGTTTTCACCTTTATAAAGGGAATTTTTATAAACGTATGCTTTATTTTACATTCTTAAATTTGATCAATAAATTCAATTTGAATAATAAAACACTTACAGGGCGGTTACGATTCAAATGAAATAATTTACACTGAAAAATTACAACTGCATTAAATAAGGTTGTTTTAAATATGTTTTGAATACAAATAAGAAAAAAAAAATAGATAAGTAAAATACTGTAATATACCGCAAAAACAATGCATTCTGGGTCATATTTGTCGTTATTACCCACAATGCATTGTTTTTACGGTATATTACTGTTTCAATCGGAAACTATATTTTACTGTGTAAATTTGTTTAGTTTTTTTACAGCTATTTTTAGAGTGTACTTTTAAACACGAACTAAACTGCCAGTAGGTGGCAGCAGGTAACCGTCTTAATGAGGGAGTCATTAATTCAAACGATTCAGTTGTTTATGAATGGGTCATTGATTCTTTGACTCGACCGATACGTTCAAAATGCTGAATCATTCAGTAAGGTGTTGCTGTGATCTTTGGAACTATTTTCGCTGCTGATAAAGAACAAAAACTGTCAATATTGCTTCTAACATTTAAGTGACTTAATATTTATTGAACGGCTGTATGAAATCAGTGTCACATTCACTTGTCCGGTCGGGCAATTGAATGTTTCTTTCACAGAATCCAGACAAGTGTTAACGTCGAGCCCTGCAGATTGCTTCAGATAAGCTTTACACTAGTTATGAAAGCCAGATTGCAGCAACTTTTGAACATTTGGTATGGAAACATTGCTTTATTTGTAAATGTTTTAAACCATATTCCAATTTTGCACATAAGTTAAATTCACAACTTTGGATGGAAACATAATTACACACACCCTTGAGGAGGATTCTTGTCCAGCCAGCCCATTTTAATAACCGGGATGCTCGTGGAGGCGAAATCTTCCCGAGGAGGCGAAGCACTAACACAACCTGTGGTTGGCAGGTAAATGCTGTTCTGACTGCTGGAGATCGAACCGAAATCATCAATCCATGAACCCCGCCTGAGAGAGAGACGGATGGGAGAGGTCAACAAAAGAAGGAAGTGTTACATTATTACATTGCAACATGACATGAACTTCTCATATTGCCAAATCCACTAGAGCCAAACAATAACGCTTCAGGGACTAACACATTTGCGTAATCGTTGACCGCAGAAAAAATAAAAATACTTTTGTGCAGCTGCTTATAGACTCACTTCATGGATACAGATTCGTAACAGTTGGTGTCGTCATCCAGTAATTCATCGTCGCTGCACAGGCTGCTGTAACGGGCTTTCGTCACCTTGGGAACCATCAAGGACATCTATGGGAGGAAACAGTTTTCAATCATACAGCGTCTGTGCCTACTGGACAAATCGGAAGTGTTGAGAAACGCTCTTTACGCACCTTGCTGGCCATGTCTATGAGTTTAGCGTCTCTGCAGGGCTCGCGGTCGTCATATTCATCCGAACTTTCCCCTGAATCCAACTCTACAGTGAGCAGAAGAACAGAGTGAGGGAAAACAAGACGATCAACCAGAGATGACATAAACCAAATAAGACACTGCATGTGTTTAGAGCATCAGACTACTGCGTTTGTGCTCCATTATACAGTACATTTCTGTATCCCAGGATGCAATGGGCCCAACTTGATTTTCCAATTCTAGTATGATTAATGAACAGAAAGTAAAATCATGATTTTTACTTGAGATGTACCAATGTATTGGCCAACATTTGGTATCGGCTGATAAAAGCTATTATTTTCACTATCGACATTCAGGGCCGATTATATCCTATCAATCAAAAGGGGGCGGGAAAAACGTGTTCAGACTGCAGATCTCTCGTGTTGAATTTAGCGCAAGTTAACGCGAGAACAACGCATTAACAGTTAAAAAATAGTTATGTTACAACAGGCTCTATTTGACCCTGTAATTGCAAAGAGCTCTGTGCTTTGATACTTCTGATAAGAAACAAAGTCTCAAGCTTTCAAATTGTCCATTTTATCACAAAATTCAAACAATAAATGGTGTTTTGGCGCTCATAAATGTGTCGTTGTAGTTCAAGCTAAGTCTTTTCTTCCAATTTACTACTACTTATAGCATGAAAAAACATGAATGAACATCAGAAGGAATGTTGCAAGATAGACTTACTGAAATGAATCATGATTCATGTAATCGATCAATCAGTGAAAGACGTCAGTAAAACAGCTTGTGAACTAGGGATGCAACGATATGAACATTTTGGCCGATACTGATAACTGATACTTCTTTATATTTGAAAGCTGATAACCGATATATTTGGCTGATAAATCTAAATCCGATTTTTATATAATTTTTGAGAGCCTGAAGTGTAATTTTCAATTAAGATCGCCCTTATGTTTCCCTTAAACTTGAGGGTGTTGCAGAAAATAACCATTAAGGGTTTCTTTAGGTGAAATGTCAAGCCCTAAGAATTTCCCTTGAGTATACATTTTTTACTTAAGTAATCCCTTAAAAAAAAACGAGAAGTGTTGCATAAAGCCCTTAACGGTCATTTCCCTAAGTAAGGTTTGAAAAACTTCACCTTAAGTGTTACACGGAGTGAGCAGGTCCAATCCAAGTCTTCCAACGAGACACGATTGACATTTTATATTATAAACAAATTGTAATGTAGGCGTTTATTCACATAAACATTGATTACGCACAAGAGCAAACCTCATTGGTTCTTGCGCTTGCCCGCACGCTCGAGCTTCCGAAACAGCCTTATGGACGTCTTTCAATGAATGGACATAAATGATGAGAGAATATTACAAATATCTTTATATGTTATGATATGGAACGACGTGTGGTCGACGGTTTCCCTTACCTAAGAGAACAGTTTAAGAGATTATATGCAACAAGTCATTTCATTCGTATCACACCTTAAGTGTCATACGTAGGTGCTTTATGCAACCGGGCCCAGACATTTTTACAGGCAAAAAAGCAGAAGACTCCTGGAAATTGTGTTTAACGAGCCAAAATAATTGGAGCTTGCACTTTTAACGAAGCTGTTTCCTCTCCACAGGTGTGTGTGGCAAACTGTAAACATTTCAGCAACATGAATGTAGAGTTATTTAAATAAATGATTAAACTGTAGCTTAGCACTTCACTAAACAGACCTAAACAGATCCCATTCCCAGAAGACACTGAGAAACAGGTTAGTTTATATGCTAGAATAATATTTTAATTAGGGTATTTTTCTTCCCAGACCAATGACATCATGTTGCATTCTAAGGCACATGCACATTTGAGTCCAATCAGATGCTGTGTAGAACGAGAATGCCCCTCCCCCTGACACTGCATGCCTATAGTGTTAGCTGTCAATCATGTCCATGGATGTGACGTAAATGAAAGCCTACTGGCTATTAAGAAGAAAAAAAAACAGAACAAGCCCTTTGAAACGTCCAACTTCCTGTTTCAATAAGACATACATCAGCGCATCATGAGTTTAATTATGGTTTAATGTGAGTTCAGGGTGTGTTTACACTTGGCAGGTTTGGTTAGATTAAAACAAACTTAGTGTGGCTCATTTGAATAAGGGTGTTTTCACACTGAGCACGTGATTTTTGGCCCATATGTGAACACTCAAAACGATCTCAGACCACTTAAAAGCGAAATCGGAGTCTCAGTATGGTTCCCTTTCAGCTTTTGTGCAAAAGATAAACAACTTAAGCTCATTTAACAGCATTTGTAGCAATGTTGTTTTTAAAACAATAATAATAATAATCTTTACAAACAAATATCTTGGTTAGGGAGGCACATATAATGTAAATGAATGGGATTCAATTCTGAAGGCCATAGGGTCAGCCATCAAACACTGAACTGGACTAGATCCAAAAAAAACAACAGTATGAACACAAAGAGGTCTGAAACCACATTCCCACAAAGGACCAATAGAAGGTCTGAGTCCTCTTTCAGGCACAGTCAGTATGAATGTAAAGAGAACTGGGTCCTTTTTCACTTGGTTCACCTCTTGGTCCACTTAAAGGAGTCTTTAAAGAAGTGTAAAAACACCCTAATGTGGTTTGACTAAAAAAAAATGAATGAAGACGTCTAAACGAACCAAAAACAGGATATGATGTCACAAGATAAGACCTTAAAAAGGACAGAATGCTCAAGCATACCTCATCATAGTTGCGACGTTGTCCATCACAGTTCAGCTGCTGTTTTGACTCCTTCATAAGTTCTCAGCTGGTAAAAATCATGTGTGTGCACATACAACAAGCGCCATTATCCCAGCACACAGCATTGTTTTGGATGTTCGGTAAGTATAAACGTCATTAACGCAGTTTTATATCTTTAGGTTTGCAGTTAAAAATGACAGTATGAACGCTAAGTGAACCAGGACTAAATGAAACATTTTCTTTTTTGCTCCAAGAGAAGTGTGAACACGCGCTTTAGTTACGCTAGATAAACTGATGATGAGGTAAAAGTTATGCCATGCTTTGGTTAGTAAACGGTTTGAATGCTTTGATCTTGACAAGTCACTTGTTTTAAACAGCTTGTGTTTGTGTTCATTTCAGGCCTGCAGATGGGCGTTTATCAGAGTCTACTCACTGTTTTTGAGGGGCAGCGGTGGAACCGTGTCTCTTTTCTGGCTCTCTTTCGCTGGTCTGATCCGAGACGGGACGTCCGGGATTCGATCCGTGTCCGAGAGATCATCCGCAGGAGAGCTGAAACGAGGAAAGACAGAGGAAGAAGAGTCATCATTATCCAGCTCAGAGGACAACCTGTGGAGAAAACTGATTCGCCTACAGAACTTCTTCATTCTGGAGTGTCAGTGCAAACGGCAGACAGAGAAGCATTTGCAGAGAGAAGTGGAAAGCGTGTCTCTCGGGTTCATGTCGCTGCACGTTCAGAAGCACCTGACACAACATGTTCAATGAGATCTACTCGATACTCATCAACCAACACACCTGTACTGAGCTTCACATGAGTCACTCAACAGGTGAACAGACAGACACATCTGACGATTGCTCATATCCACGTTAGCATAATTACAACAGAATTAAAAACCAACAACAAGGAAGTTATTATTAAATATAAAATAAACATATTAAAGGGGACCTATAATGCCACTTTCACAAGAATGTCTCCAGAATGTGTCTGTGAAGTTTCAGCTCAAAATACCCCACAGATCATTTATTATAGCTTGTCAAATTTGGGTGTGAGCAAAAACACTCCGTTTTTGTGTGTGTCCCTTTAAATGCAAATGAGCTGCTGCTCCCGGCCCCCTTTCCAGAAGAGGGCGGAGCTTTAACAGCTCGCGCTTCGGTCGCTCAACAACAACAAAGCTGGAGAATCTCACGCAGCCAAAGTGACGACGGTGTTCAGCCTTACATTGTTCAAACACTGATGGAGAGACTCAGGAAGAAGTTACAACTTTTAGACGTTTCTGAATGGTTAGTGGATAAATTTATGTAGTTGCTGTGGAGTTGATCGACTAGCATGTGCCGTCATGTTAATCTTTTGTGCAAATCGTTTGTGAAGCATAATGACGGCAACACTCTACTACAACAACTCTTCCGCTTACTGTCTAATAAAACACATAATATATTAAAGCATCCTTGGTATTTCCATGCATGGAAATCAAGGGTAGCGCGGATATGTCGTCACATGGGTAGTTACACTGGTTGAAAAATAGCTGATTTCTCTGGATTTAAACATTGCTGGAAACATTTACACATTAACATTGTTCAAATGGTATTTTAATACAAAAATCATACATATTGTGCCTTTAAAAGATCCGAAAAAGGACATAAAGGCTTCGTTAAATGAATCTGAGCTGTGATGTGTGTTTATATATGAATAAAAGCGTTCATCATATAAAGCGATCGTATCTCCTCACGCGACTAGCTTGAATTACACTGACTAATTTCGCATTTATGACCTTTTCGGATCTTCTAAGGCTTGGTCACATTTGATTTCATTACAAATATCTTCATTTGTGATTTGAAGACGAATGAAAGTCTTATGGGGTTTGGAACGACATGCGGTTGAGTAAATGATGATTCAGTCCTAAATGATAAACGACACACAGTAAATAAGTGTTTTCTGCCACAACAAACCCTGTGTAAATGTGAAAATAGGGTAAATTTGGCGTCACAGGTTTATTTCAGTATCTGAGCTGCAAGGTTTATCTGACTGTAAACACATTTCCTTATGTGTGTTTAAGATCAGGCCCATGTGGACAGTCAAACAATGGTGCTTCCTGCGACCCTGAAGAACAACTGACCATCGAGAGAGAGAGAGAGAGAGAGAGAGAGAGAGAGAGAGAGAGAGAGAGAGAGAGAGAGAGAGAGAGAGAGAGAGAGAGAGAGAGAGAGAGAGAGAGAGAGAGAGAGAGAGAGAGTCGAAAACATCTGCCAAATACTACGTTATGAATGAACTCTTCACTTTGACTGCATTTCTAAGAGTTGACTGAATTCTGCTCGTGAAGCATTTAACCGATTCTCAGGAGAACCAGGAAAAACCAGTGTGTTAAAATCACTGACGTTAAAGAATAACCACTAACCAAAGACTGGCACAATGAATGCTGAAGATACTCATTCATTGTTCTGTTCTGCTTTCACATCCTCAATTCAACCAACAATTTCATATAATCATCAAAAAAAAGTAATCACAATTACAGCATCTCCGCTTTTTTCCACTGTAGAAAAACAAAGCCAAAATATCACAGAAAAACGGTTGCTGCCGATAATATCGTTAGGAGCCCGCGCCACAATATCAAGGTCCCGCCCACACTCCTGATCCCGCAGACTCATTCGCTAGCACAGCTGCCAATCATGACGTTACAGCCCATTTTTATAGCACCAAATAATGAACTAAAACCAAAAATATTGGGAAACCGAACACAATACGTCTGTGTAATAGGAACTACCTAAAATGACCATCTTTGGAAAAAAAAAAATATATATATATATTAAATGTAATTGTTTTTTTAAAGCACGAAGCACTGAAACCCTCTTATTTTAATTTCTGGTAACACTTTAGTATAGGGAACACATATTAACAATTAACTATGACTTTTTTCCACTTAATAAACTCCTAATTTACTGCATATTAATAGTTAGTAAGTTAGTAACCTACTTTTGCGAACTAGTCCTATGTTCAAGATAGGACGCCCAATGGTGGAGCCACTACTAAAACGGAGATATTTTCACCAAACTTGGCCAGTCATGCAAATTAGCATAATGAGTTGATTTTGACTAAAAGCCTCTGATTGGCCATTGTGTTCAAGTGCTCAACAAACGTGTCTGTGATTGGCTACAATGTTCAAAGCTACAAAAACACGTTGTAAAAAGAAACCTTTGACGCTCTTCACAAATACACACAGGATCGTTTAAAAGCATCACCAATCAGCAGGTACCGGACTGACCCGGTTCTACATTTTAAGCATCAACTTGGTACTTTTGACAACCCTAATGCAAACTACATCAAATATGAGACCGCTCTAAAAAAAAAAAAAAAAAGCAGCAGAGTGATTACTCATCATGTGACAGCACCTGATGTTGATCTTCAGCACACAAGCTTTCTTACAAACATCTTTTTATAGATCACAGAATGACTGAGATGACTGAAGTTTCACTAGTTCATTGTGAAAACAGACACCGCTGAATTCTGGGAGCTTGATCTTCAACACACCAGAGCCCGTGACAAAAAGCTTTTCCACCTCATCTGATGGTACGGATCTTATGTATTAAAATCACTGAAAATGGCCTGTATATTAGAACAACTAATATAAAAATATAAAGCACACTGGTGGTCAAAAGTTTGGAATAATTAATGTTTTTGAAAGAGTCTCTTCTGCTCAACAAGGCTGCATTTATTTAAAATACAAAAATACAGTGAAATATTATTACAATTTTTCCTATTTGAATATATTACAAAATATACTTTATTCCTTTGATAGCAAAGCTGACTGCTTAGCAGAATTAGAATGAAATTAATGCTTTTATTATTAAACTGATCAAAAGTGCAACGTTATATTTCAAATGCTGTTCTTTTGATCAAAGAATCCTGAAAAATAAAATGTCACAGTTTCCACAAAAACATTGCATCAAATCATCATATCGGAATGATTTCTGAAGGATCATGTGACACTGAAGACTGCAGTAATGATGACTTTGATCACAGGAATAAATTACACTTTACTGTATATTCACATAGAAAACAGCTGATTTACATTGGAATAATATTTCAGATTTTTTACTGTATTTTTGATCAAATAAATGAGCAGAAGAGACTTCTTACAAAAACATTTTTAGAAAGTCATGATTATCCCAAACAGTGTATTTGTCACTATTTTTGAATACATGAACCCTGATAATTACAGAAGGCACTTGTAAAGCAAGATTTACCATACAATACACTTTTTTAGATAGAAAATATACATTTGACCAAAAAAACTTTTAAAGGACGTGCACAAAAATATATTATTAACCAATAATATCACAGCCTATAACATCACACCAGTTCTCAGGACACTGTTGTCCTGTTGCACAATCTATCAGGATGCTAACGGATGTTTCCATGGATCATTACCGTATGTGGACGGACTCATTTAAAATAAAAAACGCCTTGTGTTGAAGACAACTAGTGAGAACATCACTTGACCAATAAAATGCCAATGAATAATCAAACGACACATCAATCAGATGATTAACTGGTCGTTTGAAGTTTTCTGCATTATCCACTGCTATCAAAACCCATATGAATCGATCAACACTAACTAATGAACGTAAAACAGAATGACCTTTACAAACGAGACCCTGAATCTAGAGTTTCTAACGCGTGGTGCAAATACCATTCCAAAGAGACCTCAGGTTGATGATTTCATACTGATGCACAGCAAAGCAAAATCATCTGAAATGATCCAAGCAACAGTACAGAGCCAAAAAACAAACAGAACATTAGATTTCTGTACTGAACGGTCAGTCGTGTCACTCGCTTAAACGCCAGGAAGTGAACCATAGGTCAACCGCAACCATATATCAGTAGGAAGTTACTGATGACTGGTAGTTTTTGTGCAAAACAACCAAACAAAGTGAAAGACGGCATGCGTTTATAACTGCAGAACAAAGCGTCTGGACACACATACATAACGAACACAAAGCACAAATAAGACGAACCTGCAGGTTGTACGAAACATCGGCCAATATTATGGCACTAACCATCTACAGAAAGATGTGACGGGCACTATACAGAAACACACGCATGCATCCAGAAACAGAACAACAAAACATTCACTTCCACATTGAACTTACGTGCTCAAACATGCCAAATAAGGCCATTACAGTCTGATGAGAGCGGCAGAAATCCCGTTACACGCGAATGAACGCAGGTCAGGAGGAGATAGATGAGCAGATACAGTCCAGTAAACAAGTGTGAAAACACATGAGACAGTCGGAGAACCACAGCAAGAACGAGTCAACGTGACCTGAACCGACCACAGAGAACAGACGGAAGTGGAAAACACTTTTAGACGCGAGACTCTGTGAGCAGAGACCTTCAAAAAAAAAAAAAAAACAGAGAGCTTCCTGAATTCTGCCTCCTGCTTCTCATGTTCACAGATCTGAACGTCACAAAAACATTAATTTTTTTTTTTTTTTTTAAATCACATTTTGTATATAATTAAAAAAATGAACATTTTTTATTTTTTATTTTTGTGCAATATTCTTATTCTTATTATTTGATTTGTAAAGCATTCATACTACATGCGAGTCTTTAAATTATTATTACAGCAATCTTTATTAGAAATTTAAAAAAAATATATATATATAAAAATAATTGTATTATATTTACGCTATACATAAAATATTAAAAAAAAATACATTACTATATAATGAGCATTATTGAGAAACAAACTTAAAGGTAAAATATTCAGATGCATTAATAAGAATGTTTTTGTTTTGTTTTTTTTGCAAAGTAATTACAATTTGAGAGCTTTTTTGCCATGAAAATAATTATTACAGCAATCTTTGTTAGAAATTAAGAAATTAAAAAATAAATATAAAAATAATTATATTATATTTAGGCTATATATTATAAAATAATAAAAAACTACATTACTATATAATGAGCATTATTGAGAAACTCAAAGGTAAAATAATCAGATGCATTAGTAAGTATGAGGTTTTTTTTTGTTGCAAAGTAATTAAAGCAATTTGAGAGCTTAACTGCCATGCAATAATGTCTGATAAGACTTCTCAGAAATGGGAATCTACAACTATAATTTCTCAAGGAAATTATTCACATGCTGACAGTAAAAGATCCTTCTGGAAAAAAAAAAAAAACTAATTTTAAGACACTTGTGGGAATACAGCTGCGGAGGAGGCGTCTCGCATGGGATTGTGGGTCAGCAGATTATCGTTTGAGGAAACAACACAGATTGATCACAAGAGAACTGCTGACATCTAGTGTTCACGTGCGTTCAAGCAAACACTAAAACTACAGGACTGAACGCAGGGTCCAGCTCTCTATATTATCACGGATTCAACTCGTTTTCTTTCAGTTTTCACAGGTTTTGTGTTTCTCTTTGGAACGGGCTGATCTAAATTAAATGAATATATAAACACTTTGACTGAAGATCATCTCCTAACAAACTGTGTGAGGTGCAGTTCCTCTGACCACCAGAGGGCGGCGCTCTCACCATCACAATCCAAGAGTCTGCGATGATGTTGGGCTGAATCACAATAACCGAACACACTCCCACTGCCTGGAAGAACACGTCATTTTCCAGCTGACTCATTTCCACTGGTCTGTTTGACCCTTGTGATGGTCTACAGGCCACATGACTCGATGACCTCAAGTCACAGGAAATACAAACATCAGCGTTTGTGCAAGTGCACAGTGTGTGCAGTGTTCACTACGATACTGCTCTCGCTGTTCCTAAAGTGTGTGAAATTCAGAACATTTGCTGAAATATGCACTGCAGTAAACAAGAGAACGCACTAGCTGTGACCCAATTCAGAGGCCACGCCTTCAACTGTCTGAAAACAAAACAAATATGTCCACTTCGGTCCATTTCTGTACAAGTATAAACTATATAAAATCGCATCTTATTAAGGTCAACAAGTGTGTACTGTACCTGAAAGCAGGTGGGCTTCCGGATGACGTGGTTCTGGGATTTGTAGTCCTGGTGCAGACGGACACACGAGGAGGTGGAACAGGGGGTCTGTACGGGACCTGAGGGGTTACCAGGACGTCTTTAGAGACGCCCACAGCGTAGCTCTTAGGAGGAAGAGGAGGAGCGCCCGTGTCTCCCTGAGAGGGAGATGAACATTGCTCGTACAGGTGGAAGCGCTCCGATGAGGAGGAGGAGGAGGAAGAAGAGGACGAGGGAGTGGGGGAATCAGGGGATCGTTTGCTCTCGCTCTTCTGGAGTTGCTGCGCCGGCCCTTTAAGGGGCAGGTGTTCTGGGCGTGGCCTCGGAGTGGGGATGGGCTTGGCTCGTTCAGCAGGTGTGGGCGTTTCCTTCGGCTCAGGAGCTGTTGCAGTGGTTACCGAGCCGGGCGTGAAGGGAACAGGAGGTCGATTGGGCATGACCCGCGGGGGGACAGGAGGCAGCAGCTTGCTTGGGACGCTGTTTTCGGTCTCCCTGCCTCTGTATTTCGTCCTCTCTCTGGCGACGGGTCTGTCGTCCTCACGCTCATCATCTTCCTCCATCCCCGCCTCCGAGGGGAAGAGCTTGCGCAGGCTGCCGAGAATCCGCTTCCTGTGGCCGGGCAGAGCCACGCCCATCCGCTGCAGCTTCGCCGGGGTTAAATCCTGACATTCCCACAGCGTTCCCAGTCCAGCCTCCTGAAACGCCGAGCAGTATTGGTCGAGCCGGAGGCCGTTCAGCCACTCCAGCACAGGCTGGGAACCTTCCAGCGGGACGGAGGACATGACTGGAACGCCACCGATCCCTCTGGAATGCTGCAGAACTACACTGCAGGACGACTTCTTCATGGGATGAGGTTAGGGAGTCATCGGGACTGGAAAAAGACGTAAAAGAGAGAGAGAGAGAGAGAGATCAATAACATCATCACCTACAGCGTTTATAATGCGCTTCGCTCTATAAAACAGCAGAACGTTCACGCTGCTCTCTTCACGATCACCGCAGACACTGAAGAGGCTCCTAAAATGGCAGCATTTAACAGAAGAAAAAAGTCAGATCAAATTCTAAAACGGTATTAATAAGACCAGGAGTTCATTCAACGTCCAGACTAATGAAATAAAGGTAGAGAGTGATGAAGAGGTTAGTTGAATGTATTATTAATATTATCATTATTGTTTGTTCGTTCGTTTTATTTGTTGTTGACATGTTGTTATTGAACTGATCGCATGGCAAGTGATTTACTTTGTATTTATTTTTCTATGTTAAACACACGAGTGTGTCTCCATCTCTCAGTGAAACTGAACCTGCATGCTTGAACATTCACTGTGATTTTCTTCCTCATTTTTCATTTTGATGAACACACACACACACACACACACACACACACACACAAAAAAAAGTTCCTGGAGAAAAAGAACCCAGACATGTTTACTTGAGCAGATTCAGATGTGCATTCAGACACTCAGAAGATGCCTTTATGCAAAGTGACTTACAAATGAGGAACATCACAAGCAGTTTATCTTACAAGAGCAATGATATTCACAGTAGTGTCAAGAGCAAGTCCCTATGAAATTCTGTTTTTTAATGATTTAATTAAATCTTAATAATTAAAAAGAATGTCTAAGCAACTGAATTGAACATATTAAATGTTTAATATCATCAGAAATTCTGTGTTTTGTTGTTTTTTCAATACAAATTCGTCACCGAAAACAGCGGTAATTAAATGAATGCACACTAACAATTTAATATAATGCATTAATAATTAATCTTTTAAAACATAATCAAGTTCCTTCTTTTAAACATCTTTCATTTTAGATAAAAATCTAATTATAGCACCTAATAAAGTTACCACCATTACATTTACTCTCGAAAACCATTTTAGCTCCAATTTGGCACTTGTTACGTTTCAACCCTGCTCTTATATTTGTCTTTGATTTTGCAGTAAAACACACACATACAAAAACTAATATCAATGCCCACATCATAAAGCCATTTTAAAAAAAGCTCATTTCCTGCATGTAATTTCCTGTTCCTGCTCAGATCATTTTTCCAGTTGAGTTCATTATCAGTCAGATGAACTATAGATATCTGCTGCGTGTGGTACGCCGAACAGCGAGAACATTCAAGTGCCCCTATTATGATATTCCCATTCACGTTGTGTGTAATAGAGCAGTTTGTGAAGCTCTGCAAAGATCAAAGTTACAGTTACATACCTACAATGTAACTCATTTGCATAATGCCTGCCTATGCTCTTCATTGGCTGAACAGAGTGTTGTTCATGTCAAGAAGACGCGGATTGCTAATGAGCGTTTGGTTTCCGACCAATCACAGCAGAGCGGACTATCAGAAAGGTGGAGTTTAGAGAGACTGAATCCTTGATCAAACCATTTCAGACACTGAGAGAAAAGAGCTGATGCTGCAGTGGATATTTTTTGACCTTGGATGCATGTAAATCTACTGTAAGAGACGCCAAAACAAAATTAGCGATCTTTAATAGGGGCACTTTAAACCACTGGTGGTCATGCAGTTGGAATCGAGTGCGTTTCTTAAATCACTCTACATTATGTTTGACTTTAAACGCCTCAAGCTGTTTCATTAATCGTTGTTTTGGAAGAAGTGACTGAAGCTTTCGGCCCACTCATGTTCTGAACGAGAGACAGACAGGCCATCAAACCACCTCAGAAGTGTGAAGATTCAACACAAGATTTATCATCTTACTCAATATCTGTCTACAGGATGTCTTTCAGGTTAAACACAAGCTCACGGATGCCATTTTAATCCAACCACTAAGTTTAATGGTGCAACACTCACATTTTTAGTAGTGAGCAAGCTTTAACTTTTCCGTTTACACTACAACTGCTTTTTTGAAGTTGTGACACACGGCTGGAGCAATCGACCGCAGTTGCTTAAAAGACACTGAGCAAGAATCACATTCAGACATTCATAAGCAGGTCTGCCAACCCAAAGGCCAATCGAAAATAGCCCAGAAATTGACTAGTGTAAAAGTGACTGCAGGGATCATGTCAGATGCTGCATGTGCTTTACATGAAACACTCATGAATCATTTTCGGCTGAAGGCACTTCCTTCATTTCATATTATAATTAGCTAGAATCAGGAACTATTGAAAGATATTTGTCAGATATCAAATTAAACTCGTGAGCTCGAAGCTAATTGTGGTCTCAGTGATCACATCCAGTTCAAATATAATCATCAGCCAATCAAACTCTCTCTCTCTCTCTCACACACACACACACACACACACACACACACACACACAATCAACAATCAAACTCTCTTTTTAGTTGCTTCCTCATTTAAAAGTATCATTTTACCAGGAAGTGCATCTGTTAAATGCAAACAAACACTGAAGAGTGTGAAATAACAGGGTGTGTGTGAGCGAGTGTGTGTGAAATGGGTAAAACAGCCAATACAACAAAAAAAAAGAAAAGGAGACAAAATGTCTGGCCTTAAAGATATGTTTTAACATACAGTACACTCTGATATTTAAGAGAAACATCTGCATGTAAAATAAAAGCCTCAACACACACACATCTGAAAATCCTCACTGATGAAAAACTAGACACTCCACATTCATGACTGGATCTTCAGGTCACATGTTTGCAGAAAGACCAGGAACATCTGAACATGAATCGGAAAGTACCAGGATTATAAATCACTGTCTGCATCCCAATGCACATACTAACCATCCTAAACATCACGCAAGACTACGAGTAGTGCATCCCAAGACTGGTGGAGAACGTGCTGTGCATCTTTTGACTTTTTCAATAGTAGAAAAACATGCCGAACGAGGCTGAAGCTGACACTGTATCCGAATACCACTTTTCAGACTAAAAATACATGTCCGCGAACAGTAACATGTATTTTTGCGCATGTGTGCGAATTAAAAATGGATGCTCGATTGGATTGAGATCTGGGGAATTTGCACTCAAACTCATTGTTGCACTATACTTAACTAAACTAACACTACTAATGATCATTTATTTCTGAACAAGTTTTTCTCCTTGCCAAACAGTTACTCATAACTTGCTTTAGTTTAACAGAGAGAGAGAAAGAAAGTGGTTAGTGAGAAGTGAAACATTCTGCATTGTGAGCTCATATTAGTGCTGAAGTTTTCACATGATGTCTCACATCTCCTGCATATGACTGATCGTCATACTCAGCCTATGACCTTTGACCTGTGAGTGTAGATCAGTGTCCAGTCAATCAATGTCTTAAAGGAATAGTTCACCCACAAATATTGCTGGACGGACTGTAGATATATATCGTGACATAAAATGTCTATCGTTAGAGATTATGTATATTGCGGTACATACGGGTAGCACAGCACTATTGATAGGAGGTCAGATGCTCGAAGATATACATGTCAGGGCTCGACAAGAAAGACTGCCCGACGGTCTGGGGCCATCTAGAGAAATCAATTACGGTACTTGCTGTTTAAGACATTTTTGTGTGCGTAACATGCAAATGAAGCGCGCACATAGAAAGCTCAGACAGAGCGCAAATACTGAATTGAGTTCTTTCAGGTGTTCTTCCACTTGAACTGATGAATTCACACAAAATTATGTCAAAATGCCCGTATTGGCGAGTATCCTCATAAACATACGTCTTAAGCATAAGTAAACAGTTGAGAAATAAAGGCCGGTTCACACAGAACGCGTTTTTGCTGTTAAAAGTGCGAGGGGCAGGTCAGTGGAATGAAAAAAAAGAGCAAGGTCTAGAAACGCGTTTTTTAAAAGTCAAACTTTTTTTAACTTGAGCGCCACGTTTTTAGAATGCCATGTCGTGTGTGAGACGCCGCAAAAGACGTGAGATGCAAGTGCAACAGTTACAGACATCTGTCTAGTGCATGTTTACATTGATAAACAATGGAAAAGTAGCGCAGTGGAATGGAAAAACAGTATATTGGATCCGTGCATCAGGTCTTAAAGTGACAGCAGCCTTAGGCTGCTGCATGTGTTTTTCATGGTAAAGGGGTGGTTGATTATAATTTCACTTTTTTAACTTCAGTTAGTGTGTAATGTCGCCATTTCACTATAAACAACATCTGCAAAGTTACAACGCTCAAAGTTCAGTGCAAAGGAGATATTTTCTATTACAGAAATCACTTTTTAAGGACTACAACAAACGGCTGGTAGGGACTACAACGAGCTTCTTCCCGGGTTAGTGACATCACAAACCCCAAAATTTACATAAACCCCGCCCTCGAGAACACACAACAAAGGGGGCGGGGCCATGTTGGGCTGCTTTAGAGAAGAGGAAGAGTTGTTGTAGTCGAGTGTTGTTGACATGCCGCCATTTTACGCCGGACTGCTTCACAAACGAGGGTCAATTCAATGCTGAATTTGCACAAAAGATTAAGAATCAACTCCACAGCAACTACATAAATTTATCCACTAACCGTTCAGAAACGTCTAAAAGTTGTAACTTCTTCCTGAGTCTCTCCATCAGTGTCGACTCCGGATTGAACAATGTAAGGCTGAACACCGTCGTCATTTTGGCTGCGTGAGATTCTCCAGCTTTGTTGTTGTTAAAGCGACCGAAGCGCGAGCTGTTAAAGCTCCGCCCTCTTCTGGAAAAGCGGAGCTCATTTACATTTAAAGGGACACACACAAAAACGGCGTGTTTTTGCTCACACCCAAATAGGGGCAAATTTGACAAGCTATAATAAATGATCTGTGGGGTATTTTGAGCTGAAACTTCACAGACACATTCTGGAGACACCAGAGACTTATATTACATCTTGTGAAAGGAGCATTATAGGTCTCCTTTAATCAAACAAGACAAAGAATAAAATAAAATAAAGTCTCTGCTCTGGACTGAATAGCTTTTGTGACTTTAATAAGAATGAATCTACATTTAATTTACACAGTGTTTTTACATTTGATTACTTTATTCACTTTCTATACCTGGAAACTACTGTTAGACCAACCTGAAAAGCACTGTTTATTTTATTTATGTGTTTGTTTCTCCGTCAGAAGAGGAGCGCAACAATTCCGACTAAAATATTTGCTGTTGGACATTAAATGTGCCATACGTAGAGTTTTAAGTTTATTTTTACAATAGCAGTACCTGTAATTTAGTGATTTTAACTTCTGCTTTACTTATGTTATTAGACTATAATGCTGTTACAACGTTAGAATGTAATGCAACCCTTTTTTGCACATATAGCATAGTCTATATGGTTACATTTACTATATATTTGTTTGCATAGCCTTCAACATTGTTTGCAGAACATATAAAAACATTTACAAAGCCCAGTTTGAAAACCCACATCAGTAAACAAAAACAACGGATGCCATCCTACCTCTTCATACGGTCCGAGAAGAATACGACTTCAGGCGCACATTCAATCCAGAAAACAACGAGGAGGAGAAATAAGACTTCTCTGTAATTAAAGGCCATGAAACGGTTCACAGCCTCTATAAAACATTCCACTCAGAACGACACATTCGACTGAAACAGGATGAAACAAGTGTCTAAGTTGTGGTTAAAGTCTCACTAACACACGCTTACAAAAATCACACAAACACACACAGTGTGAAGCGTTGGCCAGCTAATCAACATGCTGAAGAGACGGATGGATGCATCTACTGCTCTCTGTTTACAGAGAGCATCCGAGCGTTCACAAACACAGCAAAAAAAATCATTACAAACATTGTCTCTCGTTTAGTTGCATTTAAAGGTGTTTGATTAAAAGCTGATGTGGCGAATTGGTCATAAATAAGGAACTGGGGATGTTGACGGACATTTGCTGAAAGAAACACCGAGCACGACTGACCCGCTTCTGAGTTTATAACAAACATCAAGCTGATTAACATTCCAGCCACATCACAGGACTAGTTAACCCCTCGACTCACGCCAGCACAAACGTGACTGAGTGTGTCACACAGATCTCGATTATGTGAGTTAAAGGAACTGAAATCACCCTCTGCATGTGGAACATCACTTTAGTGCTCTGGTATTAGTGCTGTATCTCTTTAAGAAGTTTCCCCACAACGCCTGTGAAATCTTGTGGTTTAAGACCACATTCATCAAACACACACACACACACACACACACACACACACACACACACACACACTGTCTCACTCTCACACGCTCCGGTGTTTCCTTTAAGATCGACAAGTGCATCTGAACACACTCTCTTTCTCTCTCTCACAAACACACACTCTCTCTCAACCAAGCAACAAGAGAGACGGACTAACAAAAAGACAGACAGACAAGCAGAGAGACCGACAAACAAGCAGAGAGACAGACAAAAAGACAAACAAACAAGCAGAGACAGACAAACAAACAAGCAGAGAGACAGACAAACAAACAAACAAACAAACAAGCAGAGACAGACAAACAAACAAGCAGAGAGACAGACAAACAAACAAACAAACAAGCAGAGAGACAGACAAACAAACAAACAAGCAGAGAGACAGACAAACAAACAAACAAGCAGAGACAAACAAGCAGAGAGACAGACAAACAAACAAACAAACAAGCAGAGACAGACAGACAAACAAACAAGCAGAGACAGACAAACAAACAAACAAGCAGAGACAGACAAACAAACAAACAAACAAGCAGAGACAGACAAACAAACAAGCAGAGAGACAGACAAACAAGCAGAGAGACAGACAAAAAGACAAACAAACAAGCAGAGACAGACAAACAAACAAGCAGAGAGACAGACAAACAAACAAACAAACAAGCAGAGACAGACAAACAAACAAGCAGAGAGACAGACAAACAAACAAACAAGCAGAGAGACAGACAAACAAACAAACAAGCAGAGAGACAGACAAACAAACAAACAAGCAGAGACAAACAAGCAGAGAGACAGACAAACAAACAAACAAGCAGAGACAGACAGACAAACAAACAAGCAGAGACAGACAAACAAACAAACAAGCAGAGACAGACAGACAAACAAACAAACAAACAAACAAACAAGCAGAGACAGACAAACAAACAAGCAGAGAGACAGACAAACAAACAAGCAGAGACAGACAAACAAACAAGCAGAGACAGACAAACAAACAAGCAGAGACAGACAAACAAACAAACAAGCAGAGACAGACAAACAAACAAGCAGAGAGACAGACAAACAAACAAGCAGAGACAGACAAACAAACAAACAAGCAGAGACAGACAAACAAACAAACAAACAAGCAGAGACAAACAAACAAGCAGAGAGACAGACAAACAAACAAACAAGCAGAGAGACAGACAAACAAACAAACAAGCAGAGAGACAGACAAACAAACAAACAAGCAGAGACAAACAAGCAGAGAGACAGACAAACAAACAAACAAGCAGAGACAGACAGACAAACAAACAAGCAGAGACAGACAAACAAACAAACAAGCAGAGACAGACAAACAAACAAACAAACAAACAAACAAGCAGAGACAGACAAACAAACAAGCAGAGAGACAGACAAACAAACAAGCAGAGACAGACAAACAAACAAGCAGAGACAGACAAACAAACAAGCAGAGACAGACAAACAAACAAACAAGCAGAGACAGACAAACAAACAAGCAGAGAGACAGACAAACAAACAAGCAGAGACAGACAAACAAACAAACAAGCAGAGACAGACAAACAAACAAACAAACAAGCAGAGACAAACAAACAAACAAGCAGAGACAAACAAACAAACAAGCAGAGAGACAAACAAACAAGCAGAGACAGACAAACAAACAAACAAGCAGAGACAGACAAACAAAAACAAGCAGAGACAGACAAACAAGCAGAGACAGACAAACAAACAAGCAGAGACAAACAAACAAACAAGCAGAGACAAACAAACAAACAAGCAGAGACAGACAAACAAACAAGCAGAGACAAACAAACAAACAAGCAGAGACAAACAAACAAGCAGAGACAGACAAACAAACAAACAAGCAGAGACAGACAAACAAACAAGCAGAGACAGACAAACAAACAAGCAGAGAGACAGACAAACAAACAAGCAGAGACAGACAAACAAACAAACAAGCAGAGACAGACAAACAAACAAACAAGCAGAGACAAACAAACAAACAAGCAGAGAGACAGACAAACAAACAAGCAGAGACAGACAAACAAACAAACAAGCAGAGACAGACAAACAAACAGAGACAGACAAACAAACAGAGACAGACAAACAAACAAACAAGCAGAGACAGACAAAAACAAGCAGAGACAGACAAACAAACAAGCAGAGACAAACAAACAAACAAACAGAGACAGACAAACAAACAGAGACAACCAAAAAGACAGACAAACAAGCAGAGACAGACAAAAAGACAGACAGACAAACAAGCAGAGACAGACAAAAAGACAGACAGACAAACAAGCAAGCAGAGACAGACAAAAAGACAGACAGACAAACAAGCAGAGACAGACAAACAGAGAGACAAACAAACAGAGAGAGACAAAAAGACAGACAGACAAACAAGCAGAGAGACAGACAAACAGAGACAAACAAAAAGATAGACAAACAAGCAGAGACAGACAAACAAACAGAGAGACAAACAAGCAGAAACAGACAAACAAAAAGACAGAGACAGACAAACAAGACAAAAACAGAGAGACAGACAAACAAAAACGGAGAGACAGACAAGACAAACAAACAGAGACAGACAGAGACAAACAGAGAGACACAAACAAACAGAGAGACAGACAAGACAAACAAACAGAGACAGAGACAAACAGAGACAGACAAACAGAGAGAGACAAACAAACAGAGACAGACAAGACAAACAAACAGAGACAGAGACAAACAGAGAGAGACAAACAGAGAGACACAAACAAACAGATACACACAGAGACAGACAAGACAAACAGAGACAGACAAACAAAAAGACAGACAAACAAGCAAACGGAGAGACAGACAAGACAAACAAACAGAGACAGACAGAGACAAACAGAGAGAGACACAAACAAACAGACACACACAGAGACAGACAAACAGAGAGACACAGAAAAGCAAAAACAGGGAGACAGACAGACAAACAAACAAAGACAGACAAACAGAGAGACAGACAAGACAAAAACAGAGACAAACAAAAAGACAGAGAGACAGACAAACAAAAAGACAGACAGACAAACAGAGAGACAGACAAGACAAACAAAAAGACAGAGAGACAGACAAACAAAAAGACAGACAAGACACACACAGAGACAGACAAACAGAGACACAGAAAAGCAAAAACAGGGAGACAGACAGACAGACAAACAAAGACAGACAAACAGAGATAGACAAACAAAAAGACAGAGAGACAGACAAGACAAAAACAGAGACAAACAAAAAGACAGAGAGACAGACAAACAAAAAGACAGACAGACAAACAGAGAGACAGACAAGACAAAAACAGAGACAAACAAAAAGACAGAAAGACAGACAAGACAAAAACAGAGACAAACAAAAAGACAGAGAGACAGACAAACAAAAAGACAGACAAGACACACACAGAGACAGACAAACAGAGAGACACAGAAAAGCAAAAACAGGGAGACAGACAGACAAACAGAGAGACAGACAAGACAAAAACAGAGACAAACAAAAAGACAGACAAACAGAGAGAGACAAACAAAAAGACAGAGAGACAGACAAACAGAGAGACAGACAAACAGAGAGACAGACAAACAGAGAGACAGACAAGACAAAAACAGAGACAAACAAAAAGACAGACAAACAGAGAGAGACAAACAAAAAGACAGAGAGACAGACAAACAGAGAGACAGACAAGACAAAAACAGAGACAAACAAAAAGACAGAGAGACAGACAAAAAAACGGAGACAGAGACAGACAAACAGAGAGAGACAGAAAAGCAAAAACAGGGAGCCAGACAGAAAAACATCAAATATGTCCCTGAATAATGTAAATATGTGACTAATGCTTTTTACCACGTTAATAAAACAAATGAAAACTAATCAGAAAAGAATCAGACTTTTTGACCAAAGCATTTTTCACGGATTTTTTAAAACAAGAGTGATTTCTAGCCGATGAAATGTTTCACAGCATAACTCATATACACCATCTTTATTCACTACCTGCGATCCTCTGGAGACGTTATTTTAAAACGTGACGGTTATTTACCGGTTTTCCGTGACTGTGAGGCTCCTGGACAATCACACGCTGAGATTTTCTCGAGTTGTGCTGATAAAA
This sequence comes from Elopichthys bambusa, assembly GCA_037101425.1. Classification (NCBI taxonomy): domain Eukaryota; kingdom Metazoa; phylum Chordata; class Actinopteri; order Cypriniformes; family Xenocyprididae; genus Elopichthys; species Elopichthys bambusa. The sequence goes on along the minus strand of CM074444.1, from coordinate 31,721,989 downwards.
TCTTCATTTCTATAAAAATCCTGTTTACTGACTGAACGCAAAACGCGCGCAACAGCTCAACAAACTTGAGTAACGCCGATAAACTCGCAAACAAACAAACACGCTGATGAATATTCATGAAACACTTACAGAAGCGTCTCTGGCAGAACTTGGGCTTGTTTTTCTGGCTCTGGATGTTGTTGTTTACCTCCGGAGGGTTGTGAGCTAGTCCGCGAGTGTTTCTCCGCTGCAGCAATCCACTGAAACGGAGAAAAACCCTGCAAGAAACTTCTTCCGTAGGCGGCACGTCACATGAGCGCGTGTAAAACTTCTGCGCGCGACGCGCCACTCTGGGCGTCAAATACCGCTAACTGCGGTTGCTATGCGACACAACGGCCAGATTCTTCAGGGAGCGCGCGGTGACCCAGAGCACACAAACACCACTGAACCACACTGCGGTTTTGTCTAGTTTAACACATTTGTATGATTGCTATAACTATAACCATTTCGACATATAACCTGTACGGATTGTTATCTGGTATACAAGTGGAAATATTCATAAGGATTCTTTAAAAAACAAAAATTATTCCTTACACTAGATGTGATTGGTCCATCCTTGGCAGCGCTGAGAAAAGTAACATGGTTTGTCACAAGCGCTGTCTCTGCCAGTCACATAAATACATAAATTAAATTAAATTAAACATACAAAAATTATTTATTTTACAAACATGCTTCTCTAGACATTTCAGAAGTGATTGATTTGTGGTTTTTATGGATCCTGTAGTTTTTAGATATTTTGTAGTTTCATGTACAGTGTCATGTAGCCGTTAGGCGGCGCTACAGGTCTATGAGTGAATTTTAGACTGTGTTGGGATTGAATACTAGCATACTGTATGTTGCAGCATATACATGCCTTCTTTTCCTCTCCTGTGCCCAGCAAACAAGAATACGTTCTAAGAATGTTTTTGTTAACTTTGAACAAACGTTCTATTAACGTTACTGAGAGAACCTTGCCAAAGTTCTGAGAACATTCCCTGTTAGCTGGGTGGACATTAAACACAAAACCATTATAGTACAGTGTAGATCCTGCTGACGTAATTTAAAAGAAGGCTGCAGTAAAACACTGTAGTTCATTTTCAGCTGTTTGCTCATATGAACGCTGCTTCATGAATAAGTATGCTTTTCATCGTCATCATCAGTAGACTAGTGTAGGACGAGAGTGAGTCAGAGTCTAGCAGGCCGCTCGGCTCTAATGCCTTGTGTGGGTGCGTTTAGCAGATCACATTATTTGTTTGGTGCTAGTGGGAGGTGTGTGTGTGTGTGTGTACCTGGTATTTCCTATCCCCAAATGTCCCCACAAGGAGTAATTTTTGACATTTTTTGGTCCCCATGAGAAAAACGTTTGTTTAGGGGTAGTGTAGGGGGAGAGAATGTACAGTTTGTACATTTACTCTTTTAAAGTTTTAGTTTTACAATTAGACTAATCTGAATATTGTTCTGTCAGTGCTGTTATGACTCCTGAGGAGAGAAATATGAGTTTAGCTGGAACCGTTCCAAATAACATTTTCTGAGAATGACCCAACAGATTCGTGTGTTCATATGACACAACACTTTCTTGTGGTTTTACTGTACTCTACTGTAGTGTTCACGTGGTGTTACAACAGCTCTCTAAAACAACAGGAAGTGACACACACACACACACACTAAAGCTGCCGACACACACATTCACAAAGATAAAACACAATCTGTCATTGAGGATCCATATACAGTTTCAGTTATAGCGGAGGTCCCAGCGCTCTCTAGCCCGGTCTCTCTAACCCGGCGGTCCCAGTGTTCTCTAGCCCGGCAGTCCCAGCGTTTTCTAGCCGGTCTCTCTAACCCGGCGGTCCCGGCGTTCTCTATCCGGTCTCTCTAGCCCAGCGGTCCCAGCGTTCTCTAGCCTGGTCTCTCTAGCCCAGCGGTCCCAGCGTTCTCTAGCCCAGCGGTCCCAGCGTTCTCTATCCCGGCGGTCCCAGCGTTCTCTAGCCTGGTCTCTCTATCCCGGCAGTCCCAGCGCTCTCTAGCCCGGCGGTCCCAGCGTTCTCTATCCCGGCGGTCCCAGCGTTCTCTAGCCTGGTCTCTCTAGCCCAGCGGTCCCAGCGTTCTCTAGCCCAGCGGTCCCAGCGTTCTCTATCCCGGCGGTCCCAGCGTTCTCTAGCCTGGTCTCTGTAGCCCAGCGGTCCCAGCGTTCTCTAGCCTGGTCTCTCTAGCCCAGCGGTCCCAGCGTTCTCTAGCCCAGCGGTCCCAGCGTTCTCTATCCCGGCGGTCCCAGCGTTCTCTAGCCTGGTCTCTCTATCCCGGCAGTCCCAGCGCTCTCTAGCCCAGCGGTCCCAGCGTTCTCTATCCCGGCGGTCCCAGCGTTCTCTAGCCTGGTCTCTCTAGCCCAGCGGTCCCAGCGTTCTCTAGCCTGGTCTCTCTAGCCCAGCGGTCCCAGCGTTCTCTAGCCCAGCGGTCCCAGCGTTCTCTATCCCGGCGGTCCCAGCGTTCTCTAGCCTGGTCTCTGTAGCCCAGCGGTCCCAGCGTTCTCTAGCCTGGTCTCTCTAGCCCAGCGGTCCCAGCGTTCTCTAGCCCAGCGGTCCCAGCGTTCTCTATCCCGGCGGTCCCAGCGTTCTCTAGCCTGGTCTCTCTATCCCGGCAGTCCCAGCGCTCTCTAGCCCGGCGGTCCCAGCGTTCTCTATCCCGGCGGTCCCAGCGTTCTCTAGCCTGGTCTCTGTAGCCCAGTCGTCCCAGCGTTCTCTAGCCCGGCGGTCCCAGCGTTCTCTAGCCTGGTCTCTCTAGCCCAGCGGTCCCAGCGCTCTCTAGCCCCGCGGTCCCAGCGTTCTCTATCCCGGCGGCCCCAGCGTTCTCTAGCCTGGTCTCTCTAGCCCGGCAGTCCCAGCATTCTCTATCCGGTCTCTCTAGCCCGGCGGTCCCAGCGTTCTCTAGCCTGGTCTCTCTAGCCCAGCGGTCCCAGCGTTCTCTATCCCGGCGGTCCCAGCGTTCTCTATCCCGGCGGTCCCAGCGTTCTCTATCCCGGCGGTCCCAGCGCTCTCTAGCCCGGCGGTCCCAGCGTTCTCTATCCCGGCGGTCCCAGCGTTCTCTATCCCGGCGGTCCCAGCGCTCTCTAGCCCGGCAGTCCCAGCGTTCTCTATCCCGGCGGTCCCAGCGCTCTCTAGCCCGGCGGTCCCAGCGCTCTCTAGCCCGGCGGTCCCAGTGTTCTCTAGCCTGGTCTCTCTAGCCCGGCAGTCCCAGCGTTCTCTATCCCGGCGGTCCCAGCGCTCTCTAGCCCGCCGGTCCCAGCGCTCTCTATCCCGGCGGTCCCAGCGTTCTCTAGCCTGGTCTCTCTAGCCCGGCAGTCCCAGTGTTCTCTATCCCGGCTGTCCCAGCGTTCTCTAGCCTGGTCTCTCTAGCCCGGCGGTCCCAGCGTTGTCTAGCCTGGTCTCTCTAACCCGGCGGTCCCAGCGTTCTCTATCCCGGCGGTCCCAGCGCTCTCTAGCCCGGCGGTCCCAGCGTTCTCTATCCCGGCGGTCCCAGCGCTCTCTAGCCCGGCGGTCCCAGCGCTCTCTAGCCCGGCGGTCCCAGCGCTCTCTAGCCCGGCGGTCCCAGTGTTCTCTAGCCTGGTCTCTCTAGCCCGGCAGTCCCAGCGTTCTCTATCCCGGCGGTCCCAGCGCTCTCTAGCCCGCCGGTCCCAGCGCTCTCTATCCCGGCGGTCCCAGCGTTCTCTAGCCTGGTCTCTCTAGCCCGGCAGTCCCAGTGTTCTCTATCCCGGCTGTCCCAGCGTTCTCTAGCCTGGTCTCTCTAGCCCGGCGGTCCCAGCGTTGTCTAGCCTGGTCTCTCTATCCCGGCGGTCCCAGCGTTCTCTAGCCTGGTCTCTCTAGCCCGGCGGTCCCAGCGTTGTCTAGCCTGGTCTCTCTATCCCGGCGGTCCCAGCGTTCTCTAGCCTGGTCTCTCTAGCCCGGCGGTCCCAGCGTTGTCTAGCCTGGTCTCTCTAGCCCGGCAGTCCCAGCGTTCTCTAGCCCGGTCTCTTTAGCCCGGCAGTCCCAGCGTTCTCTAGACCGGTCTCTTTAGCCCGGCAGTCCCAGCGTTCTCTAGCCTGGTCTCTCTAGCCCGGCGGTCCCAGCGTTGTCTAGCCTGGTCTCTCTAGCCCGGCAGTCCCAGCGTTCTCTAGCCCGGTCTCTTTAGCCCGGCAGTCCCAGCGTTCTCTAGCCCGGTCTCTTTAGCCCGGCGGTCCCAGCGTTCTCTAGCCTGGTCTCTCTAGCCCGGCGGTCCCAGCGTTGTCTAGCCTGGTCTCTCTATCCCGGCGGTCCCAGCGTTCTCTAGCCCGGTCTCTCTAGCCCGGCAGTCCCAGCGTTCTCTAGCCCGGTCTCTTTAGCCCGGCAGTCCCAGCGTTCTCTATCCGGTCTCTCTAGCCCAGCAGTCCCAACGCTCTCTAGCCCGGCGGTCCCAGCGTTCTCTATCCCGGCGGTCCCAGCGTTCTCTAGCCTGGTCTCTCTAGCCCGGCAGTCCCAGCGTTCTCTAGCCTGGTCTCTCTAGCCCGGCGGTCCCAGCGTTCTCTAGCCCGGCGGTCCCAGCATTCTCTAGCCCGGTCTCTCTAGCCCGGCGGTCCCAGTTATTGGTTTTCTTACGGCCATTTGTTTAATAAACCCCCTGCAAATAGATCCCCTTTTCGCCTGCCATCATGACACTCTCAATCACTCATTCTGTCCATCATGTGTCCAAGAGTCATTATCAGTGTGAAAGACGACAGATCTGATGATGCAGACAATGAAGAATTAAGAGTTGAATCAATCTGACACACAGTCATTACTCATCTATATGTAAATAAGCCAATATTATAGACTTTTGTTTTATACCATGTGAAAATGTCCACCCACTTGCCACGACAACACGTCCACGCATGTGGACACGGGTTCTGCTGCGGTGTGAACATCCATCTGAGCATATGCAGTACAAACTCTCCTGCATCTCTGATGCAAAACACACGTCAGAGTTTGAGTGAAGACACTGGAGGGTTTATTCATCTTTCCTTCAGATGAATGAATCAGGCCCACCATGAAGATCCATCACCTTCATTATGACAACTATTGACTCATTTGTGTCTGTTTTAGTTTTAATGAAGTTAATGAGAAACATCTGAGACAAATGTGACAGTGAAGAATAAGTCAACATTTATCAGAGTACGAGTATACAGGATGTAGATATGGAGAATATGATGAGAAATATTCATATTGAGTTCATGCATATTTTGATATCTTGACCAATCCAAGCACACTTCACAGTACAATAATTAAAATGTGTTGCAAACACCTTTTTCCTGTCGATTTAATGTCTTTCTCTCATACAAACACGTGTGTTTTGTTGTAATAAACAGAAGACACAAGACAGGGCTCCAAA
>CM074444.1:31624098-31706598 GCA_037101425.1 Elopichthys bambusa | reverse complement strand
GTGTGTGTGTGTGTGTGTGTGTGTGTGTGAGATAACCTACATCAGGTGAAATGAGGCTGCAGTCATTATGAATCTGATTTGTGAAATATTAAACCAGGCCATTAAAGTAGATCTCTTCTCTACAGCACCTGTGTTTTCTAGAGCAACGCCAAGAACGAGAGAACGACAAGTCTTCATCCTCCAAAACTAAAGAGGAAACGTACAGATACGCTGATTTAAATACAATAGATACAATCTTTCCACAGCAGTCACACACACGGTTATTATCGTTAACTAACTCAAAACTATTAAATAAAATAAGATAGAATATGAATATTAGATGAAAAACTTTAACTTAGTTTAGATTAAGTTGAAGCACTTAAATTACTGAACGAAATAAATAAAATCTAAAACTGAAATTAACTGAAACTAAATTGAAAACTAAAAAAATTAAAATAATTCAAAATATTAATAAAAACTATTACTGAAATACAAATAAATTAACCCTCAGTAGTAATATTTTAAAAAAATAAATGACAAAAGCACAATATATTACAATACTGAAAATATAAAAATAAAAGCTAATTTAAAATACTAATAAAGAATATATATTAGTATATAATACTAAAATAATGCATTTTATTGATAAACCAGAGATCAGTATACTCTAAAAAATGCTGGGTTAAAAGTTGGGTTGAGAATGGACACACCCAGCGATTGGGTTGTTTCGACCCAGTCTGCTGGGTAGTTTTATTTAACTCAAACTTTTTTACTTTAAATGAACCCAAAATATGTTGGAAATTAACATGTTTAATGAATGAACATTTATAACAAATAAACATTTATTAAATTGCTTATTAATAAATGTTCATCAATAAAAACTACCCAACCACTGGGTCAAAAATAACCCAATCGCTGGGTTTGTCCCATTTTCAACCCAGCATTTTTTATTACTCATTTCACAGAAGTCTTAAAGGATTAGCTCACTTTCAAATGAAAATTAGCCCAAGCTTTACTCACCCTCAAGCCGTCCTAGGTGTGTATGACTTTCTTCTTTCTGATGAACACAATCGGAGAAATATTAATAAATATCCTTACGCATCCGAGCTTTATAATGGCATATAGTTTGTTTCCATCCATCATAATCGTACTCCACACGGCTCCAAAGGGTTAATAAAGGCCTTCTGAAGCGAAGCGATGCATTTGTGTAAAAATATATCCATATTTAACAAGTTATGAAGTCCAATATCGGGCTGAAGATAGTCATATACACCTAGGACGGCTTGAGGGTGAGTAAAGCTTGGGCTAATTTTCATTTAAAAGTGAGCTAATCCTTTAATCTACAGCAACAAAAAGAGTCAGAAAATATGAAAAACAATCGTGAAAACTAAAACTATGGCTGAATCATGAAATGATCATGAGAAACTAAATTATGCACATAAAATTTATATTAGAAAATTAATTCTTAAATTGCACGTCTGTATGAAAACATAAAAAAAGTGAATTAACTACTCCTCCCATGATGCACTGCAAATGACATGAATCAAATAACGGAACAATATAACCGACTTAAAGCCATAAAATGCATAAATATTAAATATTATACATACCCTAGTATTAACGTCTCTCTGGTTTCAAAATTAGCATCAAGAATTGTACAATTTCAACTGCATCTAATAAAATGTTTATATCACAGTAACCTTATTCCAGCAAAATACTTGATTTTATATATAATGGTCATTCTGCTGTGAAACACTCACGCTTTAGAAGAAAGACAAAAGGACAGAAACGCTTGAGTGGGATTTTCCTGAAGCTCCACTGGAGACGAGTGGGAGGACAGATCATGTGTGTGAGTGTGTGTGTGTGTGTGTGTGTGTGTGTGTGTGGTTCGGGGGAAGCCCAACAGCTTTGAGGAGAATCTGACATCTACAGCCACCCACACAGATCAGCGTGTGTTTGTGTGTTCTTCTAGCACATTATTTGATGCCTGCAGTCATTGTGTGTTTCTTCACTGACATCTATTGTTTCATCATCAACAAGAACTACACACACACACACACAGATCTGTGTTTGTTTCACCTGCTAATGAGCAGTAAACACAAGCGGAAGGGATTTTCCTGCTCTTTCCTGCTGTGAATCGGTTGGCAGCAACATTAGAGCACATTTTACTAAAGCACCCAAAGATAAAGAAATGCTCAAACTACGGTTACATTTAATGCAAATAAAACCACATTATGAGCCGCTTGGACACACACAGAGCTGACGCTTGAAGAACCGATCACTGCGATATCACTAACACGCCACATATACAAGAGAAGAAATAAAGTCATAGCGTCTGGTGTGTATCTTCAGGTGCATCACACCGGAGATCACGTGACAGGGTTCGACACCGAGAGAGTCGATGGGGACATGAAGAGCAAACACACACTGGTTCTGTGACTCATGTAGGCTCGTTTACATCATTAGTTTTCCTTGTCAATAAATGGTCAGTTAAAAAGTCATAGTACAGTCGAGCACAGCGTGAAGAACTTGGGATAAACGTGACAATGACATTCAATAATCACACATTTCCATCTACTGTAAATGTTGAGCTTTAAATGAAGATCTGAAAACACGAACATGTGACGCAGACACTTCTCATTTTTTTCATGACATTATATTGGGCATCTCTCTTCTTAAAGGGACAGTACACTTGACAATGATCATTTCTGGGTGTGTAAACTTGCATTCAAGACAATTAAATTGTTAATAACATTTATTTATTTTGCATGAAGATTGTCATTCTCACATCTGATAATGTTCATTACTCATGCTACTACTACTACTAATGATGATAATGTTAATGATATTTATTATAAAGGTCACTGCACATAATGTGCATGTGTGTGTGAGAGAGAATATTAATCTATTGAACTAAACTCTCTCTCTCTCTCTCTGGCCTTTTGTCTGCAGGCGATACGAGTATTTCTCACAGTTCAGCATTTTGTGTTATTGTGCTTTACTGCTGTATCCCCCACAGGAACATGTGTCAGCAGACTATGTGAAATGAATGCAGATTTTGTAGTTAGATTTATTCATTTTAGCAGATTCTTTTACCCACAGCAAATCACAAATAAGCATTATACTGGCGAGGGTCAACTTTCACTGCAAATTAAAAGTATATTAACGATATTAGAGATGACAAACTCCACACTCACACTATATATCAGTGATGGGAATGACATATATTTACATGCACTTATTTGTCTCAGTCTAAATGAATCTAATCCGATTTCCGATTCAGAAATTTCTGTTTATATGAACACTGCAATCTGATTCACATTCGTTTATATGTGTGAGAATGTGATAATGTCATCGAAGCCACGCAAGTATAATCGTCTTTTTGTCCTTTTTTGTATTAATAAATATTGAGTTTCATCTGCTGACTAGTTCGTAAGATGTGAGATTTTTACCATATGCGTTACGGCACTGCGCAAGATATTTGAGAAAATAGTTTACATGCATATTGATCGTATTATTTCAGGTCTACAAGTTCTCAAGTCGACTGAACCATCATGGATTATTTGGGTGCATGTAAATGTATTATAAAAGAATAAAGAAGCTATTCAAATGTTCAGTTTCAGCACTGATACCGGAACTGAAAATCATCCTGCAAAATCCCCTGCTTTATTAAACTGAAGATATTTTGTAATGCGGAAGGACTTGTGATGATTTGATTCCATGAAGAATCCATTGACCATGAAGGGTTCTTTACACACTTTTAAAAAGAAAGGTCTCAAAAGGGGGGTTTTGCAGTGATGCCATAGAAGAACTATTTTTGGTTCCCTAAAGAACCTTTCAGTGCGCAGTTCTTAGAAGAACCAATTTTTCTTTAGTCATTTTAATAATCGAAGATAACTTGTTTCCAGTATAAAGAACCTATTGTGCATTGAAAAGATTCAATGGATGTTAAAGGTTCTTGATGGAACCATAGCTGCAAATAAAGAACCTTTGATTTTTGAAAAACTGTTTACTGAAAGGTTCTTTGGGAAACTCAAAATGGTTCTTCTACACTTTTAAAAAATAAAAGATTCTTTATTGGCACTGAAGGTTCCATGAAGAACCTTTAACATCTATGGAAATCTTTCCATTCCACTAAGAGTTCTTTACACACTCTTTGAGTGTTTTTGGTTCCCTAAAGAACCTTTCAGTGGTCAGTTCTTAATCAAAATAGTTCTTCCCTTAAGTGATTAGTTCTTAAACGAACCATTGTTTTTCTTAGTATGAAGAACATTTTAATATTCAAAAGAACCTTTTGTGAAAATGGAACGATTCTATGGATTTTAAAAGTTCTTTACGGTACCTTCAATTTTAAGAGTACAGAAGAACCATTTTGAGTTCCCCAAAAGAACAAGTTAATTTAAGAACAATTTGTGTGTGAACACACTTAAAGGTTCTTCATTTGCAACTACGGTTTCATCAAGAATCATTAACATCCATGGAACCTTTTCAATGCACAAAAAGTTCTTTATTGTGGAAATTGGTTCTTTCGATTGTTCTTTTTCTTTTCCAAGAACTGACCACGGAAACATTCTTTGGGGAAACAAAAATGGTTCTTCTATGCGAAAACCAGCTTTTGGATCCTTTATTTTCAAGAGAGTAAAGAACCTTTAGAGGCTTCATGGATGTTAAAGGTTCTTCATGGAACCCTTAATGCCAATAAAGGACCTTTATTTTAGTTCTTTTAAGACCTGATCACTTAAGGTTTCTTTAGAGAGCCAAAATGGTTCTTACATTGTAGAAGTTTGATGGTTCCACAAAGAATCCATGGAACCTTTCAATATCACACAGGATTCTTTACAAAAACCATTATTGTGTGAAAGGTTCTTTATTTGCAACTGGTTCTATCAAGAACCTTTAACATCCGTGGAAACTTTTCGTTACACGCAAAAAAAAAAAAAAACCCGACTTTTTAAAGAACCCTTTGTGGAATGGAAAGGTTCCATGGATGTTGAAGGTTCTTCATGGAACGATCAGTGCCAATAAATAACCTTTATTTTAGTTCTTTTAAGACCTGATCACTTAAGGTTTCTTTAGAGAGCCAAAAGGTTCTTCCATGAAGAACCTTTAACATCTATGGAAATCTTTCCATTCCACTAAGAGTTCTTTACACACTCTTTGAGTGTTTTTGGTTCCCTAAAGAACCTTTCAGTGGTCAGTTCTTAATCAAAATAGTTCTTCCCTTAAGTGATTAGTTCTTAAACGAACCATTGTTTTTCTTAGTATGAAGAACATTTTAATATTCAAAAGAACCTTTTGTGGAATGGAACGATTCTATGGATTTTAAAAGTTCTTTACGGTACCTTCAATTTTAAGAGTATAGAAGAACCATTTTGAGTTCCCCAAAAGAACAAGTTCATTTAAGAACAATTTGTGTGTGAACACACTTAAAGGTTCTTCATTTGCAACTACGGTTTCATCAAGAATCTTTAACATCCATGGAACCTTTTCAATGCACAAAAAGTTCTTTATTGTGGAAATTGGTTCTTTCGATTGTTCTTTTTCTTTTCCAAGAACTGACCACGGAAACATTCTTTGGGGAAACAAAAATGGTTCTTCTATGCGAAAACCAGCTTTTGGATCCTTTATTTTCAAGAGAGTAAAGAACCTTTAGAGGCTTCATGGATGTTAAAGGTTCTTCATGGAACCCTTAATGCCAATAAAGGACCTTTATTTTAGTTCTTTTAAGACCTGATCACTTAAGGTTTCTTTAGAGAGCCAAAATGGTTCTTACATTGTAGAAGTTTGATGGTTCCACAAAGAATCCATGGAACCTTTCAATATCACACAGGATTCTTTACAAAAACCATTATTGTGTGAAAGGTTCTTTATTTGCAACTGGTTCTATCAAGAACCTTTAACATCCGTGGAAACTTTTCGTTACACGCAAAAAAAAAAAAAAACCCGACTTTTTAAAGAACCCTTTGTGGAATGGAAAGGTTCCATGGATGTTGAAGGTTCTTCATGGAACCATCAGTGCCAATAAATAACCTTTATTTTAGTTCTTTTAAGACCTGATCACTTAAGGTTTCTTTAGAGAGCCAAAAATGGTTCTTCTACACTCTTACATTGTAGAAGTTTGATGGTTCCACAAAGAATCCATGGAACCTTTCCATGAAGGGTTCTTTACACACTTTTAAAAAGAAAGGTCTCAAAAGGGGGGTTTTGCAGTGATGCCATAGAAGAACCATTTTTGGTTCCCTAAAGAACCTTTCAGTGCGCAGTTCTTAAAAGAACCAATTTTTCTTTAGTCATTTTAATAATCGAAGATAACTTGTTTCCAGTATAAAGAACCTATTGTGCATTGAAAAGATTCAATGGATGTTAAAGGTTCTTGATGGAACCATAGCTGCAAATAAAGAACCTTTGATTTTTGAAAAACTGTTTACTGAAAGGTTCTTTGGGAAACTCAAAATGGTTCTTCTACACTTTTAAAAAATAAAAGATTCTTTATTGGCACTGAAGGTTCCATGAAGAACTTAAAATCCATGGTACCTTAAAGGTTCTTTTGATTATCTTCATACTAAGAAAAGAAATGGTTATTTTAGAGAACTGATCACTTGAGGGTTCTTTGGGGAACCAAAAATGGTTCTTTTACACTCTTACAAAATAAAGGTTCTTTATTGGCACTGAAGGTTCCATGAAGAACCTTTAACATCTATGGAAATCTTTCCATTCCACTAAGAGTTCTTTACACACTCTTTGAGTGTTTTTAGTTCCCTAAAGAACCTTTCAGTGGTCAGTTCTTAATCAAAATAGTTCTTCCCTTAAGTGATTAGTTCTTAAACGAACCATTGTTTTTCTTAGTATGAAGAACATTTTAATATTCAAAAGAACCTTTTGTGAAAATGGAACGATTCTATGGATTTTAAAAGTTCTTTACGGTACCTTCAATTTTAAGAGTATAGAAGAACCATTTTGAGTTCCCAAAAGAACAAGTTCATTTAAGAACAATTTGTGTGTGAACACACTTAAAGGTATCAAGAACCTTTAACATCCGTGGAAACTTTTCGTTACACAAAACAAAAAACGCGACTTTTTAAAGAACGCTTTGTGGAATGGAAAGGTTCCATGGATGTTGAAGGTTCTTCATGGAACCATCAGTGCCAATAAATAACCTTTATTTTCTAACGTTCTTCACACAAACATGTTCACTAACAGGTTCTCTGGGAATATCATTTATCAGCTGCTTTACCTGCAAGACTGAAATGTGGTCAATATGTCTCTGTTCACTGTCTCCGTCTCTGTGAAACAGGAACCATAAATCCCGTCACAGATGAGCGTGGGTTCGGCTCCCTGGCCAACAGCTACAATCATTCGGCCTGATTTCCTCTCTCAGGTGCTTTACTTCTCCTACTCATTATTATGCCGCTTCTTTGTTTTATGCATTTCTTCCTACTTTGCAATGGAACAAAAGGCAAAGCTCGAATGACCGCGTGTTCAGCACAGGTGAGCTCTCAGGTGACTGGCGTGAGAATCTGAACAAGCAGGTTTTAAACTTTATGAACTCTCGCCGGCCTTGAGATACGTTAGACAGAGTTTCCTGCAGAACCTTGAGCAAACACAGAGACAAAAGATCAGGTATTGACTGCAAAACACAAAGTCGTGCAGATCTAAGACTGTGAACCTTCTCACTTTATCAGTGGCAAGTTCAGCGGCGTTTTGGACACTAGCAGTCTTTCAGTTTTTGAGGAGAAACACATCCTGCTGGGTTTCCGTTACAGTGCAAACACACCCGTACACATGCGTCAACACCTGCTGGATAAACCTGCCCGCCCGTCACACACCCGGATGTGCCCCGTAAAACACACACGGACGTCCCTACACACACACTCATGACTAACTAAGTCCTTCAGTGTAGGATTTTAACCCTATAAAGCCTCTAAATGATCTGATAAACCTGTTGAACAAAACCTACTATCTGTATACTTTTTAGTATAATTGTACCTTTAGCTTGTCTCTTTGCTGTGAAATGTAACTTTGATATTGTTAGTAATATTTCAACTGGACCGAAGCAGGTTTACTTGATTATCCATACATCATTTTATTAGAAAGATCAAATATGATCATCAGGCTTCTCTCAATCATCATTGTACTACATTGCATTATATGTTTTAAAACTACAGGGATTATGAAACTAGGAATTATAATAAAACATATGCATATTATGAAAACGGTCTTCTATATACTGTTATAAGGATCTCATTGATTTACATCACAAGCTTTAGAATGGCATATAAATATCAGCATCTGAACCAAATTGCATGCTTTTTGCCTCTTGAGCTGTTTTTACATTATATTCTCATACTGTATGAGCCATAAAGGTATCAAATATGATACTCAACATAAAATACACAAACTTTTTTTCTCTTGTATTTTCTCTAAAGTTTCGATAAACAGATGTTCACAGGGTTAATACATGGCAGCAGCATCACTACTGAATCTCTGGCGTGTGATTAAGCTCACTAAAGTGAAAAGTCTTGGTGAGTTTGAACCCTCAGCCTTTCAGTCGCCAGAAACAGTTTCAATCTGCTGAAGAAGACAAACGCAAGGCCTGCCATGAAGCAGAAGAGCAGCTGTCCGTCACAAACACTCACCTTGATCTTGTGTAAACTCTTCTCCTCCTCCAGCACTTGGATCCACACGCAGATGCTGCTTTTGTTGTAGGTAAGACTCCAGCCTTCATCGGACTGACACTCGTGTTTGAACCGGCTGAAGGCTCGGTCGTCCGGGATGAGAACCTCTTCCCCGGACATCATCATCATCATCATCTTCCTCCTGCTGCTGCTGAACCTGCGGCTCCCGGTGCGGGGAATAACAACCTGATATGAGACTTAACAGGAGAGTTTGCTTTTAAAGAGTTGCTTTTAAGTTTATTATTCCCAGCGGCCGGTGAATCTGACGCGCGTCGCGCGATGAAACGAGACGCTCGTGAAACGCACGGGCGGTTTCTCTCTGAACCGAATCCCTGATTCACATCAGATGTTCAAACATATGCTGCGCGTTTTCCGCAGGCTTGTGTCGCGCGCCGGTGCGGAAGCGCGCGTTTAAAATACCCAGATATACGCGCGCGAGAGGGTTGTGTAAATAAACTCATATATGAGTGTGTCGAAAATAATAAACGCAAACGCGTTTCCCGGTGAAATGCACGAGCAGCTGTTTCATCCCGCTGTATGTGTGTGCGCGTTACATTGATGAGGAAAGGCGGGTGCGCGCTGGCACACACACGAACACACGCATGACTGACAGCTGAGCTCCGCCCACCGTCATGCACCCGCACAGCGCTGACGTGTTAGCTTCCTATCATAACCTCTATTTTGCATGTGTCGATTTTTTCCTCCTTTTAATGACCTCACTGATCATGCAAAATAACATCACACACAAAGAAAAATAAGATGCATTGAGTGAAGTTTGGCATGAAGATGTGATGAGCATAATAATATCACAATGCAAACTATTAGTCAGGCTTCACACAGGGTCATTGAGGTGAGATGTGAGGCTTCTGTAGCTGTCAGACACATTAATTAATATAGAAATAATCTTTTTTTTAAACTGAGAGTAAAAGAAGATAAAACACACACTCATGACTAAGAGGATTTTAACCCTATAAAGCCTCTGAATGATCTGATGAACCTGTTGCACAAAACCTACTACATGCAATCCGTCCTTTTTAGCAAGTAAAAGGCCTTTTAGTATAATCGTACCTCCAGCCCGTGCTTCACGTGTCTTGGAAATGAATATGGAAATAAGTAAATAATGTTTAAATAAATAATATTGCGAGTGGACTGAAGCAGGTTTACTTGATTATCCAGACATCATTTATAAGAAAAATCACGAGTATCAAACATGATCATCAGAAATTCAGTGTTTACACACGGTTTTAGAGCCTGAAACTGACCTCATACATCCACAAATAGACAAAAACTATTATTTAGTGTTTAAAATACTTTATGCCGCCACTGTAGAATTTAATAATAAAGACGAGGCAGAAGACGTGAGACACACACCACAGGGAGTTTGTGGTTTTTTTGTTGTTTTTTCATCAAACCACAGCCCCCCTGAGAGTTTCAGTATCATCTCATTTATTCTATAAAGAAGTGTTAAACATTGCAAACAACTATGTAATTCTATTGAAGATGTTAAATTAGTGTCAAACGGTTTTATAGATGTTCTTAAAGTCATTTTTTCTTCCCTATTGTGTCAGAGTGAAGCGCTTCGCAAACAAGAACAAATGTAGGGCGGGGCTTGATTTTGTCTGTAGGGAATTGATTGGATGGTTGTGGTTTGCTATTGGTGGATCTCATGTGAGTGACCGTCATCAGAGAAGAGAAGTCGTTGTTATTCTGATTCAAGATTACCATGAATTTAACACAATAATGACGTGCACCGATAGGCTAAATCATTAATAAATACTGCAATATCCCATAACCATTTTGATTTCCCCTGTTAAAAGCAGTTTCAGTCATTGCGGATGTGCATTGTGTGTGTCAACAAACAACATCAGAAACTTTTTAGTATGATCATTAGGAATACCTCATAAGTAAGAATAAAGATAACTTATTAATAATGTATAATGCAACGGGATTTGGACTGCATTCAAGTCTAATATTAATATTTCCATTGATGTTCTGGTGTTAATCTATTGGCTGATGGCAGAGGGAAAGTGTTGCTCATGTATTAAGTGAGTTTAGACGCCCTCTGCAGGTCAAAGGATATATATATATATATATATATATATATATATATATATATATATACCAAACTCTGAGCTGAAGCAGAAAAATCGATCCATTTTTTATTTTTTTGTATTTTTTATTACATTTTTTTTTTGTATATATGCATGTCCAAAAATTGTGTTATAAAAGTAATAATAATATATAAAAAAAACCTTTCTGACTGCACGCAGTGCAGTGGAGTGACGCTGTTAACTACATTTCCCATGATGCACTGCTCATCGCGGATGTTTCTCGTTTACCGGACATACGTTTCTGCTCTCAAGCACTGACCCTCCTGCTTTCATTAAAATCATAAACCGGCCGTCGGTGATCACTGAAACACCTAAACTAAACACGCCGTCTTATCTGATAACAGAAGCCGCTGTTATTATCATCGTCAGTTCGGAGGGTCACGATGTTCCTGTCGTCGGTAGCGACGCGCGTCCTGATGCGGAGGTCGCGGAGTCTGTCGCCGTGTCGCGCGCTGCAGACCAGTCACGGTGAGGCCTCCCGCTTCCGAAACCTCTGTGAGCTCGAACCGAGCCGGAGCCCGGTGGCTAGCGGCTCGCGAGCGTCCAGGAAGAGTGTTTTGAGTGAGGAGTCGCACATGCAGTACCATCAGCTGGCCAGCAGGTGGCGCGTCAGTCTGGAGGGCCGCCGGAGCAGCTGGGCGACGCTGACCGCTGCGGGGCGCTACAGAGACGGACACGAGAGCGGCTCAGACACCGCTGCCGCCGCGGGCGTCATTTCAGCCGCGGCGCTCGCCTTCTGCTTGAAGAAAGACAGTGATGATAAAGGTATTGAAACGATAGAAGCCCTTCCGCCAAAACATGCTTTTGTAAATTAAAAAATTGCATTTTTGATCTTTTAAATAATATTTATGAGATGAAAAAACGACATGCTGACTTAAAAAGTCGAGGTTTTGACACACTAACATTTGTGTTACGAAATTATGACATATTAAGTTGAACTTATGAAATACTAGATCAATTATGAGATTAAAATGTCATGATTGTGACACGAATCGAAATTATGGCAGATTAAGTCGTAATTGTTACATTAAAAAGTCAAGATTTTGATATACTAAGTAATATTTATGAGATGTAAAGATGAAATTATGACATTTTAAGCCAAAGTTATGATAAAAGTAATATTTATGAATGACATGATGAGATATTTATGACCTTAAAAGTCAAAATTATGACACTAATATTAGATGTAAAGCTGAAATTATGACATTTTAAGCCAAAGTTATGATAAAAGTAATATTTATGAATGACATGATGAGATATTTATGACCTTAAAAGTCAAAATTATGACACTAATATTAGATGTAAAGCTGAAATTATGACATTTTAAGCCAAAGTTATGATAAAAGTAATATTTATGAATGACATGATGAGATATTTATGACCTTAAAAGTCAAAATTATGACACTAATATTAGATGTAAAGCTGAAATTATGACATTAAGCCAAAATTATGACAAAAGTAATATTTATGAAAGACATGATGAGATATTTATGACCTTAAAAGTCAAAATTATGACACTAATATTAGATGAAAAGTCGAAATTATGACATTTTAAGCCAAAATTATGACAAGTCATATTTATGAATGACATGATGAGATATTTATGACCTTAAAAGTCAAAATTATGACACTAATATTAGATGAAAAGTCGAAATTATGACATTTTAAGCCAAAATTATGACAAGTAATATTTATGAATGACATGATGAGATATTTATGACCTTAAAAGTCAAAATTATGACACTAATATTAGATGTAAAGCTGAAATTATGACATTTTAAGCCAAAATTATGACAAGTCATATTTATGAATGACATGATGAGATATTTATGACCTTAAAAGTCAAAATTATGACACTAATATTTATAGACGAAATACTAGATCAATTATGAGCTGAGAAGTCAAAATTATGACTTAAAAAAAAAAGTTGATTATGACAGAAAATTAGAAAGTGACATATTAAGTCAAAATTATGACACTAATATTAGATGAAAAGTCGAAATTATGACATTTTAAGCCAAAATTATGACAAGTCATATTTATGAATGACATGATGAGATATTTATGACCTTAAAAGTCAAAATTATGACACTAATATTAGATGTAAAGCTGAAATTATGACATTTTAAGCCAAAGTTATGATAAAAGTAATATTTATGAATGACATGATGAGATATTTATGACCTTAAAAGTCAAAATTATGACACTAATATTAGATGTAAAGCTGAAATTATGACATTAAGCCAAAATTATGACAAAAGTAATATTTATGAAAGACATGATGAGATATTTATGACCTTAAAAGTCAAAATTATGACACTAATATTAGATGAAAAGTCGAAATTATGACATTTTAAGCCAAAATTATGACAAGTCATATTTATGAATGACATGATGAGATATTTATGACCTTAAAAGTCAAAATTATGACACTAATATTAGATGTAAAGCTGAAATTATGACATTTTAAGCCAAAGTTATGATAAAAGTAATATTTATGAATGACATGATGAGATATTTATGACCTTAAAAGTCAAAATTATGACACTAATATTTATAGACGAAATACTAGATCAATTATGAGCTGAGAAGTCAAAATTATGACTTAAAAAAAAAAGTTGATTATGACAGAAAATTAGAAAGTGACATATTAAGTCAAAATTATGACACTAATATTAGATGAAAAGTCGAAATTATGACATCCTATATCAATTATGAGAGGAAAAAGCCAAAATTATGACTTAAAAAAAAGTTAGAAATTGTGACACTAATATTAGATGTTTTAAACTGAACATCTCCATTCCTACCCATACAACACAACAAGAGAAGACTGAGTTAACCTGCAATCTGTAAGTGACCGGTACGAACAAAGACGTCACAGTTTCTGCTTTTTGATGTCGTGATTATGATGTATAACGCACGATGTTATGTGACAGAACTGGAGCACTACACACACTGATGACGCTGTTGTGTTTTCAGCTAAAGCTCTTCTAGACGCCTCCAGATCCAGTAACACCGAGGAGGTGATCAGGTGAGACTCACATCAGTCAACAACATTCAGAACAAATACATAATCAGGCTCAAAATAAATAAAATAATATATTTGACGTCAGTTTAAAATGTTTTTATACACCCATGTGATGTGCTCTAGAAGAAAATGAAAGTCAGTTGATGGGACATTTGTTCAGGTGTTTTGTGTAGATTTCATCTGATAGATGTCCAGTGTTTCTGAACATCACGTGACTCTGAGGTCATGCAGTGCTCACGTGTGTCTGCTAGAGGGCGCCAGTGATCGTCTTTATTTCATCAGCACATTATACTGTGTTTGAGACCTTAGCAGAAAGAAGACATCACAGTTTTATTCTATTTCTATTTATTTATTTTGATAAAATTTATACTACATAACAAATATGTGTGTGCGTATATATATATATATATATATATATATATATATATATATATATATATATATATATAGTAAAATATAGAATAAAATACTTAAAATATATATGATATAATTAAACGACATGATACAAATTAGAATAAAATAATAAAAATATATAAATATATTATATTTATATTATTTTATTATGTTTTTTGTTAAATATAATTGTAATTATTTTATTCTATTTTTTTAAAATATTTATATATTTATAATATGACAATTAAATTATATGATAAAAATTAGAATAAAATAATACAAATATATACATACTTATATTTATATTATTTCATTCTTTTTTGTTAAATATAATTTTATATATATTTGATATAATTAAACGATATGATAAATTCAAATAAAATAATAAAATATATAAATATATTTGTTATTTTATGTTTTTTGTTAAATATAGTTGTAATTATTTTATTCTATTTTTTAAAATATTTATGATATTTATAATATATGTGATATGACAATTAAATGATATAATAAAAATTAGAATAAAATAATGAAAATATATAAATGTGTATATATATACATACTTATATTTATATTATTTTATTCTATTTTTTGTTAAATATAATTTTACATATATATGATATAATTAAACGATATGATAAATTCAAATAAAATAATAAAAACATATAAATATATTATATTTATATTTTATGTTTTTTGTTAAATGTAACTTTATTCTTTTTTAATATTTATATGATATTTATAATATATATGACAATTAAATGATATGATAAAAATTAGAATAAAATAATAAAAATATATAAATATGTGTATATATACATACTTATATTTATATTATTTTATTCTATTTTTTGTTAAATATAATTATATATATGTATATATATGATATAATTAAACAATATGATAAAAATTCAAATAAAATAATAAAAATATATAAATATATAATATTTATATTATTTTATTATGTTTTTTGTTAAATGTAATTATTTTATTCTATTTTTTTAAATATTTATATGATATTTATAATATATATATGACAATTAAATGATATGATAAAAATTAGAATAAAATAATAAAAATATAAATATACATACTTATATACATACATATATATACATATATGTATATATACATACTTATATTTATATTATTTTATTCTATTTTTGTTAAATATAATTTTATATATATATGATATAATTAAACGATATGATAAATTCAAATAAAATAATAAAAAAAAATATATTATTTATATTATTTTATTATGTTTTTTGTTACATATAATTGTAATTATTTTAATCTGTTTTTTAAAAATATTTGTTATTTATAAAATGACAATTAAATGATATGATAAAAATTTGAATAAAAATATAAATATGTGTATATATACATACTTATATTTATATTATTTTATTCTATTTTTGTTAAATATAATTTTATATATATATGATATAATTAAACGATATGATAAAAATTCAAATAAAATAATAAAAAAAAATATTATATTTATATTATTTTATTATGTTTTTTGTTACATATAATTGTAATTATTTTAATCTATTTTTTAAAAATATTTGTTATTTATAAAATGACACTTAAATGATATGATAAAAATTAGAATAAAATAATAAAAATATAAATATGTGTATATATACATACTTACATTTATATTATTTTATTCTATTTTTTTATATTGATAATATTGATGATTGAATATATATGCATACACATAATTGGAAATTATGTAGGAAATAAAATATAGAAATAATCAACATCTGAAAAGTAGCAAAAGATGCATCTGTGGAGCGTCTGGACGTCTGTCAGAAACTAAAGAAGCAGCCGTGTGTGTGTGTGTGTGTGTGTGTGTGTGTGTGTGTGTTTCTGCCGTTTGGGCCCCCAAAAGGCGAATAGTGCAGATGGCAGTGTGTGTGAGACACCAGATGTGTTAAGTGTTTTAAGTTAGAGGTCAGTCTGCTGGGAACGAGTAAGTGTCGCAGCTCACTGTTGACTGTAAACACACACACACACACACACACTGGCCTCAGGGCAGGTTTTGCTGTCTGTCCTCTGCAGAATCTCACTCACTGTCTTCCTCTTTCTCTCAGGTTGTTGGCGGAGGGAACCGATCCGAACACTCGACACCACTTGGGCTGGACGGCTCTCATGGTGGCCGCCATGAACAGACAGCACAAGTGAGACCCTGTGTGTGTGTGTGTGTGTGTGTTTACAAATGTTGGTCTCAGGCCTGATCACTCTGAGCTCTTAATTACTGCTTCATTAGCTGCTGCTGTACACACATATACATGTGTGTGTGTGTGTGTGTGTGTGTGTGGTTGTGTTCATTTGCACTGTCTAAAGTGTGTATGCGTGTGTGAACTCTTTACCCAGAATGCCGTGGCACAGCTTGTGTGTCAGAGACCCACAGAACCTTTAATTTAATTCAATTAAAGCTCACTTAACAAACACACACAGACGGAGGAGAGACAGAAGGAGAAAGAGGGAGAAGGTCACCAAATCCAATTTTTGGAGTCAGTGTCACCCCTCGTTTGAAACAGGAGTCATTTCACTGTGTCAACACACACACACACACACTATGAGATACAATCCTGTCCTGTAATATGTTCTTTGTATAGTTGTAGTAGCATGAATTGAGAAAATCTGGCATATACTGTACCTGATATTTATCCAAACGAACCGATATCGAAATCAGATCATGAAATTTGTGTCAAAGCGCTAATAGCATGGTAGTATAGAGTCAAAGTCAGTTTTCCTTCTGTTCTCTCTATGACTCCATGACTCTGTTCATCCATCAAACATGCAGTGTGTGTGTGTGTGTAATAATACATCACTTCTCTTTTCAAGTGATTTTGATAAAAACAGACGCCCAAACTGTTGAAAACGTCTTTCTCTCACTCACTGAAAATTGATTAATGGTGTTTCTATCAGTGTCTCTATTGAAAATATTGTCGTTTATCACAGACGCCTGACTGCGTGAGCTGTGTGTGTGTGTGTGTGTGTGTGTTCCTCTCTCTCTCTGTTATGAGTGGCATAACTCACTGTTGCCGTGACGCACAGTCCTGTGTCTTCCTGTCATTCAAAGCCCCTGGTGACCAATCAGAGCTGCAGGGGAAGTGAGGCTCCGCCCACACTGACTGTGATGCATGAACGACCTTCATCTCTCACATGACTCTTTCCTGATGCTCAATCTGTTTATTAGTTGGACTGATCCGTCTGATCAATACCGCAGTACACGTGGATGATGTTAAAGGATGTCTTTTACTCGAGTCTTATCAAGTTAATTTTTTTCCCTATTAAATGTTTTAGTAATCATAAGTGTCATAGCTTCATCCTGTCAAAACTATTCTGAAATTGGACACTGTTACCATTGAAACACTACTTTAAATCCTTTTAGCAGCTCAATTTTTGAGATAAACTTGGTTAGACATTCAGCTTTGATTTTATAGAAATATTGTATAAAACAAAAAATGTTTAGCTCAGTACATTTGCGCTACAGTAACCTTCTATAGCCTTGCTGCTCGCATTGAGGTCACAAATGACAGATTTTTATTTCAGTGAAATAAATGTCCTATATTTTAGTTCAATAATGTTTTTTTTTATTTAATATTTTGTATTTTTAGAGGATTTCATGGTACTAAATTAGATTTATGGAATAATTATGATCCATTTATTTCACTTAAACTGTGGTGAATCTTTGGAGCACAGACTGAAGTTGGGTCTCTTTTTAAAGTTTATTATTATGAAAGATGCACAAAATACTATTTTATATGAAATGTATATCTTCTAAAACATGTTTTACTCTAAAGCCATAAATCTATGTAGCTTTTGCACTTTACGTTCGTAGTCAAGTGTCTAACAATATAGTTGAGGTGTGGTTTATTTGTGTGAGCCGCCGCAGGTCCTCGTAAAGGCCCTGTACGGTCACAGGGCTGTGAAGGGAATGAGCTGATATAATCAGCCGCTCTCAGCGTGTCAGGCTGCTAAAGTGTTCAGGAGATCAGACTGTGAAAATCTGTTTAAACTCCTCTGTCAGACCAGTATCAGTTCATATCCAGACCAGATTCAGATCATCAGTGTACTGCATTGCAGCATGCTTTATAATTAATTTAAAACTACTTTAAACTTTGCATTTTCTGTTATCATTATTCGACTTGCAAGACACTGGAATATTTGTATACTTTTATGGTGAAAAACGTCAGTCACAGCACTTAAAATCACTTAAAACTATGCTATTGCAGACTGCGTCAGATAAAGGAAGCATCCAAAATGTGCAATGATGTCTTCTAAGGACTGTAATTATGTCATTTAAAAGCTTAAACTCTCAATTTATTTTAAAATTGGACATTGAACCTTTTAACGGGCTCAATTTTTGTGATATCAACTTCAAATTTGGTTAGATGTGGCTATTTTACGGTCTAAATGACTTTGTAAAATGTGTATTTTGTATAAAATGTTTAGTTCAGTACGTTTGCATTACAGTAAAATTAAAATTAAAAAAGTGCAGTGATTTCCTCAATTTATCCTGTGAAAACCGTTTTGAAATTGGACAACGCGTTACCATTGAAACACATACTTGGTACTTTAAAAACCTTTAAACAGGCTCACTTTTTGTGATATCAGCTTCAAATTTGGAAGACAACTTGGTTAGACATGTGGCTATTGTAGTCCAGATTAGTTTGTAAAATGTATGTTTTGTATAAAATAAAAAAAGCGAACTTAAAACAGTGATCTCATCTTGGAGCAACAAAAAAAATTTGTAGTTGACACATTCGAGGCACCTCAATAGACTGAATTGTAATGTTTAATAAATTCTTAGGGTATAATTTGTACTACTAGATTTTTTTTTTAATATTTATATTATATTTTTTAATTTTCAATTTGCATAAGCGATTAGGCTATCGTTTGCATTCTTAATCAAAATTTTAGTGAGAGAGAACTAAGGTTGTGTCATCTGCAAACATTATTGGAGTAAGAATATTTGAAACATTCAACAAATCATTTATATAAATAAGAAATAGTAAGGGTCCCAGAACGGACCCCTGAGGAACCCCACAGGGTAATCTTGCTTTGCTAGAATAGCAACCCTTAAAACAAACAGTCTTCTATTAAATATGTAATTTTTCAACCATATTTATACAACTTCTCTAAAAATACTACAAGTAAATTCATGATTTTCCAGTGCAAGGGTAATCTTGTCAATCAGGTGAAGCAAAGCCATATAAGTAGAGTTGTAGAATTTAATAGAATAGAATTTGAATCTAAATGAAAGAGAACCCTAAAATCAAATGTTTTTGTATAGCGCTCGTCACATTGCAGAAAATCATTATGTTAATGTTTATAATACCTTCTAGTCGCATTCAGCAGATTAGAGCTGGGCAATGATATAGTTACATTTTACATTTTAATGTTCATGCAATTTGTGAACCGCACGTGTGTCCCAGAGACGACGCCGGTCTGGTTTTTGTTTCGTTGTTGAGTATTTCGCGTCGGGATAGCGAACCAGCTCCACCGTGATCAAAGTCTGAGACTGTTGCTCTTTTAAAAGCAAGAAGGATATGCTTTAGACTGAGATGTTTGCTGAGCTTTGATGTGTGTGAGACTGTTTGCACTCTTAACCCAGCGACGGCCACCACCCAGATCTGTCCATTCACGTGGACAATGACCAGCAATGAAGAGGAACCCTTGTTGACCGTTCCGATCCAACGGCACAACGCCTCACTCCAGGATAAAGAAAGGAGAAGTGAGAGAGCGAGGTGAAAGGGGCTTCTGGAGAGGGGGATTATCCCTCATTTAGGGCCTGAGAAGGGCGAGCCGCGGTGGGAATGTGCTGGGATTATTCTGGAGTGGGTGGGAACAGGGCATGTTTTGTTAATGAGGGCAGCGGATGAACTTTAGTACGTAACCGCTTGCATTAATTTCATTGCAACATATTATGAGATTTTAACACTCAATGAAGATAAATGTTCTCTTTTAGAGAACTGAAAGTAGTGACGTTACTAACTGAAGCACATAACGGTAGACGTAATGCAGTTTCTCCAGTCGCCAGCTACTTTTTCGAATCTAGTTGTGAGGCAAAAATACTGGTTTGTGTCACATTGTGACAGAATTTAACAGATGAGTTTACACAATTAATGAAACTAGAACTGGAATTGAATTGGGAATTATATCAGATAACATACGTTTTTTGCAGTTCCATTAATGCAAAAAAAAATGGTAAAGTTTTGTTTTTGCTCATCACTATGCTTTAAAATAAGTTTTCTTATTGTATTAATTATGCTTTGTATACATTTGCGATCCTTGTTTTGTACCAGATAAATACTGTTTGGAATTGCAAAAATGATATGATATTAAATATTTAAAGATTATGCCCAATTCAATGTAGTTATTTTTCAATTACATTCTCTAAATTAGACTGTTTTATAGTTTTATTAACTGTGTTAAGTGTAAAATCATGTGTTTAAGTTTAATTGTTTTGTATAAATAAGAAATAGTAAGGGTCCCAGAACGGACCCCTGAGGAACCCCACAGAGTAATCTTGCTTTGCTAGAATAGCAACCCTAATTAAAAATTTCAAAATTAAATTTTTCAACCCTTTGTAATATCAACCATATTTATCCAACTTTTCTAATAAAATGTAATGATTAACTGTATCAAAAGCTTTTGACAGTCTTGTCAGTCAGGTGAAGCACATCCATATAAGTAGTGTTTTTTTACGGAAACCATGATGTTTGTAAAGAATAGAATTTGAATCTAAATGAAAAAGAATCCAAAAATTGTAATCAAGTCAAATGTATTTGTATAGCACAGAAAATCATTATGTTAACGTTTATGATACCTTCATTCCTTCTAGTCGCATTTAGCAGATGTTTTCTACTTTTATTAATTGTGTAATAGTGTAAAATCATCTGTTTAAGTTTAATTTTGTCTCTAATTAAGAGCCTCAATGTTTTATCCCAAAAAAATACTAATTGAATTGCAAAAAAATTAATGAAATTATCTTATAGTTAAATGTTTCAAATACACTATATTGCCAGAAGTATTGGTACACCCCTCCAAATCACTGAATTCAGGTGTTGCAATCACTTCCATGGCCACAGGTGTATCAAATCAAGCACTAGGCATGCAGACTGCTTCTACAAACACTAGTGAAAGAATGGGTCGCTCACAGGAGTTCAAGCGTGGTGCCGTGATAGGTTGCCACCTGTGCAATAAGTCATGAAATTTCCTCACTACTAAACAGTCAACTGTTAGTGGTCTCATAACAAAGTGGAAGCAGTTGGGAACAACAGCAACTCAGCCACGAAGTGGTAGGCCACGTGAAATCACAGAGCGGGTCAGCGCATGCTGAGGCACACAGTGCACAACTTTCTGCAGAGTCAATAGCTACAGACCTCCAAACTTCGTGTGGCCTTCAGATTAGCTCAAGAACAGTGAGCTTCATGGAAGGGGTTTCCATGGCCGAGCAGCTGCATCCAAGCCTTACATCACCAAGTGCAATGCAAAGCGTTGATGCAGTGGTGTAAAGCACGCCGCCACTGGACTCTAGAGCAGTGGAGATGTGTTCTCTGGAGTGACGAATCACGCTTCTCTGTCTGGGTTTGGCGATTGCGAACGGTACTTGCCTGACTGCATTGTGCCAAGTGTAAAGTTTGGTGGAGGGGGGATTATGGTGTGGGGTTGTTTTTCAGGGGTTGGGCTTGGACCCTTAGTTCCATTGAAAGGAACTCTTAATGCTTCAGCATACCAAGACATTTTAGTCAATTTCATGCTCCCAACAAGCAAGGTCCATAAAGACATGGATGAGCGAGTTTGGTGTGGAGGAACTTGACTGACCTCAACCCGACAGAACACCTTTGGGATGAATTAGAGCTGGATGCCTTCTTGCCAACATCACTGCCTGACCTCACAAATGCGCTTCTAGGAAGAATGGTCAAAAATTCCCATAAACACACTCCTAAACCTCGTGGAACGCCATCCCAGAAGAGTTGAGGCTGTTATAGCTGCAAAGGGCGGGCCAACTCCATATTAAACCCTACGGATTAAGAATGGGATGTCATTAAAGTTCATGTGCACGTAAAGGCAGGCATCCCAAAACTTTTGGCAATGTAGTGTAATTCCCAATTCACTGTAGTTATTTTTCAGTTCGGTTCTATAAATTAGAGTGTTTTCTAGTTTAATTGTGTTTTGTTTAATTCTTTCTCTAATTAAGATCATCATTGTTTTGTCCCAGATAAATACTAATTGAATATAGTTGAAGTATTGATATAGTTAAATATCTAAAGATAATTTCCTGCTAGTTTTGTTGTGTAGCTGTATAACTAGTGTAACTAATGGTTCAAATGAGCAGATTGGTTAGTTTAACCAGTTTAAATCATGAGCAGTGTGTAGTTTTGTAAAGTATCTTCACTAACACTTGAACACAGATGCACTTTGACCTTTGCTCGTACCACCTGTCAGATACAGATATGCACTGGGCAGCTGGACGTGTGTGTGTGTGTGTGTGTGAAGGAAGAGTCCTGCCTGAGGTGTGTTTTGTAAACACAGGTTCACAGAGGCGGGTGTGTGTCCGTATGTTCGCTGCGATCTCGTCGCGTTTTGATCAGCTATGAAATATCTGTGTAGAATAATGTCTGTTGTTTTAAACGTAATGACTAACTCTGTCCTGATCTATTGTGATACTTTATAGCATTCACACTCTTTGTGTTTTCTTGAGTGTTTTACTACCACATAAATATATGAGCAACAATTTCAAAACAATTTCCAATATCCAATTTTGTTTTAGGGTCAGATTGTGATTGTTCAACTGTATGTAAATGAATTAGGTTGTGTTTGATTTGATTCAGTGTGCGTGTGACATTTCCTGCTGTAGGTTGATAAATTGAATTGTTGAATTTTTACTTTAGTTTATGAAAGAGTTTTATACAGAATAGCATGCAGAATAACAACACACTCCTCAGTAAAGGAATCAGCAGTTTCTGTGCAGTTGAACTCTTTTGGGGACTCGACACACACTGTTGTGTTTGGGTTTGTGCTTTGCTCAGGGTCACTACTCTTTGGTCTCACACATATGGTCCGTTTTCCCTTAAAACTCGCCACATCTCATACATAAACATTCTGACCCTGAGAACATCGTCCAGACATACTGCTGCAACTGAGAACATCCACTGAGAGACTGAATGTACTGCTGCTCAGAACGTCAGAAATGGTGCCAATCTCTTAGTTTTAGTACCTTCATGTCCAGATTTAAGCATCATGCTTGTGTGTGTGTGTGTGTGTGTGTGTGTGTGTGTGTCGTGGTCTCCATAGCACACTTGTTTGCATTGATACAGCACTGACTCTTTTCGGGAGTGTGTGTTCCGTTAACTCAAGTGTTCTGGAACCCCGAATGGCTCCGGGCCAGCAGCATCTCCACGACAACAGTGGACCCTCCCAACACACGCTTGACCCGCCCTGTCTGTCTGTCAAGATACTGACTCACTGTTCATATACACTACCAAGAGTTTCTGTCTGTGTCGTGTGAATGTTTATTGTTCAGTTTTCATGTTCATTGTCAAACACTTTCATTATTCATCTAATGTGAACCAATCATTTTCTAGATATTCAATAAACATTATTCAAATACGCAATAATTTTCGAAATATTCAAAAATCATTATTCAAATACGCAATAATTTTCTAAATATTCAACAATTATTATTCAAATACGCAATAATTTTCTAAATATTCAAAAATCATTATTCAAATACGCAATAATTTTCTAAATATTCAACAATTATTATTCAAATACGCAATAATTTTCGAAATATTCAAAAATCATTATTCAAATACGCAATAATTTTCTGAATATTCAAAAATCATTATTCAAATACGCAATAATTTTCTAAATATTCAAAAATCATTATTCAAATACGCAATAATTTTCTAAATATTCAACAATTATTATTCAAATACACAATAATTTTCTAAATATTCAAAAATCATTATTCAAATACGCAATAATTTTCTAAATATTCAACAATTATTATTCAAATACGCAATAATTTTCGAAATATTCAAAAATCATTATTCAAATACGCAATAATTTTCTGAATATTCAAAAATCATTCAAATAATGTGGCGAAATAATATTCTAAATATTCAACAATCATTATTCAAATACGCAATAATTTTCTGAATATTCAAAAATCATTATTCAAATATGCAATAATTTTCTAAATATTCAAAAATCATTATTCAAATACGCAATAATTTTCTAAATATTCAACAATTATTATTCAAATACGCAATAATTTTCGAAATATTCAACAATCATTATTCAAATACGCAATAATTTTCTAAATATTCAAAAATCATTATTCAAATACGCAATAATTTTCTGAATATTCAAAAATCATTATTCAAATACGCAATAATTTTCTGAATATTCAAAAATCATTATTCAAATATGCAATAATTTTCTAAATATTCAACAATTATTATTCAAATACACAATAATTTTCTAAATATTCAAAAATCATTATTCAAATACGCAATAATTTTCTAAATATTCAACAATTATTATTCAAATACGCAATAATTTTCGAAATATTCAAAAATCATTATTCAAATACGCAATAATTTTCTGAATATTCAAAAATCATTATTCAAATACGCAATAATTTTCTAAATATTCAACAATTATTATTCAAATACACAATAATTTTCTAAATATTCAAAAATCATTATTCAAATACGCAATAATTTTCTAAATATTCAACAATTATTATTCAAATACGCAATAATTTTCGAAATATTCAAAAATCATTATTCAAATACGCAATAATTTTCTGAATATTCAAAAATCATTCAAATAATGTGGCGAAATAATATTCTAAATATTCAACAATCATTATTCAAATACGCAATAATTTTCTGAATATTCAAAAATCATTATTCAAATATGCAATAATTTTCTAAATATTCAAAAATCATTATTCAAATACGCAATAATTTTCTAAATATTCAACAATTATTATTCAAATACGCAATAATTTTCGAAATATTCAACAATCATTATTCAAATACGCAATAATTTTCTAAATATTCAAAAATCATTATTCAAATACGCAATAATTTTCTAAATATTCAAAAATCATTCAAATACGCAATAATTTTCTGAATATTCAAAAATCATTATTCAAATATGCAATAATTTTCTGAATATTCAAAAATCATTATTCAAATACGCAATAATTTTCTAAATATTCAACAATTATTATTCAAATACGCAATAATTTTCTAAATATTCAAAAATCATTATTCAAATACGCAATAATTTTCTGAATATTCAAAAATCATTATTCAAATATGCAATAATTTTCTAAATATTCAAAAATCATTATTCAAATACGCAATAATTTTCTGAATATTCAAAAATCATTATTCAAATACGCAATAATTTTCTAAATATTCAAAAATCATTATTCAGATACGCAATAATTTTCGAAATACGCAATAATTTTCGAAATATTCAAAAATCATTATTCAAATACGCAATAATTTTCGGAATATTCAAAAATCATTATTCAAATATGCAATAATTTTCGGAATATTCAAAAATCATTATTCAAATACGCAATAATTTTCTAAATATTCAACAATTATTATTCAAATACGCAATAATTTTCTGAATATTCAAAAATCATTATTCAAATATGCAATAATTTTCTAAATATTCAACAATTATTATTCAAATACGCAATAATTTTCTGAATATTCAAAAATCATTATTCAAATATGCAATCATTTTCTAAATATTCAAAAATCATTATTCAAATATGCAATAATTTTCTAAATATTCAAAAATCATTATTCAAATATGCAATCATTTTCTAAATATTCAAAAATCATTATTCAAATACGCAATAATTTTCTAAATATTCAACAATCATTCAAATAATGTGATGCAATAATATTCTTAATATTCAACAATCATTATTCAAATAATGTGCTGCAATAATTTTCTGCAACAATTGTCTAAATATTGAATATCACTTTAAATAATGAGCAGATGTGATGTTTTTATTCATATTAATGATTATCTCTCTGTCTGTCTGTCTGTCATGTGAACGTTTCTTCATATAATGATGTTCAGACCCTAACACGAACACTGAAAGGTTGTATTTTTATTAACTAACAATAACAAAGATTAACAAATATAGTAACGAATGCGATGCTCACTGTAAGTTAATGTTAGGTACTTTATTGTGAAGTGTTACCAAAATGTCTTTACGTGTTTGGAAATTACTGCACTCAAGAACTCAAATTATGAATTGGAACATATTTAGATAAACAGTTTAAAATCAATCTTATACTTGACAAAAACCAATTAAATCACCAAAAACGTGATCTGTATGTTCACTGTATTTATATATTGTGCTGCACAGATTGAGATGACGCTGTTATTAATGATTGTGTGTGTGTGTCAGTGTGGTGAAGGTCCTGCTGGAGGCGGGTGCTGATCCAAACCTGGGCGACGACTTCAACAGCGTGTATGAGACGGCTCGAGAAAAGGGCGTTCCCTCATTAGAGGGTGAGACAGCCAACATTGATATGTCATCATCATAATCTTCATTGTTATTCATAAAAAAAAAAATATCCATGCACACATGTAAACAGCAGGAGTGTGTGTTATTACAGAGATCAATTTTAACGCACTCATTTTGTGCTGTTTGCATATCGGCACACGATTTATTTAGCAGCATGTTATTTGTAAGTGTTTTTCATCACACACACACACACACGCAGCACTCACGCGTGTCATATCTGGCTGCTGTATGTATATTACTCACATTTGTTTTGTTGGCAGTTTTTTGGTCTTGAAGGAGCATCTTTCCCTGAAGCACCATGATGAATGAGTGTGTGTGAGTGTGTGTGTGTGGAATATGAGAATACTCCACGAGACTGTGTGTGTGTGTGTGTGTGATGGATCGCTGGGCTCTGGTCGTCTGACGGTTTATTGGGTTTTGTTGTGATTATCTGGCTCTTAGACATTAGTTACCCGTGACGACCCGCCTGACAGCAGCCCAGAGAGAAAATATGTTTCTGTACATGGACAGAAGAAAAACACTGTTGCAGCTTTATGATTTATTTGTGTGTGTCTGCGCGGAGAATAATCGCACGCTTTATGCAAGCCGTTTTACATGCGTTTGTTCTTAATTCAAACGGTTTGTCTTATTTTAAGAACGCCGTTGAACATCATCAGCCACGCTCCCTCTTTTTAACCTCTTTCTCTGTCTGGGACTCGGTTTCACTCTACATTTGTATGGCCAAATAAAAATAACATACAAATAGACCAGATGGAGTAAACGAGTAGCATTAAAGAACCCATGAAATCAGTTTGCTTTCTCTCCTGTTTCCTGTTGAAACAGGAAGTTGGGCAGGACATGTGGAATGCCCTTGAGTACAGGATGATGTCATCAGTATATGTTTTTTTTTTTTGTTTTTTTGAGCCCAGTCTAATTAGAAAAATTTTTGCAGAACGAAATTACGTTGACAGTGACAGTTTCAATGTGAAATGTCCTCTGATTTCATTTCATATATCGTGAATGTTACGTTTTTATTGCGTTGGTTTTATATACGTATCACCGCAGTTGTGATTTGAAATGTCCGGTGAGTGGCGCTAATGCTCCATTACACCTAAACCTACCCGATAGTGTAAATGTGACGTGAAAAGCATTGGTAATCATGCCATTTTAGCTTGTTTTTGATCTCCTTTACCATGACTCGTTTCCCAGATTCGAGAAAGTGAAACATATGGAGCTGGTTAAGTTTGTTTACAAATCATGCACTTTGGTAAAAGCGTTTTGAGATCATAACATAATATTGTGAAACGGAAAAACAAGTCTTTCTTAATCCATAATCTGACCCTGTAATCGTAACTGTGTATGAAAACGATTAAAAGCGCTTGCTGTTTTACTGCCTCTAGTGTTCATTTCTGTTGGAAACCGCAGTGATATGTACATATTGCTACGTGTTTTGCGACTTGCAAAAATGTTCCCACAAGTACGTGTTTCCATGAGACTAGGTTGTTTTTTTTGTTTTTTTTTCATGAGTGTATTTGTATGTTTGACCTTTAAAAGACCCTCAATCTGATTTTTTTCTGATTTCTCTGTCTCTCAATCTGGTTTTATTATTAGGGGCCAAGCACTGAAGGTGTGTAGTATCCATTGGCGTTCTTGTTATTCTTCTTCTTGCGTTTCTTCTGCTCTGGAAGTCTACGGCAGCCATAGAACTGCTTGGGCGAAACTTTGGCACACAGATAGAGGCCTGTCTGAACTGTCACCATAGCAAATTTGGAGTCTCTAACTCAATCGCTCTAGCGCCACCACCTGTCCAAAATTTTGCTCATGTTTATGCTAATAACTTATGCTAATAATGAACCATAAGGACTAGAAACAAAATTCTTTTTTCCTCTGATTGCTTGGCTCAAGAATATTTGATTGCATCCTATGTCATTTTCCGCCATTTTGAATTTTTTGAAAAACATACTTTTTCAGACTCCTCATAGGCCGTTGCTCTGATTTTTCCAAAAATTAAACCAGATCATCTTCAGACCATGCTGATAAAAATTCATTGGAATTCAAAAATATTTACGTGCTTATAACTTTGGATTTGGTTGACTTATTTTCACAAATCCTTGCCGAGTCCAACAATATCAAACATGCTAGGTTTTGGCTTATGTTTTGTCATTTAAATGACTTTCGCTAATATCTTTGAAACCGTAGAAAAATAGGTCATTGACTATAAGTTAATGACCAAAATGTTGATTAGTAAGTGGCAAAAAATGCATTCAAAGTCAGGTGTGGGTCATTTTCTTGTATGTGTTCATACATATAAATGTCTATAACTCATAAACTCATCTTTTCACCAAATTTGACACGCTTATGTATGGGGCACTTTGAGGACACACAAAAAAAGTGGTGTGACTGCGCCACTTCTCTATAATTGAACAAAACATGAAATTGGCTCTAACTACAGTACTGTTAGTCTGATTGACTTCAAAATTGGCATGCAGTGTCTTTGTCTCAGTTACTGTCATAGTCCATTATGACATTGTTGGTCTTCTTTTAACTTTCTTGCTTGCTTCTGTTTTTCTTGGCCCCTTATTTTCTGCTTGCAGCTATATTGTGTGATTGTTATGTGTATATAGTGTTATTGTCGTAGCTTCCTCACACGTATGATAGGATTTTATGAGCTGTTTGAAATCAATTATTATTGTCATCTGTCAGTATATTTGCATATTTGAGCTTAAAAATATAGACTTGACCTAAAAGACACAATACTCACTGATTTCATGAGCTCTTTAAATTAAATAAATTATTATATTAATTAGTAACTTGAATTTTGAACACAATTAAATGTCTTGATCTCTTGATCTAGTTTTGTAATTGTCTGTATTATTGTCGTAGAGCTTGTGAAAGGTCTGAAATCAGTTATTATTTATTAGTTAGTTCCTGTAATTGAATCAGATGTGCGCTCTGATATTTAGTAAAGCAGCACTGGAGTATTTCAGTGTTTGTGTCCGGCCTCTTGTTCACAACATCACAACCAACCTGCTTTCATTTCAAATAATCAAATAAAAATTACCCTTTTTTTAGCAGCTTTTTTATCGCAACTGTCTGTTTATCTGTCTGTCAGTGTTGGTGAGCAGAGAGGACGAGTTCAGTAATCGTCTGAGCAGTCGCGCTTCTTTCCGTGGCTGTTCGGCTCTGCATTACGCCGCTCTGGCCGATGATCTGCAGACTGTCCGGATGCTGCTGGATGCAGGTGAGAAAATGCACTCATTTTGAAGAGATGCCCATGATACAGCCAGGCTAACTTTGGCAATAGCCCTCCATTAAACTTAACAACAAACTAGTCTGGCTTTGACATAAAATAGCATTGCACAAGGTCGGAAATGCCACTAAAATTAAGAAAAATGCCCCCAAAATTCAAGATATGAATTGCTCTTGTATGAGTTCTTGTATTATGTATTCATAACATAATGTAGTTAAGCAATATCAACAGTTCAGTAAACAATAAGTTTAAATAAGATTATATTTCAGTGTCAGTTTTTAGACAGTTTTGACTTTATTTTGCCAACAAAAATAGTTCCAAACAAAGTTTGTTCTTGAATGATTCGCCATTTCTTAACGAATCGGGTGAGTCAATGATTCAGTGACTTCAATGAACACTTGCTTCTTTCATGAATGAATCAGCCGGTTTGAACGAATGGGTTGAATGAATAACTCAGTGACTCACTTATTACGACTTGGCGCCACCTGGGCTGTTTTAGTTTCATATAATAGTAACATTTCATTTTCCCCAACATTTCTATATTCAAAATATTTGGAACATTAATCTCATAACATAATTTAGGGAATTGTAATTGCAGTTTAAATGTATTTTAATAAATGGTAAAATGAGTTTTGTTGATTCTGATTTCATTTAATTGGTATAACAGCCCTATAGTGTTTTTGACATTATCAAAACCTTGATAGCACTCGGCTTCACCGTGTGATGTAAATTAGTCAAATGCAGTTTGAATGAGCCTGAAATTCAATATATGGGGGCAAAAATGGCGCCATATGAGTTTGTTATATTTCTATATTATATGGTTAAGCAATATCACACAAGCAAAAGTGCTGTTTTTCTCCAATATCAGCACGATTGCAAACGTGATATTGATTTTATGCAACGGTTCAATAAACACAAAGTTATTATTGTGAGTTATATTTTAGACAATGTCGTTCCATTTCTTTTGATTCAATGATCCATTCATAAAGACATTCACTTGATTTGTTCATGAATGAATCAGTCATTGAAATGAATCGGTTGAGTGAATAATACAATGACTCAATCATTAAGAAAGTGACTTGCTGCCACATACTTGTATGCATTAGTAATTGCAGTGTAAATGCTGTTAGATACAGCTTCTGTGCCACTTCTGCAGTGCAAATATGGATTTTGTTTTCATTTGATCGGTAACAGCCTATAGTGTCTTATTATTCTAATTAAACGTATTGATTAAATGTAAGAATATGATATGCATACATCTAATAAGGTTAGAATAAAATGCCCTTTTAAAGGTTAAAAAAAAAAACAATGTAAGGGGCAAATAACAACAAAGTTCATTTCTGTCACTGCTGTGAAGCAAAATACAGCAAAATATAGTCAAATTATTGTTTACGACAAAATATTGAGATAGTGATGTGCTCTTTAGGTATTGAAAATTAGTAAAAGTGATCAGACGCACTTTGATACACCTGCTGGAGCAGAACAGGTTTGTGACGAGAGAGTCTGTATTTTACTCTCTCTGTCTGATATAGAGCAGTGCTTCTTCCTGTTTGCCTGAGGCCGGCAGGCTTAACCTTTGACCTCTGGAGTGTGTTATGTGACCCACACATGAGAGGTGGCAGGAAGGTGTGTGTGTGATGTGATTTACATGAGTGTGTTATTATAGCCACAGGGCTCTCACACACACACTCACGCTTTGTAACTCTTAAATACGCTGCGTCTCGGTCTGATGTCTGATGTGTGGTTACACACTCACTTTAAGCTTCAACACGTTCTATAAATCACTGGATGTTTTCTGGAGCAGATGCATTTTTAGATTAAAGTGACAGAAATTACCCGAAACAAAGAACAAAATCGCTCGTTTTGATGCAGAGAAATTGGATTATGGCGTGCAGTGCATTACCCATAAGTCTTAGGGGAATGAGGCCACGCCCCCTCAGACAGAGCAGCGCCGTGTGTCCCGGCGAGGTGTATCTATCACAGTGATGACATCATCAGTGTGAGACAGTGCCACGCTAATGCAATGAGAATGAGATGGGAGCGCATTACAGGAGCGTCTGTCTGTCTCTCTCTGTCTTTCTGTCCCTGAAATATGAACATCCCTACAGCCTACATAGACCGCACTGAACACCAGCATGAAAACAGAATTGACTCCACTGACTGATAATAATCATAAACTTTATTTATATTGCACCTTTCATACATTGAATGCATAGAAGTGCTTTACATAAAAAAAGGTTATTTTAACAAAAATACAGTAAAAACAGTGAAATATTATTCCAGTGTAATATGTAATATCCTATGTGAATATACAGTAAAGTGTAATTTATTCCAGTGATCAAAGCATCATTACTCCAGTCTTCAGTGTCACGTGATCCTTCAGAAATCATTCGGATATGATGATTTGCTGCTCAAGAAACATTTATGGTTATTATCAGTGTTGAAAACAGTTTCATGTTTTTGTGAAAATATACATTTTATTTCTTAGGATTCTTTGATGAATAGAAAGAACAGCATTTATTGTAATATTTTGCAACATCATAAATGTCACTTTGAATCAGTTTAATGCACCCTTGCTGAATAAAAAGTAAGTCTTTGAGTAATAATAATAAATATAAAATATAGCTGCGCAAAAAGATATTACATTTTATTTAGCACGCATGTAACCACTTAAATCATAAAAGGAAAAGACCATTTACAGCCAATACAGGCAATTTACCATTGGAAATATATGGGTTTTAAAGCTTTTTAACAGTTATAGCGCCACCTATAATCCGATCTCCATAAAAGTTTGTATGCTTCTTCAGAATCATGTGCCACATGTGTGAGTTTTTTGGTTTACGATAAGCTTTGACTTAGACTTGGCCATGCCTGTTTTTTTAAATGACCCATAGCTATCTAAATGCCAAAGTTCAACGTTTTTTGGATAACTACTGACCTAGAGAGTCCCTAGAATTGTGCCGCAGAGGTTTTATCGAGGTTGAGCGAAAAACCTAGGACTAGTTCGCCATAGTTGGTTTTTGAAATAATCTCCAATATTTAACGAACGATTCAATGGACAGCAGCGGTCTTAGAGGCAAAGTTGCTCAGAAGGAGTTCTACCATGTGGTATGAATGTGCAAAAAATTGCACGATACACAATACACCCCTCGGTGGCCAATTTCTTTCGAATTTCTCACAGGGGCCGTGAGTTTAGTTCCAGTCAGCCTCCATTAACCTTGTCTGATAGCTGCTCAAACTTCATTGGCTGATGACGGACATGTTTTTTGAGATACGTCACTGTCCTCATAGACAGTCATGACACCTCAGACAAAGACACTGCATGCCAGTTTTCAAGTTGATCGGACTAACGGTGAAGTAGTTATAGCCATTTTCAGTTGGCGCATCCTTATTCATGCGACCACAGAATGAGCTCTTACATAGGTGTGTTGATATCTCATTCTGTCCCCCTTAGGGACTGTGAATTGAAATTTCAACTTTTTTTTGATAATTATTGACAGTCAGACTCCTGAGAATCTTGCAGGCACTGGTTTTGTTCCGATTGAGCCAAAAACTTAGGACTAGTTTGCAAAAGTAAGTTTCCAAAGTTTTGCCAGAATACCAGACAATCGCTGACGATGCAGACGGCGCGAGCACTACCAGCCCTCAAAGTTTCAAGTCTCTACGACTTATGGCTTGGTCTGCTTGATGACTTTTAGGGGAGAATTCTGATCCTTGAACCCCTAATTATGATTATAGCATGTGTTCTGTGATTGTGTTATACATCATAAAAATAGTTGCATCACAGTGCGGGTCTCTTCTTCTCCTCTATGAGGAATTTTTTGAACTTCTGAGGACATTTTTCATCAGATTTGCTCTCTGAAGTCCGCTGAAGTTCCGAACACACACCTGCGGGCAGGTGAGCGGCTTTATTTCCCTCATGAGCGGCTGGTCAGCGCGCGTCTCCATCGATCACCGCTGCGCTGGAGGTGCAGGCGGCCTGCTGCCCCAGTAGAGCTCACCCTGCCCGGGGACGGTTCCAGCGGTCGCCCCTGACGCCCAGGGCCGCGGGATGTGACTGATCACCCGCGCCGTGAACCCTGACCCCTAGGGGTCAAACCGGCCCGCACTGCCACCAGCTGCAGTAGGTGTGTGTGTGTGTGTGTCGCCCTGAAGCCGCGGGCCCGGAGGGAGCGGTGTGTGATATTAGACGACTAAATGATGCTATTTATTACGTCGCTACGAGAGACTCGCTGCGGAGGAGAGACGTGCTCGTCTTGTATTTCTTTATTAGTTTTCCTCTTTCTGTTTGTCCGCTATCGATTGAGATTTGTTAGACGGACACATTTAAGGTTTTATCAATAATCTGGGCGATTACCCACAATGCCCGGGGACTGGGACGCTCCACAAAGACGCCCGTGTACAGATATTGATTCTGTGTTTGTGGATAAACTGTATTTTACGAGTGGGGAAGGAAATGTTTGTTCCGTTGAGTGAGTCTGTGTCTAATTTAATGTGGAATGATGTTTTTATTTCTGTCTATTTCTTTGTGTTAGAGGCAAGCGTGTGATGGTTTACACCATGAGATCTTTACTGAAGCGTTTATGTAGTAGATAAGAGGAAGAACTTGCCTTATTAATACAGAATTCATAAAAGGGCCTGAAAAATGTTGCGTTTTTAACTAAATAATAAGTGTGTTTTATGATGTTGCATAATATATTTGCAAAGAAAGTCTGCATGATTTATTTTTGTCTAAACATATATATATATATATATATATATCTTTTTATAATCTCCTTCATAATAATATTTCATGCTAAATTTTATACAGACTTATTTCTCAATTTTTTCAGGTGCCATATGTTCTTTCTTTATGAAATATGTATTCATGTGTCACAATGTAACGTTGAGTGTGTCTCATCCAATCACTTTAGTCTTTATTTTTGAACTCAAGTGTGAATCTTTGTACACTGATTCAGACTGATTCATTCATTTGATATGATTCACTTGATTTGTGTCCATCAAGTTGCAAATGAGATGAAGCATCTGAGAAGTGTTTCATGCACTGGACTCTCAAAAAGAGACATGAACATGATTATTTAACACTTTTTTTCATTGGATTTCCTGCAAAAATAACTATAAGTCCGATTATAAAACATTCCATAATCACACATACTGTCATATTTTGAGTGCTTAAGATGCAGTTGTGGTTTTGCTGTATCGGCACGTCTGTGCAGGGGCAGGTCAGGGCAAAAGGCAGCGCTAAACATCACCGTTGACACCAGAGTGTTTTAATTGTTCAAACACAAGCACAGTGTGACATCATCACCACAGGACATGATGCGACACACACTGACGTCCGGATGCAGCCGGTGCGCTGAAGACCCCCTGCCCGAGGTTCATTCACGGCACGCTTTCCTCGCAGACCCCTGACCGAGAACAACCGCTCGACCCCAGAGCCTACTGTTAACCTCTGACCTCTCGCCGTGTGCAGGTGCCAACCCCTTACAGAAGAACGAGCTGGGACACACACCGCTGACCTACGCCAAAGAGGGAGAGATGGTCACGCTGCTGAAGGAGTGGCAGAACATGGTAAAACATGCCTGTGTGCAAAGCTGGAGTAAATACACACAACATCATGGGTTCAATACAAGTAAAATAACTACAACTGAAATTAATAGAAATGCGATCTTTTAGGTTATTTTGATAACCTGAAATAAAAGTTAATTTAAAAAAAGTGGTAATTTTGATGTATTAAAATAACTAAAATTGGAATAAAAAATAATAAAAAAGTAATAAATTAATTTAGTTTATTTTGATGTACTGAAACAAAAGTTAATAAAGTGATAAATTCATTTAATTTAAGTTGATACAAAAAAACAAAAACTGAAATGAAAGTGAATAAAAAATGTTTATTTTGATGTACTAAAAAAACTAAACCTAAAATACAAATTAATAAAGTTATACATTCATTTAGTTTAATTTGATGTACTAAAAAAGTAAAACTGAAATAAAAGTTAATTTAAAAAAGTGGTAATTTTGATGTATTAAAATAACTAAAATTGGAATAAAAATTAATCAAAAAGTAATAATTTAGTTTATTTTGATGTACTGAAACAAAAGTTAATAAAGTGATAAATTCGTTTAATTTTAAGTTGATACAAAAACTGAAATAAAAATGAATAAAAAAATGTTTATTTTGATGTACTAAAAAAACTAAACCTAAAATACAAATTAATAAAGTTATACATTCATTTAGTTTCATTTGATGTACTAAAAAACTAAATAATTTAATTTAGTTTATTTTGCTGTAATAAAATAACTAAAACTGAAGTAAAAATTATTTAAAAAGTAAAAATTGTATTTAGTTTATTTTGATGTACTAAAAAACTAAGACTGAAATAAAATTAATAAAATCCATATAGACACTTTTAAAAAAAACTATAACTAATAAAAATGACAAAAACACACAACAAAATGACTAAAACGTTACATTTAAAATGTAAACAGAAAATTCAAAAATAAAAAATAATATTTTTAAAAATGATCTCAATGGCACTACTGTAAAGTAGTGAGTAAAATAAACTGAAATGATTTTTAAAAACACTATTGGAAAAGTCACGGAAGTTCATTGGTCAATTATGTGTGAATGCTGTAAATATTTGGAGTATTTGGATTGTTTTCTGCTGCATCTCATCTCGGTTTTACGCATTTTAACCTGATTTAAAAGGATTCTTTACCAAAAAACAAAACAAAAAAGTCATCATTTACTCACCCTCGTGTTCCAAATTCATTTCTTCTGCTGAACACAATGCATTGTGTTCATTTAACAGTTTGGGCTGTTAGTTGTGTGTGTCCTGCAGTAATCTGCTCATTTGTGTGTATTTGCTCTGGATTAAGGCTGTAATCTGCAGTAATCCTGTTGGAGGGTTTAATGAGCTGCAGGTGAAACTGTCATGATCCCGTATCACTGTTACCGGCTTCAGGGCGTCACACACACACACACACACACACACACACACACACACCTGCTGACAGACTCAGATCAGGTGTGACATCACTGATAAAACTCAGACACTCTTTTAAAGTTGGATAGATAAGTATCCCAATCTTTATCCTGATAAATGCGACTATAAGGCGTGACGATAGTAAGACGACATAAACATTAACATCATGAATTCTGTAAAACTGCATTGAAACAATGTGTGAAAAGAGCTATACAAATACATTTGACTTGACTGCATATATATAGTCAAGTCATATAGTGAAAGCATATATAAGGCAAAGAGAAGAGGACCCAGAATAGAGCCCTGTGGAACACCATGGGAGATCTGAAGCATGAGATGAGAAACATTTCCCCAGGTTAACAGAAAAAGTTCTGTCCTTA
Organism: Elopichthys bambusa; assembly: GCA_037101425.1. Classification (NCBI taxonomy): domain Eukaryota; kingdom Metazoa; phylum Chordata; class Actinopteri; order Cypriniformes; family Xenocyprididae; genus Elopichthys; species Elopichthys bambusa. Next base: position 31,669,216 of record CM074444.1, on the reverse strand, counting down.
AGGGAATATGCGAACCAATTCAGCACAGATCCCTGAAACCCAGCTACATGATCAAGTCTTTGTAAAAGGATGTCATGATCCACTGTGTCCAGCAGGATTAAAACACAGCAAGAACCAGCATAAATGTAAATGCGATATGTTTAGCTCCGCCTAATCACCTGCTGTAACTCTAGAACTTCACGATTAACAGAGCCTAAGTTGAACGTTAATGTCTGATTGTAGTGTATGTTATTGAAAGATCATTTCAAACATTACTGTCATTGATTCATCTGTAGTTTGCCGAGGCCCAGAAGAAGCGGGAGGCTAAGGAGAGGAGGAAGTTTCCTCTGGAGCGCAGACTGAAGGAGCACATCATTGGACAGGAAAGAGCCATCAATACAGTAGCATCAGGTACACACTGTGTGTGTGTGTGTGTGTGTGTGTGTGTGTGTGTGTGTGTGTGTGTGTGTGTTACACAGCTGCTGCTGAGTTTTGTGTGCAGCCAAAGATGCTTCATAACTCAATTATTTGTCCTTCCTGCCGGCGTCTCCGTCTCTTCATCACTTCCTACGTCTTTCTGTTTCCAGCAGCTCAGTTGACTCTCTCCAGTCCTCATTTTTGTAATTTCTGCTCATATTTCATTTGTCTTTGATTTTTTTTTTCCTTGTGTGTGTGTGTGTGTGTGTGTGTGTGTGTGTCCTCTACGAGTCCCAGGACAGACAGAGAGACAGATATGAGTTAAAACACAATAACATACACCTCTAATAAATACTGAACGCACACATACTCGCACGTTTGTTTATCGATCAAGTGTGTGTGTGTGTGTGCGGGGCAGTTTTTTTGTACATTTTTCCCTGTTTGAGCTTTGAGCTTATTTAAATCTGTGCCTAATTTGTTTTAAATTAAAAATGTTTTAAATTTATTTATATTTCGTTACATAAATTATATATTTATATATTATATACACACCATATTTTTCAGAATACAAGTCACAATTTTATATCATCTGAAATGTGTAACGACTTAAGCGATTTTATATAATGAAGTTAATTTTGAAACATACACACGTTTTTTTTGTTTATTTCCCACAAGCAGTAGTTTCATTTTCATCTTTGTCAATGCAACTTATCTTTTTTTTTTTTCTTCTTAACAATGCAACTTATAGTCAGGTGCGACTTATTTAGACCTTATATAGACCTGATTGGGTTTTGATCAGGTTTTGATAAGTGATTTTGCACATGGATCTCTGAGAGAGAGAGACAGCAGAGGAAGTAGTGACGCTTCAGTGAGCCGAATCTCTGCCTCTGATTTGATAAATGGACAGTTATTGCTGTGGCAAATTGTCCAGAAAGCAATTGGATCCCATCAGCACTGTGATAAAACCAGCGTTATTGATCTGTGAGAGCTGATATAGTGAATACATCAGGCAGAGTCACAGAGACATTAAACACACACACCACTGAACAAACCTTTACATATATCTTAAAGATCTGATGCTGTAAATATGCACATATGCATTAAATACATTTGAACCAGTGTTGATTTAGCATCAGTTAATATTTTTAATTTGTTTTTATGTTTATATTTCTGTAATTTTAGTTAGATTCAGTAATTTTATGTTTTTGCCACTTTTATTATTATTTATTAGTTGTAGTTTATTTTGGCATTCATCATTTTTTTTCCATTTCTTTTATTCATTCAAAAGTTTGTGGAAATATAGATATTAAAGAATGAATACTTTTATTCATAAAGGATGCTTTAAATTGATCAAAAGTGACAGTAAAGACATTTATAACGTTACAAAAGATTTCTATTTCTGAACTTTCTATTCATCAAAGAATCCTGAAAAATAATAAAATGTATCACAGTTTCCACAAGAATATGAACTGTTTTCAACACTGATAATAATCATAAATGTTTCATGAGCATCAAATCGTCATATTAGAATGATTTCTGAAGGATCATGTGACACTGATCACATGATTGATCACAGGAATAAATTACACTTTACTATATATTCACATAGAAAACAGCTATTTTACATTAGAATAATATTTCGCAATTTTTACTGTATGTTTGATCAAATAAATGCAGCCTTGGTGAGCAGAAAAAACATCTTAATTATTCTAATCTTTCGACTGGTAATGTGAAAAAGGTTGGCATCATAACCTTATTCCCAGCAAAAATATCTATATTATGATCTATATAGTTATTGTTAAAATTACTCACATTGTGATGAGATTTTGGTTTTTATTCATCATTGTCAGATTAAACTATTGATGATTTTATAGATTATGCGGTTGTAAGCAGTGACAACTGTACTGAAATTCCAACATTTTTAGTCTTTTTTCACACTTAAACACTATCATTGAGCTGAAGACGAATGTGAAATGACACACACAAAGGGAGCAGTGGATTGATTCTGGTTTTTGCTCTCAGGGGCTAAAGGTTATTGGTGGTGATTGCCTTCACTAATGTCATTACGGCCTTCTGTCCCGAGACACAGAGAGCATCACGCCACACGTAGATCACTGATCTTTTGTTGCACACAGATACAGTCGTCCTCTTCCTCCATGGTCTGCGTTTAATCATTGAGACACTTGAGCTGGTGTCATATAGTGAATATAGTGGCGTCTGACGGGTGTTTGGTACAAATGTTGATTTTAACGTTAAGTCTAAGTGTGTGTGTGTGTTGAATCTGACTGGCTGATAATAAACAGGGATTAAAAATGTTATATGTTCATTCTCAAGGACAGAGTGTGTGTGTGTGTGTGTGTGTGTGTGTGTGAGAGTGACATCCTCATGCCTTTGAAATGTTCTGTCTCCTGAAGGACAGTATGTGTATAAAGCGTGACGTGACACTGTGTGTGTGTCATTTGTCATGATAGAAATGTTTTTGTGTAAGTGTCGTACGTTTCTCAAGTTATTAGTCAGTACGTAAACAGTTTACAATAAGATAAAGAAATTCCTAGAATGCAGTGTAAGTCTCTTTGGATAAAGCATCTTATAAATGATAAAAATGTATTGCAAAAGACAGGTTTGGTGGAATGGATTGGTTTAAGGATGGGTTAAAGTGTAAGATAAGTGGAATTTTGGATATAATTACAGAATTTATTTACAGCTGCAGGTATTTTTACAAACATGTATGTACACACTGAGTGCATTATATCAAATTATTAATTTAGATGTTAGTTCACAGTAGTTAAAAACACTTAATATACCAGTTTTTTTAATTGTATAAATGCAGGGTTAGGGTTAGATTGTAGTATTTATAACTTAAATATCAGTATATAAAGAGAAGTCTATGTAAAGTCCCCATTTAGATGGAAAGCGTGTGTGTGATACGTTTCGGGAAAAAACTGAAGGATTGTCTTTTACACAGCTCAACACAAACATATTCCTGCTGTAATGACGGTTGACGATCACACACACACACACACATGTTCACCGGTTGCCATGGTGAGCGTGTGTTATCGTGCCCGTCTCTGCTGGATCTATTCTAACCTGATTTAGTTGCTCCAGCGTTGCAGCAGCGTAATGAAATTAGTGTGTTTCTAATGGTGCAGAGAGGCCCTGTCTCACTCTCCGTCTGTCTCTCTCTCTCCGTCATTCTGTCTTTCCTCAGTCTTTGTCTTTTTTTTCCAGATCTGCTCTCGTCCGGTCTGTCATTACTGTCCGTCTGTCTGTCTAGAGTTAATTATTGTCTGTTTTTCTCCGCAGCCATTAGGAGGAAGGAGAACGGCTGGTACGATGAAGAACATCCCCTCGTCTTCCTCTTCCTGGGCTCGTCCGGAATCGGTAACTTCTTATCAAGCATTGTTCTTTCATATTGAAGGGCGCTTTGGATAAAAGCATCTGCTAAATGTTAAACATTGTTTTTGTTTATGTTATGTTCGTACAGATGCAGTTTCGCTTTATATGGGAGTTTCATAAAACTCTCCAAAGTGATTTACAGTTTAATATGATAATCAGAAACGGATTTATTCACCAGATCTGTGTCATCAGACATGATGAACATGCAGACGTTTAGTCATGTGGAGTCAGACAGGCCTCTGGCATGATCTACATCCTGCAGTCCTTCTGTGTGATTATTTACCGCATTATTTATATACGTCTGTGTCTCTTTTAAGGCAAGACACTACAGAAAACCAATGTTTTTTCATTCACTGGTCAGTTTTGTGCTCTCTTTTGCTTTTACATGTTTTCTTTCAGACAAATGGAAAGAATGTTTATTTTATTACACTTTTATCTATTTGCATCCAATGTCAATGCATATCTTTAAAAGTTTTTTCCTCCACTTCAGCAGCACTTACGTACACCAAAACTTAGAGTTTTATTCACATCTATATTCTGAAGTTTTTTACTGTGGGGATTGTTCATAACATCATTTGCTTGATTTTTATAACATTTTATTCCTTAAAACATGGTTAAAATGTATTTTTTTCAGTCTGTTTATGGTGTTTTCTGATTTATGGAGTGATAAAAAGAGATATCCAAAATCCCCTCTATAAAAACCTTTAAATCTAAAGTGTCAACAAAATCAAAGAAGAATTTTGAACCTGACTTTATCCAATGTTCAGATTTAAACTTTTTTTTTTTTTTTTCTTCTTCAAAAACTTGTAATACAAAACTTAAAATACTGTGATTATTCTACTAGGGAAAGTGTTTGTTCTGTGCGCTTTGATTGATGAAGAGACGCTTCTCCTCTTGCCAGCGGCACGTCTGATCACACGCCATCAATATTCAACAAATCCCTCCACTTACCATATATGCGTTTATTAAAATTCATAAGAGCGATATTTACTCTCATAGAGTACATTACCCTGAGAGAGGAATAAAGGGAGGGTGAGATGACAGACACGCGTGCCACAAGACGCCAGCAAAATAAACACATCTCTCTTTTCCCGACAGGAAGTAGTCATTCTGTCTCCACAACGACTGTGACAGAGTCAAAACCGCTCTCATGTGACCATTGTGACATTTTATTGTTTGATGAAATTAATTGCATAGAACCAAATAGATGTTTGATGGCTGTTTGTGCAGGTAAAACTGAGCTGGCCAAGCAGGTGGCGCGATACATGCATAAAGACATTAAGAAGGTCAGTCAGTAAATAAACCTTTACTTGAAATGATCGGCTGCTCATGGAGGGCAAATGACAAGATTCTGTCGCTCTTTTCCTCAGGGTTTCATCCGCATGGACATGTCTGAGTTTCAAGAGAAACATGAGGTGAGACTCGCACAAATACAGACAAGTTTTTTATTTCAGGTGTATTGTAGGACAGAATTCGCAGTCAAAATCTCAGAATTCAGTCTCAGTCACTGAGATTTTAAGGCTGTTTGTGTTTGACCAGAAACAACACAAGTATGCAAATGTCATGTGTAAATCACGTGTATGTATCAAATCTCTGCACACGTTATTTATTATTCAGGTTCTTAGTTGTGTTTTTTTTTTTATTACAGTTATTTGTTCATTTTAATTTGATATTTATATCCTTTAACATCTTTTAGTGTTTTATGTGGATTTATTTATAAAAAAAAATGTTTATTTTAATTGGCTTTTTTATGAATTCTTTTTTTATTTGTGTTGTTTATATTTTAAAATTATTTATTTTAATTTGAAAATGTTGTGATTTAATCGATTTTAGTAACCGCTTTATTTTGATATTTTTTTTTATATTAAAATAGTTTATTTTTATTTTGCATATTTATCATTCAGTTCACTTTAGTAAGGTTTTTTTTTTTTTACAATTATTTATTTTGATTTGACATTTTTATGATTAAACAGATTTTTATGGTTTAATACATTTTAAGTAAGTATTGTTTTTATTTTTAAATTGTATTGATTAATTTTATTAAGGTTTTAATTATTTTTATTAGGTTTTTATCTTGAATATTTTAGTGCAATTATTTATTTACTTTTAGTAAGTTTTTTTTATAATAAAATTCTTTATTTTAATTTTGCATTTTTATGATTTAATGATATTTAGTAGGTGTTTTATTTTGAATGTTGTTTTTTTGTTTGTTTTTTTTAATTAGAATTTGAATTATTTAAGTAACGAACCCCAGTTTTAACTTTGCATTTTTATGATTTAATTAATATTGAATAAGTGTTTTATTTCGGATTTTCAAGTTATTTATTTACTTTAAATATACATTTTTATGATCTAAGTACCAAACCCTGATTTGCTCTAATATCTACTGTAGGAGCGTCTTGTATCTTGTGGCGTCACTGATGCAGCATCATGTGCTTATTGTGTTATGAATTGCATACAGTAATATTGAGTGAAGCTGAGCTTGTGTATCTAGAAGTCTTTTTCTGGTTTAGTTGGATCTGATCTCTGTGATTCTCCTTCATAAGCCGTTTAGTCGTGCTGTTAGAACTGTGACCTTAGACTGAGGCTAAATACACAATTCAATCACACACACTTATTGTATTGATAGAGGACTGTCACTGTCACTCAGTTTGGCCGGATGAACAGAGTGTGTATTTGATCGAATCATCGTGTTGATCTCCTCAGAGGTCAGATCTGCCCAGTTCTCATCTTCTTTGTCTTTCATGTGTATTTTCCGCCTCTCTCTCTTTCTCTCAGGTGGCGAAGTTCATCGGTTCTCCTCCAGGGTACGTGGGTCATGAAAAAGGTGGTCAGCTGACCAAACAGCTCAAACAGTGTCCGAACGCCGTGGTTCTGTTTGACGAGGTGGATAAAGCTCATCCAGACGTGCTGACCATCATGTTACAGCTCTTTGACGAGGTACAGATTCAGAATGATCTGTGGGAAGAGAATGATTTAGTGTTAGTGAAGTCAAGTTCACAACACGCGTTATTTCAAATAAGCTTTACAGAAATTCACAATATTAATATTTATAAAATCCTAATATCTTCATATAGTCGCCTTTAGAGCTATATAGTTTACATTTTGTAAAAGGTACAGGCAATTAAGTAGCTGAAATTTGCTTTGAAAATTATTTATTTTTTTATGACTCAATTTATTTTAAAATTGTTTATTTTAATTTGACATTTTTATATGATTCAGTTAATTTTTAATATGGTTTATATTTTGATTGTTTTTATTTTTAAATTATTTATTTTAATTTGACAATTTTTATTATTCAATTCATTTTTTATTTTGATTGTTTATCATTTTTACATTTGTATGATTTTATTTTGATTTTTATTACAATTATTTATTTTAATTTGATATTTTTATGATTTTTACAGATTTGTATTTTGATTTTTTTTATTTTTTTTTATAAATTATTTTAATTTTACAATTTATGATTCAGTACATTTTTTTTATTTTAAAAATATTTTCTTTTGACATTTTTATGATTTAATTTTTAGTAAATGTTTAATTTTGATTAGTGATTAGAGCTGGGCAATTTCTGTGTCACTGTTGTTCAGGGTCGATTGACTGATGGCAAGGGGAAGACGATTGAGTGTAAAGATGCCATCTTCATCATGACGTCCAATGTGGCTAGTGATGAAATTGCCCAACATGCATTGCAGCTGAGGCAGGAAGCTCATGAACAAAGCCGCAGACGCCTCGCTGAAAATCTGGGTGAGGAATTACTCTTGACATTTAACTTTGTGTACAAGAAGGTTGTGTCTGATGATCTGCTTCTGTCCCTGCAGAAGACGTTCAGAAGAGCGAGAAGATCACCATCTCCAACACGTTCAAAGAGCAGGTGATCCGCCCCATCCTGAAGGTAACTCATGATCCTCGTGCGCTTCTCACTGGAGGTCAGTGATTGGTTGCTGGTGTGTCATCTAATTGGTGCGTTTCAGGCTCATTTCAGACGGGACGAGTTTCTGGGGAGGATCAACGAGATTGTTTACTTCCTGCCGTTCTGTCACTCTGAACGCATCCAGCTGGTCAGCAAAGAGCTCAACTACTGGGCTAAGAAGGTAAAGACACAGAAGCATGTGACTTTAAATACTGTTTACACACACATAGACACTCACACTCACTCACACACACACTCTCACACTAGGATCAATAGCAGCTGCTGCTGTGACGACTGTAATCATATTAGTGAAGTTAACATGTGGTCTATTCATAAATATTTAAATATGTATAAAACTTCATATCTGTCAGACGTTTGCCTGCAGGGACAAACGCGCTCGTTCAAGGCCTTTAGTCATACATCAGTGTGTGTGTGTGTGTGTTGTTTGAAATATGTTTATACCAGCATTTTAAAAAATCTAAATGATCTGATGTTGTACAGTGAGAAAAATAACAAGCTTTGATGTTAAATAACATATTATTTAATATCAATAATATTATTATTATAATTTTGTGTATGATGTGTGTGTGTGTGTGTCTATATATATATATATATATATATATATATACACACACAGTACTGTGCAAATAATTAAAATATTAAAATAAAATTGTCATTTTATATATATATATATATATATATATATATATATATATATATATTCAAATTATTAAAATGTTATTTATAAATAATATTATTATCATATTATTTATAATAATAATCATTAATATCAAATTTTTATGTATTACAAATAATAATATTCATGTAATAAGAGATATTTTGTGGTGATGTATGGATGTTGTTCCCGCAGGCCAAGAAGAGTCACAACATCACGCTGCAGTGGGAGCATCCCGTCCTGGAGCTGCTGGCGGGAGGATATAACCTGCACTATGGCGCACGCTCCATCAAACACGAGGTGCTGATCAATACCTGATAATCATAGATCAGTCACACTGATCAGAACGAGTCAATATTCAGTATCAGATTGCTGCTTCATATTTTTGTGGAAAACTGTGATACGTTTTATTTTTCAGGATTCTTTGATGAATAGAAATCTTTTTTAACATTATAAATGTCACTTTTTCTGAATAAAAATATTAATTTCTTTACTTTTGAATGGTAGCGTATCACGGTTTCCACACACATCTGAAGCAGCACAACTGATTTCAACAATGGAGTAATAATGCTGAAAATTCAGCTTTGATCACAGGAATAAATTACACTTCACTGTATATTCACTTAGAAAACAGCTGATTTGCATTGCACAAATATTTCACAATTTTATTGTATTTTTGATCAAATAAATGCAGCCTTGGGGAGCAGAAGAGACTCAAAAAAACAATAAAAATTGCAGTTATTTCAAACTTTTGACTGATAGTGTATATAGTTATTTATATATAGCATGTGTTTATTGTGTGTGCAGGTGGAGCGGCGGGTGGTAAATCAGTTGGCCGCTGCGTACGAGCAGGAGCTTCTGCCGAAGGGCTGTACTGTGCGTCTCTGTGTTGACAGAGGACCGGAGGAGAAGGACGGAGCTGCAGTTCTGCGTCTAGAGCTGGTGGGTGACGACAGCAGCGCCCAAAAACTGGACATCTGCCCATGATAAACTGTATAAGATATGAACTGTATAAGTTGTGAGACAGATTACCTTTTTATTTTGTTTTTCAGTGACAGAAACAAGCTTCCATAGGATGAGCGTTTACATGTTGAATCAAGTCTTTTTTTTTTTTTGTTGAACACAAACATTAATAAAGTTCAGAAGTCTCTTCACTGACTCTGGGTGTTTCGTGAGCCGGTAACGGGAATGTCGTGGTGTCTGACTCGTAATCCAATGGCAAGAAACATGCGACAGGAATGTGTTTGGGAATGTGGAACGTGTGTGTGTGTGTGTGTGTGTCTCAGTACAGAAGGATGGAATGCATGAGGAACATTCCTTCTTTTCTCTGCATCTTTCTTTACACATGTAGGGATTCACTCACTTCCTGTGGGGATGAAATTAGCATTGAAAAACAGAGACAGCATGAGGAGCCTGAGAGTCCTGCTGACCGCCTGGACCTCCCACAACACACACACACACACACACTCACACACACACACACACTCTCTAAATGGGGAAAACTGCATAGACTTCTATTGTTTTTATATACAGCTAGTTATAAATACTAAAACTGACTGCATTTTTAAAATAATAAAGAAATATGCAAACAAGGATGACCCTAAAAGGACTTTTTTTTTTTTTGTCTGATTTAAACTTCTGGATACAAATTTGTCCTGAAAATGTGGTTAAGTAGGTACACTAACACACACACGCAGAGGAAGAACTGCTTTACAGACTGTGTTTTTGTGATTTATGAGGACACAAATGTGTATAATGTCATGGGTATTACACTGGTATTACGACGTAAACATGAAATATGAGGACATTTCATGAGTCCTCATATTAAAAATAGCTTTAAAAAAACATACTAAACAATGTTTTATTAAAAATGTAAAGATGCAGACAGTTTTCTGTGATGGGTAGGGTCAGGGGGAGAGAACGTACAGTATGTACAGTACAAAAACCATTACGCCTATGGAGAGTCCTCACTGGTCTGTCCTTTCAATGATCGCAAACTTGAGCAATTTTAGCATGTTTTCCTGTATTTTGGACTGTTCAGCGGTCACTTGTTTTTTATTGCTTGTTTTAGTTTTGTCTGTCATTTGTTAGTAGGAGAAAAGTAAATTTAGACTGTTTTAGGTGGACGCACTGAAAACGTTTACATGAGAGCATTAGTTGTGTGCAGCGATAGAAGGATGAAGTGAAGTGAATCAGAGCTGCACATGAGGAGTGTTTGAGAAGATGCTGTACCAGCAGATCTCATGTTACTGAGAGAATCTCCTTCAGCCTCGAAAACAGTCAAATTCAATTATAAACTGAGAGAGAGAGAGAGAGACGGAGCTCGTCTGTGGTAATGAAAGCTGTCTCACACACTCATGGTAATGAATGTGTGTGTGTGTGTGTAATGATGATCCTCTATCAGTCTGAACTTATCCGGCCTACACACTCACACACACACACACACAGCCGTGAACGTCTCTCGTCCATTATCGTGTGTGTCCGTGTCTTTTATCGGCTGCTGGTCTCTCGTCTCTCTCTTCTGCTGGAGTCCCACCGGACAAACCTGCAGGAACACAGAGAATTATTGATTTACCATTTACAGTCCTGTAGCTCTGCATCTGAGAGATGACAAATTACACTGAGAGAGAGTCCTGCTTCTGTGCCTCCATCACTAAACTTGTGCTGTCTGTTTTCACATAATACACAAATTACTAACAACTTGACAGGTTTTACTTCTATCTGGACTATAGAGAAATTTGTGTAATTATTACATGTTGCTTCATGTGTGTGAATGATTCATCATGCCAGTGAAACACTGTGTTTACAGCACGAGCTGTAACAAATGTAACTTGCTGAAAGTTCTGTCGATGACGTGAGCGTTCCATTTTGTAGCGGTGACTTCCGCTGATGATGTCAACGTTCTGTTGTGTCTGTCATTGCTCTATAATGGCAGCGTTTACTGTTTCATTGATCTTAAAGGGCATGTTCTGGATACATCGCTGTGTATACACATCAAGCGTTCGTGTTTGTTGCATCTTGCGATATTTTAGGACGCGTTCCGTTAGTTTGATATCCTTATTATATTTACGCCGAAGATAAATCGCAGCATGTCTGAGCACATGTGTGCAGTTCTGATATCAGGTGTCTGTTACCTGCTGTTAAACTCAGAGGAGTAATATAACTCTACTGTTCCCATCATTCACCGTTATATCTCAACAAGAACATCTGTGCCACAGCAGAGAGTTCCCCGCGTGACACACACAGTCTTTTCCTCTCAGACGAACATAAGAGGGAAATAAAAGAGCCTAAAAGCGCAAGCAGCTTCTCTTCTGTCTCGTGTCTCTTTCTGAAAGACTAGGGGAAAAATCCATTCTGCCTAATTCAAAGCTTGCTCTGGGACAGCTCGCGTGGCAGATTGCCGGCTAATTAGTTTAGAGGAGGGTTTAATTTGATTAAGTTTGCACAGGTCCCGCACAGCGCCGGTTGTGTCGGGCTCTGAGCGCGCGGGGCCCCGGAGCCCTGATCTGATTAACGCTTCTGCCCATTACAGCCTCTCCAGCTGCTGCCACAACACACACACACACACACACACACAACTGCACGAGAGAATCGCTGCATCTGATGCTGCTTTTGTTTTTGCATTAATAAAATGACGTCAGTAGGACACTGCTTCTTTTTCTTCTACTTTAGAATTTTCTGACGTCAAATTGTTGATTTAACAGATACTTAAATCGCAATGAAGTCCTGTTCATTTTGTCTAACATTTGCTATATTTTATAATATAGGTCCATATTTAGACGTTTCAATTAATCGATTCGATTAAAGCATTCGACAAAAATGGATCGCACATGTTTGGAAATATTTTATAGGCTATATTAGAATTCCAGGAGGTTAATTTCTATATTATGAATATAAAAATGCATTAGTGTCACTAGAAGCCTGTCTGGAGATTGTTTTCTTAATAACAAACCATAAAATAATTAAATGCATAGGCAATCAATCTTTTTCGGGGCTGTGAGATTTTTTTTTAATATAGCCTAATTTAATTATTATTAGTTATTTTGACAGAGCAAATTATATTGCTAGTTTTATTGCCAGTCTTAAAAGAGTTCGTTCACCAAAAAATGAAAATTTCTGTCATTAATTACTCACCCTCATGTCGTTCCACACCCGTAAGACCGTCTTCAGAACACAAATTAAGATATTTTTGATGAAATCCAAGAAGGATTTTTTATATCCTCAATAAAAACCAACTAAATTTACACAACAAAATCCAGAAAAGTAGTAAAAACAGTGGTTCAACCTTAATTTTATGAAGCGATGAGAATACTTTTTGTGTGTGTGTGTGTGCAAAAACAAAAAAATTACGACTTTATTCAACAAATTCCTGTCATTCTGCTACACTATATCTACATTCAGCACTTCCATGTTCTACTTCAGAATGCTGACTCATTCTTGGCTGACGCCTGTTCACGTGAGCAGCACGACACATGCATGTGATGCTGACACAGCAGACAGCTAATACTGAGTTGGCGTTCGGACATAAACACTGAAGCGCTGCACTGTGTTCACTATAGCTGCGTCCGAAATCAAATACTTCTCTACTATATAGTACGCGAAAAACAGAGTAGTATGTCCGAATTCATAGTATTCGAAAAACAGTAGGCAAAAAGTACCCGGATTACTTACTACTACCGGCGAGATTCTGAAGTGCACATATGATGGACACTTTACTATCCCATGGAGGATTTGCAAATGGAGTTGAAGTTGGTCATGTGACAGTAACAACATGGCGGATGTAGTACGTCCGAATTCATTCATTCTACACATATTCGTATATTGAACATACTTTTTCAACGGTCATGAAGTAAATTTAAATTCAAATGTAGTACATAAGTCAACAGTACCTGATTTCGGACGCAGCTTAGCCTTTTTCACACTTCCGTGTTTCCGGCGCTCGGCATCGCAGGGTAAATGTACTTCCGGCGACGTCTAAATCTAAGTGTTGTTGTAAGACAATACATTAAATATATATATATATATATATATATATATATATATATATTGTGCTCCCATTTGTTCAAATAGCAAAAAGAAAAAACTCCACAATAGTGTTTTCACAACTTTCAAAAGAGAAACACCAGCAGCGTTAACTAGTTTTTTGTAATTTGATGCAAAGATAATATAATACAAAGTATAATGTTATAAATGAAAACATAAAAAAAACTTTGCAGGATTTACGATGCTAATGACAGTTAAAACGCATCATCACAGTCAGTGAAAAAGGCGCGTAGAGCCTGACACGAATTTGTTTTTGTGCACCTAAAAAGTATTCTCGTTCTTCTGAAAGTGTTTCTCCTCTTTATTTGCAGAATCAGTTCTGGATCAGGAGTCACACCCGGAGACACGGGGCCCGTCTGCCCGGTGTCAGGGGTGAGTTTGCCGGGGAAGTTACCCTGCCTCACCCGTGTTAACCAGCGCACACATTTGCCCGCTAATCTCTTCAAAGCTTCTCGCGCACATCTGACTTTCAAATCCGAGTGTTTGTCTTGAAAATGGGCTCTAATCCCGATCCAACCCGACCCGACCCAGCCACACCAGCACCTTTAAAATTCATTGGCGATTAGCGGAAACAGTAACGAGGCTCTTTCTCATTCATGGCGCTTGTGTAAACAACAGGCTGTGATTGACAGGTGAGGTCTGTGATTGACAGCTCTCAAACAGGTCAGGCCGAGCGCGGCGGTTCTCATTTTTTAAAGCGCGCGGTGGATTCTGGCATGCCGCTGTTGATCGATAGTTACACTAACCAGCGTTTAACATTAGTGCACTTACTGTCCGAGAGGCTCCATTAATTTCTCCTGTAGTTCTGAAACACTCATATTTTGCTTTGCCATCACAAAAAAAGGCATTTTCCCGAGCACAAAATAAATATATAAATGAAAAGCGCAGGGTCTCGTGCTCTCAGGGACTAATTGAATTGTGTTTGGGTTGGTTTGGGTTGGCTGACAGTAATCGCATCCGATGGTCGGGCCATTAAAGCGAGGCGCGCTCGTCTCCCGGTGACCGATCACTGCTGAATGCAGATTGAGCTAATCAGAGAGAGAGATTGATGAGAGAGAGAGAGAGAAAGAGAGAGAGAGAGAGAGAGAGAGAGAGAGAGAGAGGGGATGAAGGATCAGGAAAGGATGAGACGCGACCCGTCTGCGTCACGCACGAAAACAGGAGCCGGTGACCCGCGTGAAACCCGCCGGGCGCGCAGCGGGTGCGCCAGCGAAGACGCGATTCAAGCGCTCTGTGTTTGCGATTTAGTACAAACAAAACTTTGTTTGACCATTTATGTAGGCTCATTTTAAAATCAGCAAAAAAAAAAAAAAAAAAATCCATATAAGCAAAATAAAATAAATAAATACTGGATTTTAATAAAGTGAAATAACGCTAAATCTGTCTCGTCAACATTTATTTTTCATTACATATGCATGATGTAAAATATCAAATTAACGGTGAGTTGAATTAGACAGTTCATTTAATTTTACTTTGTTTTATTTCGTTAATGTTTCATATTAATTATTGGCATCGATGTTTCCATAAACATCCATATAATCTTTCCATTGCACAAAAAGTTCTTTATAGTGGAAAAACGATTAAAATCTTCTAGAAAAAAAAAAGGTTGTTTTCTTTAACCCAGAATGATTCTTTTATGACACGTCACTGCATTAAAAACCCTATATTTTTAATTACTGTGGTATATTTCCTTAGTTAATTTGCATATTAATAATGTCATCTTTCATGTTTACTATTAGCTAACAATGAAATCTTAAAGTATAAACGCGTAACACTCGTTCTGAATCTCACGCGCGCGCGCACACAGGTGACTCTTCTCAGGTGTTCACGGAGATGAACACGTGCTGAAAGGTTTCATTCAAACCGTCCCGGTGTCCGCGGCGACTTGTTGCTGTCGTGTGTATATCGTCACGTCCCGGTACAGACGTTAATGCGCGCGGGTGATGCGGATGATGCGGCCGCTGACTGATGGAGTTTGAGAGGCACGTCAGCTCCGCCGCCGCTCACCCTAAATCAGCCAAATGCGCCGTGACGCGCCCGCCCGGGGCCGCGCCGGGATAACCAGGTTACACGCGCACGGAGAGAGAGCGGGTTACAGGGTCAGAAGTCAAAAGTCAAATGAATCCATATGCCTAAAAATTACACATTCAGCTGCATAAAAATATTTTTTTGTCCCTGATATGCGCTTATTATTGCGTAATTTTGAAATGTGAGTCTTATTGTTTGATTAAATATGCTCATTTAATGTATAACGTGCTTTTTAAATTATTTTTTGAAAGAGTTTGTGTGGATTGATCGCATTTAACATTCTTATAAAATCGTTTGAAATGTGTGTGTAATAGTGATTGACAGCAAACAGATGCGCGTGACCGTGAGCAGCAGGTTTCCGTAGAGTCATTTCTGATGAATAAACGAACGCAATTAAGTCAACATTAATTAGTATTTCATCTGAACCCGCGTTTATTTTATTTCACGATCATTTTACTTTATTTAAACGCAGTGTTGGTCCTTCTGACAACTCAAGGGGGTTTAAATAAAGGCCATTATTTGCGAAATCAAATTAAACTTCATCTCACACTACCACCAGAGCCACATTAAAGCTAAAACAATCCCACAATTCATTTAGCACGAGCTAGAACGGACCCATTTGCCCGCTCTTGAAAACTTGCCCATTCTCGCCTTAATGGCATTAGTCTTAATAGCCATTAATAGTCATTTATTTAGAATTATATTTGCGCGCGCGCACTCGCGAGGGTGATGCCCGCTTCAGCTCTGTTCGATAAAGGAATAAAACGGCTATGTGTAAAAAAGAAGGACCGAAAGATGAAATAGTTATAAAACGGCTATATGTAAAAAAGAAGGAGCGAAGGATGAAATAGTTGAGAGAAGAAGAGCAGGGTCGTGCTGGAAAGGGTTAACGCGGAGGTGCATTAGAGATGCATGGAGGAGCAGAGGGGAGGAGGCGTTCAGCACTGAGACATTGTCATGCAAACAGAGACCACCGCCTCGCCATTGTCTCCCGGACACCAACTTTATTATAAACACACCGCGAGCCGCCCGGCGCAGCAGAGCACCGGAACACCGGCACCGAGAGACTCCCGCGAGGACACCCCAGCGCAGACAGCGACTCCTTCTCTACACCGCGTTCCGCTGGACTTCTAGCGGACATCCCGACCCACCTGCTCGAGCGAGATTCACCCACACCTGCGTCTCCATCCGCCCTCCACATGTACAAAATGGATTACTCGTATCTGAACACATATGACTCGTGCATGGCGGCGATGGAGGCGTCGGCGTACGCGGACTTTAACTCGTGCAGTCAGACCAACACGTTCCAGTACAACCCCATCCGGACCGGCTTCAGCTCCAACCCGGGCTGCGCGCCGCTCGGTTCGGCCAGCTGCACTCTGGGCGCGCTGAGAGAGCACCAGCCCGCGCCCTACTCCACAGGTAACGCGTGCGAGGGCACACACATATGTGCATTATAAACATACAACTAAAACACTTCAGTGTCAAAATAACAGGTGTCAAATGTTGGATATTACATTTGACAAAGGCGTGGATATTTGTCAACAATATATCCAATATCCATTTTTCTTATTGTAATATTCGTTTCGAATGAAACAAAAAAAATGTTCCAAAAGTGTTTTTATGCCATTTCTGGTTCCCAAAATCAACGATCAGTTCCTAAAAGAACCATTTTTATATGAGTGTGAAGAACATTTTAATATTTTTTTTTTTTCCCATTATAAAGAACCTTTTGTGCATCTTAAAGGTTCTTCGTGGAACCATCGATGCCGATTAAGAAGCTTTATTTTTATTATTAGCAATTAATAAATAATTTGGATGATAATCCCAGTTGCAAAATCAAACGAGAATCCTATAGTTTTCCTAGAGTTAAATATGACTGCAGGTTTAATTTAATTCAATTAAAATAGGCTATAATTTGAGGCGCAAATCAATTTAAAGTAATTAATTTAATTATGTCTTGCAGATCTATGATTAAAAAGCGCGTTTATTGGACAAGATTTCATCCTGTCTCGGCTGATATTTTTGTGCAGTAAATGTAAATTATTGGCTAGGCCTAATTTATTATTACATTTTACATAATTCTTCACAGAAAACGTGTAGCTTATAGGAAGTCTGTAGTTTTACAATAAAATACATAAATTAATAAAAATAATAATAATAAGTCTATAAATTGACGCAGTCCGCAAATATATATTTTTATGGCACTGATTTTCTACCGAATAAAACGCAAAAAAAAACTAATAATCTAATAAATTTACAAAATAGGAATGAATTGTTTTCTTTCTTTCTTTGAACTGAAGTAAAATCTCTTTACGCTGAAGCTTAAACTCACAGATCTTCCTCCATCTTTCAGTTCCGTACAAGTTCTTCTCGGATCCGTCCGGACTGAACGAGAAGCGGAAGCAGCGGCGGATCCGCACGACCTTCACGAGCTCTCAGCTGAAGGAGCTCGAGCGCGTGTTCGCGGAGACGCATTACCCGGACATTTACACGCGCGAGGAGCTCGCGCTGAAGATCGACCTGACCGAGGCGCGCGTGCAGGTGAGTCTTCATCATGAACATACACTCGTGTTATTTACCAAAGAAACATGAAGCATTTTTTCACTTTAATGACTGCTTAGTTTTGAAATCCATACAAAATGCAACATTTTTAATGGCTGATTTTAATATTTTTTTGGTGGGCCTCTTAATTAATTTAGTTGATTTATATGAGGCTGCTGAAAAATACTTCTAAAGCATTTATTCGTCTTAGCAAATGTCAATTTTAGCATCTTAAAAATGAAGCGTCCAGAAGTGCTTTATTTTTGGTTCCCCAAAGAACCTTCTTAGAACCTTAGTGTGAAGAACATTTTTAATATTTGTGCAATGCAAAGTTTCCAGGTTTTTTATGGAAGCATCAATGCAAATAAAGAACCTTTTTGGGGGAGGGAAGAAATTTAAAGAAAGTAATGCTTTTATTCAGCAAGGATTAATAATCATAAATGTTTCATGAGCATCAAATCATCATATCAGAATGATTTCTGAAGGATCATGTGACACTGAAGACTTGCTTTGATCACTGGATATAAATTACACTTTACTATATATTTGTATATACTATATATAGTTATTTTAAATTGTAAAAATATTTTCACTGTATTTTGATTAAATAAATGTAGAGCAGAAGAGACTTCTTTCAAAAACATTAAAAAAATCTTACCGTCCAAAAACTTTTGACCAGTGTTGCATCTGTATGTGGGTCAAAGACATTTAGAAATGTACAAAAGTGATTTTATATACATAGAAAGCACATTAAATGCAAGTTAAACGTCTACTTTTACTGTTTCAAATACGTTTTATGAGAAAAGAATGGGTGAAATAATGTTCCATTTTCATTCAGTGTAACACTTACATTTATGTCAAAATTGAAATTGTACGTATTAAAATATATAGTGAGCATGCTAAATTGTATTGCATTTTAAATGAGTAAAAAATTCTTAATGGGTCAAAACCCCAATCAATAAAAGTATTGAGTCTTTTGGATTTTTGCTGTAAATATCCCTGACAGGATAGTAACACTGAATGACATTTTAGTGGCTGTCTTCTGTAATTCATGGTAAAAAAATGTATATTTAATTTTTGGGTCAAATTAAACATGACCCATTCTGATTACAGCTGTATTGTTTTGTCTTTGAACACATGCGTCACTCGTCCTCAGGTCTGGTTCCAGAACCGACGGGCCAAGTTCCGTAAACAAGAGCGTGCCGCCAACTCTAAAGGAGCGACCGGCAGCAGCTCCAGCACCAAGAAGCCCGGAGAGAATCGCTCTTCATCTGAGGACGACGAGTCCAAAGAGTCCACATGCAGCCCGACGCCCGACAGCACGGCATCCCTGCCCGGCTCCGGGAACATGGGCAGTCCCGGGGCGAGCAGCCTCAGTCCCAGCCCCGTCTCCGGCTCCTCCTTCAGCAACACCTCCATCTCACCCTCCATCCACCAGGGCCTGAAGAGCTCGCCATGGCCCAGCATCGGCTCCGGCGCGGCGGCCGGTGTCCAGACGCAGGACCTGCTGAAGGCCTGGCAGCCCGCAGACAGTATGGCGACCGGTCCGTTCGCCGGCGTTCTGTCCTCCTTCCACCGGAAACCAAACACAATCAAGACCAACCTCTTCTAGTGCGTCTCGTCACTCCGTCTGCTGCTGGTTTATTTGCTATAGAGCTCCTGATGTTCAACGGCTCACACTTCAGTAAGGTCTCGCGTGTTGACGTTAGTTAATGAGCAACTAAAAGCCTAGTGTAGGGCACTTGAAATTATTGAGTTGATGATCGAAAATGTATTTGTACAACATACTGAGAAGAATTGGGATTTAATAATGGATTTATTTTTAATTAATTAACTTAGTTTTAATTTTAATTCAGTTGTGTGAATTAAGCAACTCATAAACAGTTGATCACTAGAAAAAAAAAATGAACCCATTTGTTTCTCCTTATATAGGAACTTTTTGGCATAAAAATGAGTCGAGAACCCTACACTGTAAAAAAAATATTTTCATGATTTATCACATTTTTTCTTTTGTCAAATCAACTTAAATAATGTGGTTCAGATAACATAATATTTTTAGTCTCTATTGATTAAATCAATCTCCTTCATTGTATTAAATTTCAATGAACTCAAAATTTTAAGGCAGCCAGATAACTTAGTTTAAGTTAAACCAACAATTCTTTTTTACAGTGTAATATATATATATATATACCTAATTGTTTATTATTGTATGTATATATATTAGGGCTGTCAAGCAATTAAACATTTTAATCTAATTAATCGCACATCAAATTTAGCTGAGAAATTACCCCCATAAGATAATTTAAAGTGATTATTATATTAAAAAAGTAAATTAATACAATGAAGGGGATTGGTTTAATCAACAGAAACTCAAAAATATAATGTTATCTGAACCACATTAATTATTGAAGTTGATTTGACAAAAGAAAAAATGTTAACAAATCATGAAAATATATATATATATTTTTTTTTTACAGTGTAAGAGTGTATTTTTGAATTTGTTTTTTATAAGCTAATCATTTTGCATGCTTTTTTAAAAGGTTAACTAATTAGAATTTACAGTAAATTAATACTTCTACAGTATTTAATGGTCTTAGTTAACATCAAAAGTAAAAATGAACAACTTTTCTGCACCACAAAAGGTTCTTTAGATTATTAAAATAGTTATAAAAAAAATGCTTTTGAACTAATGAAACAATGAGACATTAAGAACGGTTAATAAACGCTGTAATAATATATTTCTGGTTATTAGCTCATGTTAAGTAATGCATTAACTAAAGTTAACAAATGAGACCTTATTGTAAAGTGTTTAATTTATTGTCATGTTGAACTCGTGGGCGTTTGTGTTGTGTGTGAGAGTGTGTGAGCGTGTGTTTGTTCTACAGCTGCGATCTTTTCCTCTTTATGGTCACGAGAGGATCTTTAACCCTGAAGATCTGCATCAACAGCGTTTGAATGAATTGTAATTGTCAGTAAATTAGATCTTCATTTCCTCGTAAATGAAGGTCTAGAAACATTCAGTCCAGCAGGAGCTTCAGAACAACAAATCAATTCTTTCATGTTGAACCCGCATAGAAACGTCTGTCCTCTGTCTTACTGATGAATCTATCACTGAAGAGAGAGTGTGTGTGTGTGTGTGTGTGTGTGTGTGTGTGTGTGTGTGTGACCCCAGAAACAAGCATAGTTAAGCCACTTGTAGTTAATTTATTGAAGGAAAAAACAAAAACACACACAAAAAAAAAAATGTTGGGATGGTTTTTTTAAGCTAGGCTTTTATTGAGAAATATTTTGTAAATATTAATATAAATACGATGTAGTTTCTTCTTTTTTTAATGTTTCAGTGCACGCCATGTGTTTCATGAATGATCTGCTGTATATAATCCATAAAAATGACAAAATAAAGAGATAAAACGAACATCTCCAGTCTGATCTCATGTTCACTTGGAACTCACAGGATATGACATCATCGTGTGATGAGGAATTATTTTACAATTTTTTATTCCGTTTTTGAGTAGAACAAGACAAGGCAAAAAACTAGCAGATGTTTTAATGTCATTATGAAAAATCAATCATTTTTAATGCTTGAATTAAATTCAAGTATGTTCTGAAAAATTAGCGTTTATTTGTGAATAAAAGCCTAAATTCAACCTTGATAACTTTTTCATGTTTGGGGAAACAAACTCTTTAAGCTTCATCAAAGTAATGTTGAGTTTGTTAGACAAGGACAACTTCAGAAGTAGCGTCTCAGGGAAACAACAATGTTCTTAAGACAATATCTGAGATGCTATTAGGAATTACATTTAGGAACATTTTATTTGTCTTAAGAACTTTCTTTTACGATTTTTTGTACATCCAGATTCAGTTGATTAAAAGACGTTGAAACGACTTTAAAAATGACAGTGGAAAAATCTATGTAATATAATATATATTATATACTATATAATAATATTACTAAATATTATATATGAAAATGACTGTCTCAAACATGTCTCAAAACAAAAAACGATAGCAGGTAATCACTTTATTTAATATTCCTGGGTTGCAATGTATTGAATGATAATCTATAAACCATATTATATATATATATATGTGCCAGTCTACAGAATTGGTAAAAAAATTAATCGTTTCCCACAAATTTTGTATGTATGCAAACTGTATAATATCTCAGGTACACATTTCAGTAATTGTACAGTTAATTCTCATATTGTATTTTCAGAAAGTTTTGGAATATTTTCCGTCTCCCCGAATTTGTCTATCGAAAACAACGATAAATAATTTAAGAAGGGTTTCATTGACCTATTAACATTTTGTTTACATCTACCTTGTAAATATATATATATATATATATATTTTGCTATTTTTAAAAAATGTTTCCACAGGTAAATCAATAAAAACAATATTTCAAGTGTAATTTATGAGATTTGTTGTATTTTGAATCCAATCTATCTTTGTAAAAGGCAGAAAGTTGATCATAGTGATTTCAAAGTGGTTCAGTGTTTCAAACACTATAATAACATCTTAGTTGATCATTCAATATACTTCATTTTTGGACAAAACATCCCATGTTTCTGTCGTGACTATAGTGACCACATCACATTACAGGATTTTAACTCGCATGCTAAAACATACTGATGATTTGTATAACTGTACTAAACACCCAAAAAAGTTTGCTTAATTGCAGAAAAAGGTGTTTGTTTGTGACGTTCCTTAAAGCTCCACGCAGATTTTTAGACTTTGAAACACATTTAGCTCAAAATGACGGACGTATCTGCTGTGAAAGAGAGGGAGGAACAGGGATATTTCCTGATCAAATCAGGACTGAAACACACACTGTTTCGGTAGTGACATGAACATGCCGGACACAATTTTTCATTATTTAAAATTAAAATATAAGATATATACAGGGCCCAATTAGTCACATGACCAGTTTGGACATTTAGGGGTGTATTCACTTTTGTGGCCAGCGGTTTAGACATTAATGGTTGAGTTATTTTGAGGCGACAGCAAATTTACAAGCTGTACACTCACTACTTTACACTGTAGCAAAGTGTCATTTCTTCAGTGTTGTCACGTGAAAAGATATATTTACAAAAATGTGAGGTACTGTGTATATATTTTTAACTTCACTTTAAAAAAAAAAAAATCATAAATATATTTTTAAAAACATTTCGCAAGTTGAAATGTAGGGGTCAGGGTTCGGGACAGCCACCTCCCAATTAAAAAGTACCCAATAAATGATGATTTTATATATATTAAGCTTATGGATATTTTAAATATTATTGTGGGATTCAATAGATAATAGAAGGATGTTAGTAAACATCTAAAATTTGAATACTTAAATGCTTTTTAGTATATATATATATATATATACATATATAATGATAATTACATTTGTTCATATAAATATAATTCCAAATGTAATTACGAATTCCACAAAATGTTTATTTGTGCTCAATGAAACACTTTCTTTTACTGATGGTGATTTTAGTTTTTATTAAACTGAAAAAAAAAAACACAACAAAAAACACATTAAAAAGGTCAGTCATTTAGCACAAATATTAACTTACAACAACAGAGTTAAAATGATTATACAGCAAAGAAATGGATGAAGGGGCGAAAGACTTCTTAAGTTAATACACAAAGAAATATCTAGAATAATTCTGCTAGAACATATACATGCATTTAGGAGAAACACCCCAAAATGATAACATTAAAAAGACTGTTAAATAAAACAAACAAAGCTATTGTGATGAAAACACAGAAAACATGGAGTGCTTCATTTAAAAAGAATGAGGTAAAACTCAAGCTTTCCCACACTGAACCTCATGTGACGTCTGTGGAAATGTGAGACTGACAAACAAACACTGGATCTGAATTCTGTTAGAAATGAATCAGCATTTGAATCTCACATCCGAACGAACGGACAAATAGAAAAAGATTCACATGTAACATATGAATTTAACCGTTTCCTCTCAAATGGTCATGATGATGGCGCAGCGCCACCTGCTGAGGGGACTGTGTTATAACATCCTCCGATCTTTCACACAAACCAAACATCTGTGCCAGATGATCCTCTGAACGAAGAGAAACGAACGTCCCTTGTGTTGACGAACACACACGAACACAAACTGCTTCAAGTCACGGCTGGTTTTGGCTTATTTCCCTTTCCTTTAAAGTCCTGAAACATGCACAAAAAACAAACTAACACTTCAGTCACCTTCAGCGCAAAGGTGAGGAATGTTCTAATGATGTCACTTCCTCCGGATGCAGACGACAGGAAGTGGAGGGCGGGGCTGTAGTGAAACTTCCTTTTTGACACGTCGACTTGTTTAAATAATAACACAAACTATAATGACATGAGATTAAATTAAAACCAGGTCAAATTCTACCAGTGCAAAGTTCAGGCCCGGATTCTGCGGCTCGGTCCGGTCTGGATCAGGATTGGCTCACTTTTGCTGCTGCTGTTGTTTTAAGCTGGCCAATAGGATCTTCTTATGGGCGGGGTCATGAACGCCCGCCTCTTCCAGATCCTCCTCTGTGATGTCACTGCAGGAAAGAGACGTGATTGGATGATGGTTTAATCTGATTGGCTCTTGCTGAGCAGCGCTGAGAAAAGTAACAGACATCATGTGACATTTTACACCTGAATAATGACACCGATGAACTTTAATAGACACGAAGTTAAAAACGCATGGGAAACCTTCTGAAAATAGGATCAATTACTCACATTTGTAAAGAGTTATGGTGTGTTTATTGTTTGAATTTCCCTAAAAGGGATGAATATAGTATTTATTATTATTATTCTGAAGCCTGAAGACTTGAGTTCGCTGTGATTTGATAAAAAGCAGCGAGCGACAGAAGTCAGTCGTGCGAGTTTGAACCATCACAAGGCTGCGGTATGAGCGAGTGTGACAGAGACTCGTACCTGAGGAACTCCAGATCGTCCCAGCCGTTGTGCAGCAGCCCTTCCTCATAATGCTGCAGACCGAGCTTCTGCAGCCACTCGCCCACACTGACCTCCACCGACAGACTGCTGCTGCTGCTCTCGTCATGCCACATGCCCTGTGCACACACACACACACACACACACACACACACGTCAGTTCGGCTGTGAGATAGAGCAGGTTAATGCAGCAGGACTTTCCCTGATGCTGAAGCTCCTGTTATTTGCTGCTAAAGGAGGCTCAGAAAAGCTTCATATTGACCAGGGATTTTCATCAGGGGTCAAAGGTGAAAGATGTGTCCACCCCTAAGGAGAACATTTTCAAATATCGGCTTTAAAATGATTTACAGTCCATTTTAGCATGAGGATATAGTATATAATATTAATAATAAGAACTATTATTATTATTATTAACAACAACAACACCACAATAATAATAATTATTTACTATTATTCAAATATTTTTATTTGATTAAATATTACAATTAATAAAATGATAAAATATATTTATTTATTTATTTATTATACAAATTAAATTAAGAAATATTAACCCTAAAGTACAGTAAAATATAATATTTATTATTATTATTTAAATATTTTTATTTCATTATATTATAAAATTAATACAATTGTAAGATATCATATTTATTTGATTATTTATTTATTTATTTAAATTATACAAATTAAAGAAAAATAATAATAATAAAAATAATATTTATTATTATTATTATTTAAATATTTTTATTTTATTATATTATAAAATTAATACATTTGTAAGATACCATATTTATTTTATTATTTATTTATTTACTTAATAATTATACAAATTAAAGAAAAATAATAATAAAAATAATATTTATTATTATTTAAATCTTTTTATTTTATTATATTATAAAATTAATACATTTGTAAGATATCATATTTTATTATTTATTTATTTATTTAATAATTATACAAATTAAAGAAAAAAATAATAATAAAAATAATATTTATTATTATTATTTAAATCTTTTATTTTATTATATTATAAAATTAATACAATTATAAGATATTTATTTTATTATTTATTTATTTAATAATTATACAAATTAAAGAAAAAAAATATTTATTATTATTATTTAAATCTTTTTATTTTATTATATTATAAAATTAATACAATTATAAGATATTTTTTTTATTATTTATTTATTTAATAATTATACAAATTAAAGAAAAAAATATTTATTATTATTTAAATCTTTTTATTTTATTATATTATAAAATTAATACAATTGTAAGATATCATATTTATTATTTATTTATTTATTTATTTATTTAATAATTATACAAATTAAAAAAAAATAATAATAAAAATAATATTTATTATCATTATTTAAATATTTTTATTTTATTATATTATAAAATTAATACAATTATAAGATATTTATTTTATTATTTATTTATTTAATAATTATACAAATTAAAGAAAAAAATATTTATTATTATTATTTAAATCTTTTTATTTTATTATATTATAAAATTAATACAATAAGATATTTATTTTATTATTTATTTATTTAATAATTATACAAATTAAAGAAAAAAATATTTATTATTATTTAAATCTTTTTATTTTATTATATTACAAAATTAATACAATTGTAAGATATCATATTTATTTATTTATTTATTTATTTAATAATTATACAAATTAAAGAAAAATAATAATAAAAATAATATTTATTATTATTATTTAAATCTTTTTATTTTATTATATTATAAAATTAATACAATTATAAGATATTTATTTTATTATTTATTTATTTAATAATTATACAAATTAAAGAAAAAAATATTAATTATTATTATTTAAATCTTTTTATTTTATTATATTATAAAATTAAAACAATTGTAAGATATCATATTTATTTTATTATTTATTTATTTAATAATTATACAAATTAAAGAAAAATAATAATAAAAATAATATTTATTATTATTATTTAAATCTTTTTATTTTATTATATTATAAAATGTATACAATTATAAGATATTTATTTTATTATTTACTTATTTAATAATTATACAAATTAAAGAAAAAAATATTTATTATTATTATTTAAATATTTTTATTTTATTAAACTGTAAAATTAATACAATTATAAAATATATTTACTTTATTATTTATTTATTTAACAATTATATAAATTAAATAAAGAACTACTAACCCTAAAGCACTGTTTGTTTTTAAATTAGACAATTAATACAAATATAAAATATTTTTTCATTAATTATTCATTTTAAAATAATAATGATGAAATATTTCTGTACAAAAATACTAACCCTAATGTACTGTAAAATAATAAAAGTTAACAATAATCATCATTTTGTTTTATAGTACAACTATAAAATTACAATACTAACATTGATGGCTGTCTTAGTTTCTTTGCTTTCAAACGATAATTTTGTTTTTGGTGCAAAAAACTTTAAAAAGATTCTCTTTTGTTGATTTATAAATGATTCTCATTACAAATTTGGGAAAATGGTGTGTTTTTAAACGCACATTAAGTTAATGCATTAGTTATGAACTATAAGCAATATATTTCACAGCATTTATTAATCTTTGTTAATGTTAAATCATAAAAATACAACTGTTCATTGTTAAGTCCATTATATAATATTAACAGATACTTTTGAGTTTAATAATGTAATCGTGAATGTTGAAATTCAAGCTGCAGTCCGTAAGTGTTGCCTCTTTGTCGCCATCTCTGTTTGAAACCTGCAATTGCAGTTATTTGCATCTTCATGTGGGCTGTGCGTCAGCGCGGATGAATCTAATGTTTGCTGTCAGTCATCACACCGGTGTGGATACTGTACTTAGATTCTACATCTTGGAAGTATGACCAAAATAAGAATTCTCACTGGAAAATGTCATCTGAACAACATGTCTGCCACTTTTGTTCACTCTTTGTTCTAAAAAACGCATTATGTACTGGTTATTTACTTGCTCAAAAATTGATTTTGGATCATTTTTTACCAAAAAAAAAGCAGCTTTAACTGTTATGTATTCCTGCTACTCCCCACCAGAGGTCGCCGGTTCACCATTTCATTGCACACACAGTTATACTTCACTCTGGACAACATTTCCCACAATCCCTCACCTAGGAACCAATCACGCTCTCACACCTGTCTCTCATCAGTGACCCTTTATAAGCTGCACTCAAACACACACTCATGGCTGAGTATTGTTTAGCCTTTGTTTGACCTCGTCTCCGTGTTCCTTGCCTTGCCTGTGTTTTTGACCCTGGACAGTGTTCTTGTTGATGATGCCTTGACCTTTGCTTGTGTTTGGATTACCCTTTTGCCTTGCCCTCTTGTATCTGTTTGCTGGTGTTTGACCTCTGCCTGTACGACTACGCTGACTGTAATAAAGCCTGCACGTGGATCCCCAACTCTGTCGTCCAGTTCCCTAAGATTAGTAAAATGCTGTATTTTTCATTGTCAGTTCATGATGACTAATGCAGTTAGTCTGATCTGATCGTGGGCTTCTGTCTGTGTTTGTCCTCACCTCCTCAGGCAGGTCTTCAGCGATGCTCTCCTCCTGTATGGAGCGCGGTGGGAAGGTCAGGCCTCTCACGTGAGGAGCCGCCGGCCCCTTCACAACCCCGCCTCGCTCTCTCCCCGACGGATACTCCACCTCGCTCAGCGTTTTGGCCATCTGCAGCACCGAACACGACTGGTCGTCCAGGCCAGAGGCTCCGCCTCCTCGGCGGAAAGGGGCGGGGGTCGGGTTTAGCATGGGCGGAGTCTCCAGACAGAAGGCCACGCCTCCTCCAGGGGGCGATACAAAGCTGGGAGACGACAGCGGTTTGGACGGAACGGCAGATGGAGGCGGTATCTTGATGTCGGCGAGGTCCGGAAACATCCGCGGTTTTCCGAACGAGTTCTCCGCCATCTCCAAAGCTCCTTTGGGCAGCGGCGGAGGAGGGAAATCAGGTGGAGGGCGATTCAGCGACCCGACGTGAGGCCCAATGTTCCCATCATCCTCCGAAGACCCCTCCTCGCTGATGGGGCGAACCGGGCGTCCACCCGTCTGCCAGCGGCCCTGCGCCGAACTCCCACTGGGTGGCTTGTTTTTCCCCACGCCTCCCACAGGAGCAGCCGTTTTATTGGCTAGTGGAGGGAGGGCGGAGCCTGGGAGGAGGTCAGAGGCCAGAGCGGATTGGTTAGGAACGCCTTCTAGAATGTAGTAGGCGGGGTTATTGAAGCTGTTTTTGCATGTTGTGGCGTCACCATCAAACGGATCCTGTTTGCCTCTGACAAAGCAAAACAACAGACAGTCAGGGTTATTATCGTTGACTAACACTAAAAGCATAAAAAACATTGTTATTTGGAAAAAAAGTAACTAAAAATTAAATAAAATAATAGCATACAGTAATATACTAGTAATAATTACTATTATTTAATAAAAAATGTACCAAATAAAATACAATAATGTAATAATGAAAATAAATGTTTTTTATTTAATAAAACAATAACATGTAACGTGTGTATAACGTGCGCATGTAATGTGTGAAGCGTGTATGTAATGTGTAACTTGTGTGTGTATGTAACATGTGAAGCATGTGTGTGTATGTAACGTGTGTGTGTGTGTGTGTGTAATGCATGTGTTAGTGAGTTTGTCCACCTGTTCTGCGCGCTGTCTTCTTTAGAAGAGTGTGTGTGTGGATGTCGCCCCGTGATGCTCTTATCTCCCTCCTCCGATACCTTACCGAGGTCAGCTGACCCCAACTTCCTGCTGGTGGACGGTCTAAAAGGAACAGAATGAAAGCTGCCATCACTCAGTGTGTGTCTGACGCTTCACTGGACCAAAAACACGCTTGCAAAAACACAGTGATCATGTCAAGAAATGAACGATGACTTGTTTTTGACTCACTTGACATAATCGTGTCCGGCTCTCGGAGGAAGAGTTCTGCCTTTGGGTCCGCCCGTCTCATCCTTGTCAACACTGATCCACTCTGAGAGAAACGACAAACAGATGACAACAATGAAGGGGTGAAACAGGTAGAGAGAAAATGAATATGTAGGGCTCATGATGTCCACACACACACTCAGTACCGTAGAGTCGTTCTCTTGTGCCCATGCGCTCTGACGGGACTCGGACCCTCATGGAGCCGCGGATGTTTCCCGTCTCCTCACCGCGGTGGGACAGATACGTGTGAAACTGCTGCGCTGTGCTGCCAATCATCGACTTCAGAGCCAAAACACACTCACCTACACACACACACACACAAGAAGAAACCTTGACTAACAATTTGACTAATGTAATTTTATTTAATAACCCCAAAAGTGCTCTACAAAAGGCACAAGAATGCAGTGCTTCAGTCCAGACTGTATTCTCAGCACGGCCACAAGGTGGAGCTGCAGCAGACATCAGTGTAGCTCAGTTTTCAGATACAGTCTGAAGATCATCTATCTGAGCAAGTTAGTTAAACACGTTTATGTCAGGTGCCTGAACAACAACTTTTAACGAGGTTAATTACAGCCAGAACGATTCCCATCAGACGCTCACGCACCGTATGATTCGTATCCGTCCAGAGATTTAACTGTCAGCAGAAGATGTTGGTCCTGTAGATACTCGATGTCGGATAAGATGGGCTTGAGTGTCGTCAGCTGTTTGGAGGACCAGCCCACACGCAGGAAGTTCACGTTATCACTGCTCTGAGTGTCGTTTTCATAACTCTTCTTAAACTCTAAACACACACACAGGTTACACGTCACTCAAATATGAGCAGTAATAACAGTGATTTTTTGCCAATAATGTGGCAGACTAACAATTCTGATCCTCAGTCAAGTCCCAGTCCACATTATTTCCTGCTGCACATTCGGTTTAACCCAGAAACAAGGAAGTTCAATGCATGTGAATGTTTTTCATATTCTTTTTATCATATTCTTTTATCAGTTGGTATGGAGTTCAACATTCATCACTATCGCTGCCGGAAATCTGATCTAGAAAAGTCTGGTGGATTCACCAAGATGATTCTTAATGTTTAAAACACTCGAGGCATGTTTTCTGACTAATGAACTCGAGGAAGAATATTTCATTTTTTATGCAACAAATAAACACCAATAATTGCATTTTAATGCATTATTTAATTTTTTTTTTTATAATTTAACATGCATAGAATGATTTTCTGTCAACATTTCTCAGTGATGGCATGAATAAACATATTTTATTATATTCATTTATATGCACAAATATATCAATGCATAGTAATAAACAGCATTAATTGCATATTTAATGCAATGTTTATTTGCATATCTTTACTAAAACATTTTAATATATTTAGAATGACATTTTAAAGTGACAACATGAATAAATAAATAAGAATATTTAATTCCATTCATTTATATGCACTAAAATAATAATGCATAGTAATAAACATCAATATTTGCATATTTAATGCAATATTTAATTTTTTTTTTTTTAATAATTTAATGTATTTAGAATGACTTCTGTCAACATTTTTTAGGGATATATTTTTAATGAAACATTTGAACATTTTTTACAAAGATTTTTTTTAGTGATGACATGAATAATTAATAATATCTAATTGTATTCATTTATATGCACTAATATAATAATGCATAGTAATAATCATCAATATTTGCATATGTAATCGCATATTTTAACTGAAACATTTTAATATATTTAGAAAGGCTTCAGTCAACATTTCTCAATAATGACATGAATAAATATGACTATTTAATTATATTCATTTATATGCATTAATATAACAATGCATAGTAATAAACATCAATATTTGCATATTTAATCATATTTTACTGAAACATTTTAATATGCACTAATATATCAATGCATAGTAATAAACAGCATTAATTGCATATTTAATGCAATGTTTATTTGCATATTTTTACTAAAACATTTTAATATATTTAGAATGACATTTTAAAGTGACAAAATAATATTTAATAATAATATTAAAATAATATTTAATTTATATAATAATGCACAGTAATAAATATCAATATTTGCATATTTAATCATTTTTACTGAAACATTTTAATATGCACTAATATATCAATGCATAGTAATAAACAGCATTAATTGCATATTTAATGCAATGTTTATTTGCATATTTTTACTAAAACATTTTAATATATTTAGAATTACATTTTAAAGTGACAACATGAATAAATAAATAAGAATATTTAATTCCATTCATTTATATGCACTAAAATAATAATGCATAGTAATACACATCAATATTTGCATATTTAATGCAATATTTAATTTTTTTTTAAAAATAATTTAATGTATTTAGAATGACTTCTGTCAACATTTTTTAGGGATATATTTTTAATGAAACATTTGAACATTTTTTACAAAGATTTTTTTTAGTGATGACATGAATAATTAATAATATCTAATTGTATTCATTTATATGCACTAATATAATAATGCATAGTAATAATCATCAATATTTGCATATGTAATCGCATATTTTAACTGAAACATTTTAATATATTTAGAAAGGCTTCAGTCAACATTTCTCAATAATGACATGAATAAATATGACTATTTAATTATATTCATTTATATGCATTAATATAACAATGCATAGTAATAAACATCAATATTTGCATATTTAATCATATTTTACTGAAACATTTTAATATGCACTAATATATCAATGCATAGTAATAAACAGCATTAATTGCATATTTAATGCAATATTTATTTGCATATTTTACTAAAACATTTTAATATATTTAGAATGACATTTTAAAGTGACAACATGAATAAATAAATAAATAAGAATATTTAATTCCATTCATTTATATGCACTAAAATAACAATGCATAGTAATAAACATCAATATTTGCATATTTAATGCAATATTTATTTATTTTTTTTAAATAATTTAATGTATTTAGAATTACTTCTGTTTAATGAGTTTCTTACCCTCCAGACACGTCGAATAAAACTCGATGAAGAATTTGGTTCTGCTGGCCGTCTTCACGATGGCTTCGATGTTCTCAAACTCAATATACGCCTGTTCTGAAGACTTGGGCAGACCTGCGGAGGAAGAGCAGCTCAAAACGGACGTTCACCGGAAACACAAAACAGAGCGATGACATCACGTGCCGTACCTTTCTTGGAGACAAACTGTGAGGTCACGCCCACCTCAAACGTGCCGAAGACGGGCGAGTGATCGCTGGTGACGATGTCATCCGTACAGCCTGACAGAAACACGGTCAACACAAATATAATTTGCATATTTATCTGAGTGGGTGGCATATGCAAATCAGCCTCAATAACCAACAAAACTTCACATGCTTTCATAACACACTTTTGTCAGCCTAGTATTTGTCATATTAACTGATCCAAATATTTATAATTACTTGTTGATTAGATGATTAATTATTCATATTATGTGATTAATCGATTTTTTAATATATATCATTATGGTTTTTATTTTGACTCCACAAGCTGATCCACCATGTTGATTTTTAATGTTTAATGCAAGAAGTAAAAATAATAAAATTGATAAATGAACCCAATTAAGCCTATTTGCAACTGCTGAAAAAATATGCATGTTTAATCAAATATTTCTACTAAAACATTTTAATATATTTCGAATGACTTCTGTCAACATTTTTCAGTGATGATGCGAACAAATCAGTGAATCAGTTTTGAATCAATTCAATATAATGGACGGTTTGAACTGATTCACAGAAATTTTTCCTACTTTATGGAAAACTAAAATAGCAAGTGTGTTATAATTACATAGATTAATGATAATATATAACGCAATATAAATACATTTTACACCCCCAGTCAAAAGTTTGAAATAATTACGATTTTTTAAATGTTTTTGAGACTGCATTTATTTGATCATAATTTGTTAAAATATCTGTGAATATATAGTGAAGTGTAATTTATTCCTGTGTTTATTCCAGTCTTCAGTGTCACATGATCTTGATTTGCAACATTTCTGATTGTTATCAGCTGTGCTGCTTCAGATTTGTGTGGAAACCGTCATACTTACAAGAAAGATTTCTAATAACTTTAAATGAATCGTATTAGTTGACGTCATACCGTAAGAGTTGCACACGATGTGTGTCTCAGGATACGATTTCCAGAGAATTCTGTCGCACCACGAAGGAACGTTGGTCCGCATCTAGGAGACGAGAGGGAACAGAGGAGGTATTTAAAGAATGCAGGACGCTTCACTTCCTTTGGCAAAGGTCAGATCACAGGAAGTAGCTTCCTTAGAACCGTAAACATGTTAGCACAGGATTCTATCTTTATACTCAATAATGTGAACTTCTTCAAGACAATTTGAGAGTAATTTTAGGGTGATGTGAAGCATCTGAGGTGACGCACCCCTGTGGCTTTCTGCTTCTGCCAGACGTACGTGTCTCGGGAGCCGCGCTCATAGCGGTACGTGGGCGGGTAAGTGATCTCCTCCTCCGCTGGACACACACATACACACACAGGAAATTATGCGGCAGGGAAAGGAAGTATTGCTGAGCCAAGAGACTCAAATCTCAAAGGCACATTTAGATAATCTAGAGAAAAACTCTAGAACAAACATGCATTTAAAAAACGAAATAAAACTGTCAATCCTTGTACACGAAGGTACATTTCTCACAGAATGTGTCCAGGTTTTTTGTAATTAATAAATATATATAGTAAATAATATAATATACTAAGTTATAATACTGGAATCTCATTATTGCAATGTTTTGTTGACACTTTACATTAAGTTCCCATTAATGAATGCATTAATTAACATTAACAATGGGCAGTACATTTGTTACAGTATTTATTCATCTTTGTTAACATTAGTTAATAAAAATGCAACTGTCCAGACACACAGACGGACAGATGGACACACACACAGATGGACAGACAGAGGTGAGCCGCACCGAACCGAAGGAAGACCTTGTTCTTCTCCCTCTCCAGATTTAGCTGGTCCACCTTCAACAATGGCTCAAATTCCTTCCTGTTGATGTAGTTGAGGATTTCCTGTGAGAGAGAGCGAAAGAGAGAGAGAGAGAGAGTCATAGACACGCCAGTGTTCAGACGCCACAGCTGTGCAGGTTACAGGTTACTAGTGTACTGCGCAGTGGAATTGTGGGATACAGATCAATGAAACAGATCATCCAGGTCTTCCATGCACACAGACCCTTCATATGCACAGCAAGCACACTGCAATCATATGTGAGGCTTGTTACAGCCACAGAATAAAAAAAATTAATAAAAAAATTCTTACAATTCTGACTTTATTTCTTGCAATTGTGATTTTTTTTCCACAATCCTGATTTTTTTTCTCAATTCCAAGTTTATATCTCACAATTTTGACTTTATTTCTTTCTTGCAATTGCAACTTTCCCCCAGAATTCCGACTTATCCTGAATTCCGAGTGTATATCTCGCAATTCCGACTTTTCCCCACAATTCCAACTCTTCCCGAATTCCGAATTTATATCTAGCAATTCCAACTTTATTTCTTGCAATTGCGATTTCTTCCCCCCACAATTCTGACTTTATTTCTCGCTATTGCAACTTTTTCCCCATATTTCTAACTTTTCCTTTATATCTCACAATTCTGACTATTTCTTGCAATTTTTTTTCAACACAATTTTGACTTTTACTCAATTACGAGTTTATATCTCGCAATTCCGACTTTTCCCCACAATTCCAACTCTTCCCGAATTCCGAATTTATATCTAGCAATTCCAACTTTATTTCTCGCAATTGCGATTTTTTCCCCCCACAATTCTGACTTTATTTCTCACTATTGCAACTTTTTTTCAACACAATTTTGACTTTTCCTCAATTTTGAGTTTATATCTCAACTTTATTTATCGCAACTGCAACTTTTTCCCCCAACAATTCTGACTTTTTTGTCAATTCCGACTTTATTTTTTTTTCCGCAATTGCGATTTTATATCGCGCAATACTGACTTTTACTCAATTATGAGTTTATATCTCGCAATTCAGACTTTTACTCAATTACGAGTTCATATCTCGCAATTCTGACTTTTACTCAATTACGAGTTTATACCTCGCAATTCTGACTTTTACTCAATTACGAGTTTATATCTCGCAATTCAGACTTTTACTCAATTACGAGTTCATATCTCGCAATTCTGACTTTTACTCAATTACGAGTTCATATCTCGCAATTCTGACTTTTACTCAATTACGAGTTTATATCGCGCAATTCTGACTTTTACTCAATTACGAGTTTATATCTCGCAATTCAGACTTTTACTCAATTACGAGTTCATATCTCGCAATTCTGACTTTTACTCAATTACGAGTTTATATCGCCCAATGCTGACTTTTACTCAATTACGAGTTTGTATCGCGCAATTCTGACTTTTTTTTCTCTCAGTTCCAAGTTTATAATTGCAGCTTTGGCTTTTTTCTCATAATTTCAAGTTTTTATCCCACATTTCGGACGTTACATCTCCCGTTTCTGACTTTTTTTCTTGCAATTGCAAAACTCGCAATTTAAAAGTTATCTCGCAAGTCTGACTTTATTTTTTGCAATTGCAAGTCTACATCTCACATTTCTGATTTTTTTCACACAATTTGGACTTTATAACTGGCAATTTAAAAGTTTATAATTCACAATTCTAAATTTTTCTCAGAATTGCGAGTTTATATCACAATTCTATCTTTATTTCTCGCAATTGCAACTTTTTCTCACAATTCTAACTTTATTTCTTGCAATTACGATTTCAAACTCTGACTTTTTTCTCGCAATTGAGTGTTTTTCCACACAATTTGGACTTTATAACGCATAACTGAGACCCAAGTCAGCTACAGATAATAATATTACAATATCTCATTAGATTCTCATGATAAGGTTTTACAACAACTAATGCTGTACACACAGAAGACCTTTACATTCTGAGAACACCAGAATACTTTTATCAAAAGCGTTTAGTTTACGTGTTTCATGGCACTTTACCTGAATGTCCATGTCCAGGCGGTAGTTGAGATCCCCGAACCAGAACAGATGCGTGAATCTCAGCGAGATGTCGAAGGAGTTCAGCTGTTTATCGCCCAATGACAGCTGACGCAGGATGTCCAGATAGTTCTGGTTACGTCTACCAGGGGTCAAAGGTCATTAGTACTCATTGGCACTGCCGCAAAACAAACCATGAATTGAGTATTTGCTGGTTGAGTCAGTGTTTTAAATCACACCTGTGGATTTTTTCATTGCCGGACGTCAGGTGACAGTTAACGAAACCAAATGATGTTCCATTAAACATGAAGGATACGCCCACTGCTCCTTTGTTTCCTAGAAAACAGACAATAACAAATAAATAAATGCATATGACCGAATCAAAAACATAGTGATGAACAGCTGAGCTATTGTCACATGGTGGTTCAGTAACTTCACTGGTCTTAAATCAAGATACATTTAACAATAAGACAAAAACAAAGGAAGTGTTTGAGTCAATTGCTCTGACCGAGTGTATTGGCGATTCCTGTTTTGACGCTGGACATTCCCACGTGACTGATGCGGTTCTCATGTTCCGCCTTCACTAAGACCACGATCTTGATGTTCCACAGCGTCTGCACTGCAATCTACAACACAGAAATCAAACATCCATTCCTCCTACTCCTGCTTTTCACTCATTAGGTTACAGTGGAAAGATCAACCGCCAGATGAGAAACACAGACGGCTGACACGGCAGACAAAAACACATAAAACTCTAAATAAAGTCACAGTCATAACCGTCGTGGCATCATTAAAACTGCACATGCAGAATGACTACAGAAGCTCTTCATGACACAGATTTTAGTCTCCATCTCTCACCGGTTTATAGTCAATCTCTGTGTATTCTTTGAGGGCGCAGCGGAGCGTTTCCACCCATTCCTTATCACACACAGAGTTCTCCTGCGTACCGAACACATAGATGTCATTAGGGATTGTGACCGCCATTTCATCCAGAGTTTTCCCCAAGCCTCGAGATAAAATCCACGATCCCATCGATTTAGGAGCAGGAACGCTGCCTGCAGAGAGAGACAAAGACTATGACACAAAGACGACATGATTTTTATGAGAAATGTTTTGGCCCGCCACCACGATGCTATGGTAGCTATGGTGTTGTGGTCAATTTTCCTCAATTTCGAGTTTATATCTTGAAATTCTGTATTTATTTCTTGCAATTGTGACTTTTTTCCAAAATTCTTACTTTCCCTCAGTTCCGACTTTTCCCTAATTCCAAGTTTATATCTCGCAAATTCTGACTTTATTTCTTGCAATTGTGACTTTTTTCCACAGTTCTGACTTTCTCTTAATTCCGACTTTTCCTCAATTCCAAGTTTATATCTCACAATTCGGACTTTATTTTTTGCAATTGCGACTTTTTTCCAAAATTCTGACTTTCCCTCAGTTCCGACTTTTCCCTAATTCCAAGTTTATATCTCACAATTCGGACTTTATTTCTTGCAATTGCGACTTTTTTCCACAGTTCTGACTTTCCCTTAATTCCGACTTTTCCTCAATTCCAAGTTTATATCTCACAATTCTGACTTTATTTTTTGCAATTGCGACTTTTTTCCACAGTTCTGACTTTCTCTTAATTCCGACTTTTCTCTAATTCCAAGTTTATATCTCACAATTCTGACTTTATTTCTTGCAATTGCGACTTTTTTCCACAGTTCTGACTTTCTCTTAATTCCGACTTTTCCTCAATTCCAAGTTTATATTTCATAATTCTGTATTTATTTCTCGCATTTGTGAATTTTTTCAAAATTATGACTTTCCCTTAATTCCGACTTTTCCTCAATTCCAAGTTTATATCTCGCAATTCTGACTTTATTTCTTGCAATTGTGACTTTTTTCCACAGTTCTGACTTTCTCTTAATTCCGACTTTTCCTCAATTCCAAGTTTATATCTCACAATTCGGACTTTATTTTTTGCAATTGCGACTTTTTTCCAAAATTCTGACTTTCCCTCAGTTCCGACTTTTCCCTAATTCCAAGTTTATATCTCACAATTCGGACTTTATTTCTTGCAATTGTGACTTTTTTCCACAGTTCTGACTTTCCCTTAATTCCGACTTTTCCTCAATTCCAAGTTTATATCTCACAATTCAGACTTTATTTCTTGCAATTGCGACTTTTTTCCACAGTTCTGACTTTCCCTTAATTCTGACTTTTCCTCAATTCCAAGTTTATATCTCACAATTCGGACTTTATTTTTTGCAATTGCGACTTTTTTCCACAGTTCTGACTTTCTCTTAATTCCGACTTTTCTCTAATTCCAAGTTTATATCTCACAATTCTGACTTTATTTCTTGCAATTGCGACTTTTTTCCACAGTTCTGACTTTCTCTTAATTCCGACTTTTCCTCAATTCCAAGTTTATATTTCATAATTCTGTATTTATTTCTCGCATTTGTGAATTTTTTCAAAATTATGACTTTCCCCTAATTCCGACTTTTCCTCAATTCCAACTTTATATCTCGCAATTCTGACTTTATTTCTCACAAATGCGACTTTTTTCCCAAAATTCTGACTTTCCCTCAGTTCCAACTTTTCCCTAATTCCAAGTTTATATCTCGCAATTCTGACTTTTTTTTTCACAATTGCGACTTTTTTCCACAGTTCTGACTTTCTCTTAATTCCGATTTTTCCTTAATTCCAAGTTTATATTTCATAATTCTGTATTTATTTCTCGCATTTGTGAATTTTTTTGAAAATTATGACTTTCCCTTAATTCCGACTTTTCCTCAATTCCAAGTTTATATCTCGCAATTCTGACTTTTTTTTCACAATTGCGACTTTTTTCCACAGTTGACTTTCTCTTAATTCCGACTTTTCCTCAATTCCAAGTTTATATCTCACAATTCTGACTTTATTTCTCGCAATTGCGACTTTTTTTTACCACAATTTTAACTCTTCCTCAGTTCTGACTTATCCTCAATTAAAAGTTTATATCTTGCAATTGTGACTTTTTTCCACAATCCTTGCAATTGCCTTTTTTCTGACAATTGTGAGTTTTTGTCTCACAATCTCAGTTTAAAATTTATATCTCACAATTCTGACTTTATTTCTTGCAATGAGTTTAAAACTCGCAACTCAGAATTTTTTCTCACAATTGCGAGTTTTTATCTTGCAATTATCATTTTGACTTGCCGCCACCTACTGGCATTTTTATTTTCATATATAATAATATCATTTCATTTTTCCCAACATTTCATATTTCAATATTCATATTTAGAACATTAATCTTATAAAATTATTTAGGCAATTGTAATCGCAATCTCTGTGATATTCTCGTATTTAGAGGTCTGGTGTGTGTGTGTGTGTGTGTGTGTGTGTGTGTGTCTCACCCATGTTCCATGTTCCGATGAAGATGGAGATCATATCCGGCTCATCCTGATTGGAATGCTTGTTCTTCATGAGTTGCAGCAGTTGGCAGAATGCTTCCCTTTTCTACAGGACGAGAAACAACCGATTAATCTGCGGCTGCAGTGTACATACAGGTAACACACAGTGAGTATCTGTAAACGTCTGACTTCAGAAACGCCAGTATAAATCTGTGTGACTCACTTTTGCGCTGGCGAAGATGAAATCTTTCCTCTGGCTTTTGTCTTTTTCCTTCTCAAAGACAATTCCGAGTTTATTCTGAACACGCTGAGACTTAATCAGCTGCCGAACTACAAACACACACACAAGTCATTTCTGTAGTGCATTAAAGGGTCCATATTCTATACTTTCGCAGCCCTTTACTGCTAATAATTTAAGAATAACACCATCATCATCACCGACTCACTCTTGTCGTGAGTGAACGTGTTCCAGTCTTCCTGTGCATCCTTCATTTTCTTCATCACCACCAGTTTTCCTCCCTCCACATCCACACTCAGCGAGTACTTCTGACTCTTCCCGATCTTTGTCAGGTCAGCCAGATACACGTCCAGTTTCACCTAACACCACAACACACACACATGAGTCAAAACACACAAATGCTGGTGGGACAGTACTGTGAAATAGTGTTGTACCTCGAAGGTTTGCACAGGAATAGCTTTTTGTCTGATGGACAGCAGCGGTGAGATGGCCGGAGTAGATGAGCTCATGTCCTGAAGCGCCTTCAGAGCCTGATGTACACATATTAATGCATGATTAGTTTACACACCTTAAAAGAGCCAGATTTAACTGTGCTGTTAGTGATTTCTGCTGTTTTGCAAACATCTGCCACTGAATTAGACCTGTTCATAGTATACAATGACAGGTTTATTAGAAAGCTAGACTAGGAAACAAGTTTATAAATAAATAAAAAAATAAAATGTGCCTTTCTAATACCCAAAGTGCTACAACATTTACATTTATGCATTTAGCAGACGCTCCCACCATCACACACACACCAGGGTCGGAAATTAACAGAGGCTTGGGGCAAAAATGCCACCAAAAACCATAATATGGTGCAAAAAAGTCTCTGTATAAGTTCTTGTTTTTAATATTTATAAGCAATATCACACAAGCAAAAGTGCTGTTTTCCCGAATATCAGCACGTTTGCAAATGTCATCTTGATTTTATACAATTTAATAAACTTACATTACATTTAAGACACAATATTGTCTGTTTTTCCTCTATTTTGCCAACAAAAATAGTTCCAAACAGAGCCATTGCGTGTATCTCTCAGTTTCATTACTGAACGAATCCTCGTTTTTTTTAAACAAATCGGTGTAAAGAAATGACTCGACGACTCACTCAGTCACTTCTGCTTTGTCTCTGAATGAATTAGGCGTTTTGAACGAATCGTTTGACTAAGTGATTCAATGACTTAAGACAATAATTTGTCGCCACCTACTGGTGGTTTTAGTTTTATTTCATTTTAGCTGAGGGACTGAGGGAGGAAGACTGAATGAAGAAGAGGATTTTTTTTATAATAATAAATAAATAATAACACACAAAATAAATTTATGGTATACTCAAACACATGATATTCATGAGATAGTGAATAATTATCAGATGACATCAAGAAGTGAGTTTTTAAATCAAATTAAATACATACTCTAAAAGCACAGGATCATATGCACAGTTACTTCCTGGTTTTCGATAAGCCAGCTCGGGTCATTCTGTACTCGCTGTACATCAACACTAAACCATCAATGGTTGACTTTTCAATGTTGTACCTACATTTTAATGCAGTTATCACACTTGCCTAATTTGCCAATAAACCAGTTTTATTGATTTCAATAAAGACGAAGCTAATGGGAACGTTTGAATAAGAAACGCAGCACTTCAAATGTTATTTTCAATGTGATGACCACAAACATTACTTGTCCATCCTTCTGAGATTGTCCCCATTTGTAAAACCGAACGTTTCAAGATGAAGGAAATACATTTGATAGAAAACACTTTTATTTAAAAATAAAAAAGACTTTAATTATAACCATCAGATGGCGGCAGAGGACCATTTATTGGCTTATATTAGCCATTTCCTGTAATAGTTTTTCACTCAGTTTCGCTTTTGAATAAACAATAAACATTATAAAATCACTAGATTTAAAAATACATTTTGTCAAGGTGAAGTATGAAGTACTCATAAAATCTCATTAAAAACAATAACTTTTCTTGCGAATGAATTACACAGAAAGCTGTCAGTCAGTGCAGCGCAAGATTTCGGCACGCTTATGAAAACTCACATTTTATTCAATAAACCAACTAAAAGTGCACGATAAATCTTTAATTTACAGTGTTTTGATGCTTTTTTTCACACTAAAGTGTGAAAACTGATGGTTGAATTGAATTTTACACTGATACACATCTTTTTATTACACTATTGATGCTCGACACACAAACAAGTAACATTTCACTGGAAGTCTTCCAGCTGGCTTATATTATTGCGAGAAGTTCTTAAGAATGTTCTGTGCATATGGTCAGTTTGTGTGTGTACCTTCTTCTCTATAGACGACAGCAGATCCTTGAGGATGGCCAGTTTAGTGACCAGATGCTCCAGCTCCTGATCTCCACCCTGAGACATGGACTACAGACAGAGAGTCATTGATCAGAAGCTTTTATCTCATTTAGAGCACATATCAAACCCTCAGCACTTCATAATCACATCACAGGAAGTGATGTCACACCTGCTGGATCATTCTGGACACCATGGAGGCGCTCTGCTGATCGAAGACTTTGGACAGGATCTCCAAGCCGCACAGAACTTTATCCACCTCCCTGCAGACACATAGACACAGCGTATGTACTCCAGTGCACGTGAATAAACGAGTGTGTGTGTGTGTGTGTGTGTGTGTGTGTGTGTGTGTACCCATGCAGGCGTTTGCAGGACGATACAAGCGTCTTGTTGAGGTGCGGCAGGCTGTTCGCTCCCTGTTTCACAGCCTCCAGGTCTAAAGCGTAGCTGCCCTTCAGATACTCGTGAGAGATGGTGCTCAACCCGTTAGACGCCGTCACGCTGCAGAGGAAAACACTGACATATTAATATTAATGCACACATTCATTCA
Organism: Elopichthys bambusa; assembly: GCA_037101425.1. Lineage (NCBI taxonomy): Eukaryota > Metazoa > Chordata > Actinopteri > Cypriniformes > Xenocyprididae > Elopichthys > Elopichthys bambusa. The sequence continues at coordinate 31,625,769 of CM074444.1, read as the reverse complement.
GAATAATAACAACAATGGGACAATTCATCATGCATGTATTTGACAGATGACAGACTCACATTGTAAGCCTTTATGTGTAATGCATAATATCTTTTCATGAATAATTGTAAGATGCACTATAATATTTGCAGATTTCTTGAAAATGGTTGTTTTTTACACTTTTAAAGGTGTGTTTAATGAATAAAGAAGTGTTATAATGTATTATAACTGTGGTTCCGGTTATTCATGAGCCCATTTTTATTTTATTTCTGAATGTAATAATAAAATGCTTATTTTCCGGAAAGCATGGTAATGCAAAAACATTTATTTAATGTGCTCTGAAGCTCCAAAACTACAAGTAATGTCAGTTCTGCTGCAGAGGGGAGTCTTACTTCTCAGGGGGCGTGTCTGAACTGACGAGGGCGGAGCCTGCGGGGCTGCTGGTGGAGGCGGTGCGTGGAGGGAGGGGCGGCTTCTCATCTTCACCATCTAAACACACACAGAGAGAGAGAGAGAGTCAGTGATGAGCTGTTATATGAGTCATAATGTGTGTGTGCGCATGTTTTTGTGACATATCAGGACACAAATTTGCATAATGACATAGGTATTACAAGAAGAGGTTGACTTATGAGGACATCACCCCATGTGCCCATTTTTCAAAAGGCTTATAAATCATACAGAATGAGTTTCTGTGAGAAAGTAAAAATGTGCACAGTTTCCTGTGATGGTAAATGTGTGTGTGTGTGAGTGTACCAGAGTAATCTCTCTCCTCTGTGGTTTCCTCTCTCTCCACTGGAAACTGCAGTGTGGTCACCAGACCCTGACTGGGCTGAAGATACAACTGAATCAACTCAGGAAGGGTCTTAAACCGTTTGGGCTGAACGCCCTGCGATGTCTGAAACACACACACACACACACACACTTTCAGATAACCGGCAGATTTAACCCTTGACCTGGAAATTTAAGAACCACTAAAGCTGGCCTGGATGAATATGATGAGGAAACGCACATAAGATCAGCAAAACAGAATTACTTTGAAGAAATGTCGGTGGTAGATTTACTTCTAAACAATATTTCACTCAGAAATTGCTAGTAAATTTCAGCAACACAGTAGAAAGACCAATATTACTAGAATATAAAAGATACATTAAAACACAGAATGATTCAGTGACATCACATGCTATGATTCATGGGAACAGAAGCTCATTCACACAGTCTTGTGTCTCTAACACGTCTGTGATCATGTTCAGGGATGCAAACACACTTTCAAATGTGAATTTACAGTCAAATTCAGCATGGCTTCACAGTTGGAAATAATTGTTCCGATTTATATCTCATCTTACAACAGATTACATGTATAAGAGTAGGGTTTATAAATAATTTATCAGTGTAAAACGTGGTAACCTGATTTTGTAAGGATTTTTTAACTCTTAAAATGACTTCTGCTGATGACTGAAAATACATTTTGAATTAAAAACTGAAAGGTGACGAGTTTGCAGCTCTGTGATGTTGCGATTCATCTGATTGATTTGGTTCGAAACAGTTTATTAATGCCTTTTCTGAAATGCTTCTGTGAAAATGAACAGGATGTTCACTTCCACAAACAACACTGCTGGAAGAATGGCAAGTGTGTGTGTGTGTGTGTGTGTGTGTGTGTGTGTGTGTGTGTGTGTGTGTGTGTGTGTGTGAGTG
>CM074444.1:31619098-31621598 GCA_037101425.1 Elopichthys bambusa | reverse complement strand
ATAAAACTTAACATAATATAACTTCTTAATAAACATAATAAAACTTAACATAATATAACTTCTTAATAAACATAATAAAACTTAACATAATATAAATTCTTAATAAACATAATAAAACTTAACATAATATAACTTCTTAATAAGCATAATAAAACTTAACATAATATGACTTCATAATAAACATAATAAAACTTAACATAATATAAATTCTTAATAAACATAATAAAACTTAACATAATATAACTTCTTAATAAACATAATAAAACTTAACATAATATAACTTCTTAATAAACATAATAAAACTTAACATAATATAACTTAACATAATATGACTTCATAATAAACATAACTTAACATAATATAACTTCTTAATAAACATAATAAAACTTAACATAATATAACTTCTTAATAAACATGATAAAACTTAACATAATATAACTTCTTAATAAACATGGTAAAACTTAACATAATATAACTTCATAATAAACATAAAACTTAACATAATATAACTTAACATGATAAAACTTAACATAATATAACTTCTTAATAAACATAATAAAACTTAACATAATATAACTTTAATAAACATGATAAAACTTAACATAATATAACTTCTTAATAAACATAATAAAACTTAACATAATATAACTTTTTAATAAACATAATAAAACTTAACATAATATAACTTCTTAATAAACATAATAAAACTTAACATAATATGACTTCATAATAAACATAAAACTTAACACAACATAATTTAACATGATAAAACTTAACATAATATAACTTAACATGATAAAACTTAACATAATATAACTTCTTAATAAACATAAAACTTAACACAACATAATTTAACATGATAAAACTTAACATAATATAACTTCTTAATAAACATAATAAAACTTAACATAATAGAACTTCTTAATAAACATAATAAAACTTAACATAATATAACTTTAATAAACATGATAAAACTTAACATAATAGAACTTCTTAATAAACATAATAAAACTTAACATAATAGAACTTCTTAATAAACATAATAAAACTTAACATAATATAACTTAACATGATAAAACTTAACATAATATAACTTAATAAACATAATAAAACTTAACCATAATATTAACTAAAACTTAAAATTTAACATATAACTTAAACACTGTACAATTTAATATAACTTAAAACAGTATTGTAACTGAAACTTAAAAAACAAAATATAACAATGAACATAAAACTTTACTTTTAACTTTACTTAAAACAATATTGTCAATTAATACTTAAAACTTCACATAATATAACTTAAAAACAAATTTAACAGTATAACTTAAAACATAATATCATTAGCTAAAACTTCATATATATATATATATATACATCTTAAACAATAAAACTTAACATAATATAACTTAAAACAAAATATAACTTAATACACATAATAAATCTTTACTTTTAACTTAACATAATATAACTTAAAACAATATTGTTAACTAATACTTAAAACTTAACTAAAATTTAACCAAAACTATTAAAAACATTTTGGTTAACTGAAATAAAGCTGAAATCTATATTATATATATATATATATAAAACCTAAAACTGGAATAAAAATCAAACCTAAATAGTAATATATACAAAAAAAAACAAAAACTAATAAAACATCATTACAAAAATTTTAACTAAAATGAAAATTAACACTGAAAATCTAAAAAAAAAAAAAAAATCGAATTCAAAATATTAATAAAAACTATAACAGTAAATAAATAATACTAAAATAAGAGAAATTTGTTTTTTAAGTTTGGTTAAGACACACACACGCTCATGTTGTTTTGACTAACAAATCAATGAGCGACTGTGTGTGTGTGTGTTTCTTTCTGTTCATAGATCCAGAAACACGGACAGAAATCTGAAAACCCACATCATTTGATAAGCAAACTGTGCTGAAAACAACAAAATTCAGCCACAAAATATTTAAGTATGTTTGCAAATACACAATAAAGCATCAATCCATGTGTGTGTGTGTGTGTGTGTGTGTGTGTCTCTCTAGGAACAGGAAGTAGGGAAAATAAGACAAACAGAAACAGAGTGTAAACGTGTGCATAATGAAGCCTGTGGACGTGTAGTTCTCCCACATGCCATCTGCATGTCAAACACGCGTGACACCTGCCCGTGTTACTGAGCCGTGACGCTTTCACAAAGTGTGTTTGGCCTCACATCATTAAAACTGCATGGATATGTGTGTTTCTGGACTGTTCTCTCTGTGTTTAATCTCTTCCTGTGTCTTATTTGACCTGGCAACACACACACACACACACACACACACACTGTGCCAGCTATGTGGCGTCTCTAAGTCATCATCAGTGCGTGCCAAGAGCCACGTCGCTATGACAACCACTACAGCAGTGTGTGTGTGTTTTAAAAGGTCACTATAATAAAAGAGAAAAACATCCATAAACACTCATTTATACACAGAGACACTGTAGAAAAAAAAAAAAAAAAA
>CM074444.1:31594098-31606598 GCA_037101425.1 Elopichthys bambusa | reverse complement strand
ATAACACCCTTATTTCCTGTGAAAACATCACTTGTGTATCATAGTGACAGTTCTACACTTTGTAGTGCTATTTAAGTCAATCCTCACCAGTACTAGTGCTGATAATGATGTGCTGAAACCTCTAGCACTATTAAAGTGGAGCGTATAAGTGCAGCGTTTGTGCTTCAGACATGAATCATTACTATAAAGAAAATGTAACAGCAATAGAGTAGACAATAACTGGCAATAGTACAAGCAATGGAGTAGAATATTACAGAGCAAAGATAATACAAAGACAGAAAATGGGGCATTACATAAACAAGGAAGGACACGGCAACATAGATTCAAGCACAAAAACAAAATACAGAACATTACTTGCAGCAGAGTTTTGAATATACTGTAATCTGGCAATGGAGCTAGCAGGCCAATGAAAAGAGCATTACAGTAATCAAGATGCGATGAGACAAATGCACGGATGACTGTTTCAGAATCTTTAACGCTAATGAAAGGAATGGAGCTGGGCAGTGCGACGCAAGTGAAAAAATGTTTTTTGTTGATATGAGCCTCAAAGGAGAGGGAGAGATCAAAACTAACACCTAGATTTGTCACAGCTCTAGAAGGTATAATCAATCTCACAGGTGAAGTCATGACGAATTTTGTCTATGTTTAGTTTCAGAAGGTTGGAGTTGAGCCATCTTATTATTTCATTCACACAAGCAGGTTTACAGATAGTATGAATTTGGATGTCATCAGTGTAGAAATGATAGGCCTAGTTAATGTAAAAACTGACCCAGGAGTAGTATGTAGATGAGGAATAATAATGGACCAAGAACCGAACCCTGAGGGACACCTTGCTTCGGGGGGACAGTAGAAGATCGAAAATCCTGCAATGAAGTGTAAAACTTTCTATCAGACAGATAGAAGGAAAGCCAAGAAAGGGCAACACCCTGGAAATACCTACATCCGAGACGTGAGATATAGGTAATTCGTGACAGACAATATCAAAGGCAGAGCTGAGGTCGAGAAGCAGATGTATAAAGAGGGAGCCAAAAAAGCAGTAGGTAATTTGCTAGCTTTTCAAGGGCGTTTCAGTACTGTGAAGTGGGTATAAACCAGACTGAAAGGGACCAAAGGGTAGGAGTGATCAAATGCACCATATTCAGATGAAAAAGTTTTGCATGGCCAAACATCACTCACATATTCTTCAAACATGTAAAAATGAGACAAATGTGAAGAAGTTCCAGTGATGATAATCTCAGTTTTGTTTATGTTTAGTTTCAGAAGGTCGGAGTTGAGCTATCTTATTATTTCATTCACACAAGCAGTGTCATCAGTGTAGAAATGATAGGCCTAGTTAATGTAAAATCTGACCCAGGAGTAGTATGTAGATGAGGAATAATAATGGACCTAGAACCGAACCCTGAGGGACACCTTGCTTCGGGGGGACAGTAGAAGATCGAAAATCCTGCATTGAAATGTAAAACTTTCTATCAGAGAGATAGACAGTCAAGACAGTATCAAAGGAGGAGCTGAGGTCGGGTAGCAGAAGTATAAAGAGAGCCAAAAAAGCTTTACAAGGGCGTTTCAGTACTGTGAATTGGGCGAAAACCAGTTTGAAAGGGATCAAAGGGGAGGAGTGATTTTCAGGTGAAAACGTTTTGCATGGTCAAAGACCACTCACATATTCTTCAGACGTGTAAAAACGAGACAAACGCTTGTTTGATTCCTCTTTGAGTGTTTGGCAAAAAAAATGAAAAAGAACCTCATTCAGTTTTTCACAGCTGGCACGAGAGATGCACCAACTGCTTAAAATAGTTCATCTGTTGTGCCAGTGCACACACACAGACACAGAAACTTGTTCTGGCTTGAGTATCCCAGCATGCACACACGTGTGCTGTGCCGGTATAATCTCCCTACGTCTGTATGGAACATTTCATGCCTTCTGGTGAACCGCCAACAGCTCCGTCGTTCAGAAATGCAAGCGTGTTCTGACGCGCTGTAAAAACACCCCCTCGATTTCACTGCCCAAACACTGCATTTCAAAACCTCTTCAGATCAGCAGCATCAACATAAACCATTGTTAGATCATGACAACAGGAGAGCTCAGTTACACACAATCACAGGTTCCAATCAAAACAACTGCAAACATTAAGGAAACATGCCATTTTATCATTCTGCAAATATTATGGGAATGTTACTTTTGAATGTTCTCTGAACGTTCTGAAACAAGTAGCAACATTTAAAAAACATTAACTATAACGTTTCAGAAAAATGTTGTAAAAACGATGCATAAGTAGCATTTTGAAAGAACGTTAGCCTTGTCAGAACGTTAGCCGAAGTTCTGAGTGAGAACTTTCCCTGAAGAAAAATCTAACATCAAGAACTTCAAAGAATCAGCTCAGCCAAACGATGATAACAGGAAGATCTCTGACACTAAAGGGCTATTAAGAACCATTTTAAAAAACCTCAAAGTCATAAAAACAGCTTGAGCTATCCACACAGAGAACAAAATTTGAACAGAATAGAGAGGAAATATTCATTTCCTTGAAATGCATTCATGTTATGCTGATGTGTGTGCAAACTCTTACACTACAGTACTGAGGTGATACCATGGTACAGCATGGTTCCAACAAAATCTCATGGCATTTTTTACGTTTTACCGAATTGGTGGCTAATTCAGATAATTTGTCTCATTCGCACGTTTTCCTACGATCTGCCTGCGCCTCCACTGACAGTTAGGTTTAGACATGAACCTTCTTGCTTCCTTTTTCCTAAAAATCTAATACAAATCACGTTAAACGAATTCATATGAACTAGCCAATCTCATTTGTAAGTTTTCTTATTATACTCTGCTTTCGTCCCAATGATGGTTAGGCCTAGGTTTAGTCGTGCACCTCCATCCTTTTATTTTGAAAACTCACATCGTACGAATTAGCCAAACTCATTTATACGTTTTCGTACAATCTGCTTACGCACCATTGATGGGTAAGTTAGTGGTGCCCCTTCATGCTTATTTTTATCTGAGACTTTTACATCTTCTTACGAATTTACATGAATTAGCCAGTTTTCAAAAGATCTGCTTACGCACCATTGATGGGTAAGTTAGTGGTGCCCCTTCATGCTCATTTTTATCTAAAAATGTTACGTTTTCATATGAATTCATACGTTTTCGTACAATCTGCTTACGCACCATTGATGGTTAAGTTAGTGGTGCCCCTTCATGCTTATTTTTATCTGAGACTTTTACATCTTCTTACGAATTTACATGAATTAGCCAGTTTTCAAAAGATCTGCTTACGCAACGTTGACGGTAAGGTTAGTAGTGCCCCTTCATGCTTATATTTATCTAAAAATTTTACGTTTTACTTTGAATTCATACGTTTTCGTACAATCTGCTTACGCACCGTTGATGGGTAAGTTAGTGGTGCCCCTTCATGCTCATTTTTATCTAAAAATTTTACGTTTTCATACGAATTTACACAAATTAGCCAATCTCATTTGTGAGTTTTCAAAAGATCTGCTTACGCAACGTTGACGGTAAGGTTAGTAGTGCCCCTTCATGCTTATTTTTATCTAAAAATTGTACGTTTTCATATGAATTCATACGTTTTCGTACAATCTGCTTACGCACCATTGATGGTTAAGTTAGTAGTGCCCCTTCATGCTTATTTTTATCTGAGACTTTTACATCTTCTTACGAATTTACATGAATTAGCCAGTTTTCAAAAGATCTGCTTACGCAACGTTGACGGTAAGGTTAGTAGTGCCCCTTCATGCTTATATTTATCTAAAAATTGTACGTTTTACTTTGAATTCATACGTTTTCGTACAATCTGCTTACGCACCATTGATGGTTAAGTTAGTGGTGCCCCTTCGTGCTCATTTTTATCTAAAAATGTTACGTTTTCGTATGAATTCATACGAATTAGTCAATCTCATTTGTGAGTTTTCAAAAGATCTGCTTACGCATCGTTGATGGTTAGGTTTAGTCGTGCACCTCCATCCTTTTATTTTGAAAACTCACATCGTACGAATTAGCCAAACTCATTCATACGTTTTCGTACAATCTGCTTATGCGCCGTTGATGGTTAAGTTAGCGGTGCACCTTCATGCTCATTTTTATCTAAAAATTTTACATTTTCATATGAATTTACACAAATTAGCCAATCTCATTTGCGAGTTTTCAAAAGATCTGCTTACGCAACGTTGACGGTAAGGTTAGTAGTGCCCCTTCATGCTTATATTTATCTAAAAATTTTACGTTTTACTTTGAATTCATACGTTTTCGTACAATCTGCTTATGCGCCGTTGATGGTTAATTTAGCGGTGCACCTTCATGCTCATTTTTATCTAAAAATTTTACGTTTTCATACGAATTTACACAAATTAGCCAATCTCATTTGTGAGTTTTCAAAAGATCTGCTTACGCAACGTTGACGGTAAGGTTAGTAGTGCCCCTTCATGCTTATTTTTATCTAAAAATTGTACGTTTTCATATGAATTCATACGTTTTCGTACAATCTGCTTACGCACCATTGATGGGTAAGTTAGTAGTGCCCCTTCATGCTCATTTTTATCTGAGACTTTTACATCTTCTTACGAATTTACATGAATTAGCCAGTTTTCAAAAGATCTGCTTACGCAACGTTGACGGTAAGGTTAGTAGTGCCCCTTCATGCTTATATTTATCTAAAAATTGTACGTTTTACTTTGAATTCATACGTTTTCGTACAATCTGCTTACGCACCATTGATGGTTAAGTTAGTGGTGCCCCTTCATGCTCATTTTTATCTAAAAATGTTACGTTTTCGTACTAATTAGCCAATCTCATTTGTGAGTTTTCAAAAGATCTGCTTACGCATCGTTGATGGTTAGGTTTAGTCGTGCACCTCCATCCTTTTATTTTGAAAACTCACATCATACGAATTAGCCAAACTCATTCATACATTTTCGTACAATCTGCTTATGCGCCGTTGATGGTTAAGTTAGCGGTGCACCTTCATGCTCATTTTTATCTAAAAATTTTACATTTTCATATGAATTTACACAAATTAGCCAATCTCATTTGTGAGTTTTCAAAAGATCTGCTAACGCAACGTTGACGGTAAGGTTAGTAGTGCCCCTTCATGCTTATATTTATCTAAAAATTTTACGTTTTACTTTGAATTCATATGTTTTCGTACAATCTGCTTACGCACCATTGATGGTTAAGTTAGTAGTGCCCCTTCATGCTTATTTTTATCTGAGACTTTTACATCTTCTTACGAATTTACATGAATTAGCCAGTTTTCAAAAGATCTGCTTACGCAACGTTGACGGTAAGGTTAGTAGTGCCCCTTCATGCTCATATTTATCTAAAAATTGTACGTTTTACTTTGAATTCATACGTTTTCGTACAATCTGCTTACGCACCATTGATGGTTAAGTTAGTGGTGCCCCTTCATGCTCATTTTTATCTAAAAATGTTACGTTTTCGTACGAATTCATACGAATTAGCCAATCTCATTTGTGAGTTTTCAAAAGATCTGCTTACGCATCGTTGATGGTTAGGTTTAGTCGTGCACCTCCATCCTTTTATTTTGAAAACTCACATCGTACGAATTAGCCAAACTCATTCATACGTTTTCGTACAATCTGCTTACGCACCGTTGATGGGTAAGTTAGTGGTGCCCCTTCATGCTCATTTTTATCTAAAAATTGTACGTTTTCATATGAATTCATACGTTTTCGTACAATCTGCTTACGCACCATTGATGGTTAAGTTAGTAGTGCCCCTTCATGCTTATTTTTATCTGAGACTTTTACATCTTCTTACGAATTTACATGAATTAGCCAGTTTTCAAAAGATCTGCTTACGCAACGTTGACGGTAAGGTTAGTAGTGCCCCTTCATGCTCATATTTATCTAAAAATTGTACGTTTTACTTTGAATTCATACGTTTTCGTACAATCTGCTTACGCACCATTGATGGTTAAGTTAGTGGTGCCCCTTCATGCTCATTTTTATCTAAAAATGTTACGTTTTCGTACGAATTCATACGAATTAGCCAATCTCATTTGTGAGTTTTCAAAAGATCTGCTTACGCATCGTTGATGGTTAGGTTTAGTCGTGCACCTCCATCCTTTTATTTTGAAAACTCACATCGTACGAATTAGCCAAACTCATTCATACGTTTTCGTACAATCTGCTTATGCGCCGTTGATGGTTAAGTTAGCGGTGCCCCTTCATGCTCATTTTTATCTAAAAATTTTACATTTTCATATGAATTTACACAAATTAGCCAATCTCATTTGCGAGTTTTCAAAAGATCTGCTTACGCAACGTTGACGGTAAGGTTAGTAGTGCCCCTTCATGCTTATATTTATCTAAAAATTTTACGTTTTACTTTGAATTCATACGTTTTCGTACAATCTGCTTATGCGCCGTTGATGGTTAATTTAGCGGTGCACCTTCATGCTCATTTTTATCTAAAAATTTTACGTTTTCATACGAATTTACACAAATTAGCCAATCTCATTTGTGAGTTTTCAAAAGATCTGCTTACGCAACGTTGACGGTAAGGTTAGTAGTGCCCCTTCATGCTTATTTTTATCTAAAAATTGTACGTTTTCATATGAATTCATACGTTTTCGTACAATCTGCTTACGCACCATTGATGGTTAAGTTAGTAGTGCCCCTTCATGCTTATTTTTATCTGAGACTTTTACATCTTCTTACGAATTTACATGAATTAGCCAGTTTTCAAAAGATCTGCTTACGCAACGTTGACGGTAAGGTTAGTAGTGCCCCTTCATGCTTATTTTTATCTAAAAATTGTACGTTTTCATATGAATTCATACGTTTTCGTACAATCTGCTTACGCACCATTGATGGGTAAGTTAGTAGTGCCCCTTCATGCTCATTTTTATCTGAGACTTTTACATCTTCTTACGAATTTACATGAATTAGCCAGTTTTCAAAAGATCTGCTTACGCAACGTTGACGGTAAGGTTAGTAGTGCCCCTTCATGCTTATATTTATCTAAAAATTGTACGTTTTACTTTGAATTCATACGTTTTCGTACAATCTGCTTACGCACCATTGATGGTTAAGTTAGTAGTGCCCCTTCATGCTCATTTTTATCTAAAAATGTTACGTTTTCGTACGAATTAGCCAATCTCATTTGTGAGTTTTCAAAAGATCTGCTTACGCATCGTTGATGGTTAGGTTTAGTCGTGCACCTCCATCCTTTTATTTTGAAAACTCACATCGTACGAATTAGCCAAACTCATTCATACATTTTCGTACAATCTGCTTATGCGCCGTTGATGGTTAAGTTAGCGGTGCACCTTCATGCTCATTTTTATCTAAAAATTTTACATTTTCATATGAATTTACACAAATTAGCCAATCTCATTTGCGAGTTTTCAAAAGATCTGCTAACGCAACGTTGACGGTAAGGTTAGTAGTGCCCCTTCATGCTTATATTTATCTAAAAATTTTACGTTTTACTTTGAATTCATATGTTTTCGTACAATCTGCTTATGCGCCGTTGATGGTTAAGTTAGCGGTGCACCTTCATGCTCATTTTTATCTAAAAATTTTACGTTTTCATACGAATTTACACAAATTAGCCAATCTCATTTGTGAGTTTTCAAAAGATCTGCTTACGCAACGTTGACGGTAAGGTTAGTAGTGCCCCTTCATGCTTATTTTTATCTAAAAATTGTACGTTTTCATATGAATTCATACGTTTTCGTACAATCTGCTTACGCACCATTGATGGTTAAGTTAGTAGTGCCCCTTCATGCTTATTTTTATCTGAGACTTTTACATCTTCTTACGAATTTACATGAATTAGCCAGTTTTCAAAAGATCTGCTTACGCAACGTTGACGGTAAGGTTAGTAGTGCCCCTTCATGCTCATATTTATCTAAAAATTGTACGTTTTACTTTGAATTCATACGTTTTCGTACAATCTGCTTACGCACCATTGATGGTTAAGTTAGTGGTGCCCCTTCATGCTCATTTTTATCTAAAAATTGTACGTTTTCATATGAATTCATACGTTTTCGTACAATCTGCTTACGCACCATTGATGGTTAAGTTAGTAGTGCCCCTTCATGCTTATTTTTATCTGAGACTTTTACATCTTCTTACGAATTTACATGAATTAGCCAGTTTTCAAAAGATCTGCTTACGCAACGTTGACGGTAAGGTTAGTAGTGCCCCTTCATGCTCATATTTATCTAAAAATTGTACGTTTTACTTTGAATTCATACGTTTTCGTACAATCTGCTTACGCACCATTGATGGTTAAGTTAGTGGTGCCCCTTCATGCTCATTTTTATCTAAAAATTTTACGTTTTCATACGAATTTACACAAATTAGCCAATCTCATTTGTGAGTTTTCAAAAGATCTGCTTACGCAACGTTGACGGTAAGGTTAGTAGTGCCCCTTCATGCTTATTTTTATCTAAAAATTGTACGTTTTCATATGAATTCATACGTTTTCGTACAATCTGCTTACGCACCATTGATGGTTAAGTTAGTAGTGCCCCTTCATGCTCATTTTTATCTAAAAATGTTACGTTTTCATATGAATTCATACGTTTTCGTACAATCTGCTTACGCACCATTGATGGTTAAGTTAGTGGTGCCCCTTCATGCTTATTTTTATCTGAGACTTTTACATCTTCTTACGAATTTACATGAATTAGCCAGTTTTCAAAAGATCTGCTTACGCAACGTTGACGGTAAGGTTAGTAGTGCCCCTTCATGCTTATATTTATCTAAAAATTGTACGTTTTACTTTGAATTCATACGTTTTCGTACAATCTGCTTACGCACCGTTGATGGGTAAGTTAGTGGTGCCCCTTCATGCTCATTTTTATCTAAAAATTTTACGTTTTCATACGAATTTACACAAATTAGCCAATCTCATTTGTGAGTTTTCAAAAGATCTGCTTACGCAACGTTGACGGTAAGGTTAGTAGTGCCCCTTCATGCTTATTTTTATCTAAAAATTGTACGTTTTCATATGAATTCATACGTTTTCGTACAATCTGCTTACGCACCATTGATGGTTAAGTTAGTAGTGCCCCTTCATGCTTATTTTTATCTGAGACTTTTACATCTTCTTACGAATTTACATGAATTAGCCAGTTTTCAAAAGATCTGCTTACGCAACGTTGACGGTAAGGTTAGTAGTGCCCCTTCATGCTTATATTTATCTAAAAATTGTACGTTTTACTTTGAATTCATACGTTTTCGTACAATCTGCTTACGCACCGTTGATGGGTAAGTTAGTGGTGCCCCTTCGTGCTCATTTTTATCTAAAAATGTTACGTTTTCGTATGAATTCATACGAATTAGTCAATCTCATTTGTGAGTTTTCAAAAGATCTGCTTACGCATCGTTGATGGTTAGGTTTAGTCGTGCACCTCCATCCTTTTATTTTGAAAACTCACATCGTACGAATTAGCCAAACTCATTCATACGTTTTCGTACAATCTGCTTATGCGCCGTTGATGGTTAAGTTAGCGGTGCACCTTCATGCTCATTTTTATCTAAAAATTTTACATTTTCATATGAATTTACACAAATTAGCCAATCTCATTTGCGAGTTTTCAAAAGATCTGCTTACGCAACGTTGACGGTAAGGTTAGTAGTGCCCCTTCATGCTTATATTTATCTAAAAATTTTACGTTTTACTTTGAATTCATACGTTTTCGTACAATCTGCTTATGCGCCGTTGATGGTTAATTTAGCGGTGCACCTTCATGCTCATTTTTATCTAAAAATTTTACGTTTTCATACGAATTTACACAAATTAGCCAATCTCATTTGTGAGTTTTCAAAAGATCTGCTTACGCAACGTTGGCGGTAAGGTTAGTAGTGCCCCTTCATGCTTATTTTTATCTAAAAATTGTACGTTTTCATATGAATTCATACGTTTTCGTACAATCTGCTTACGCACCATTGATGGGTAAGTTAGTAGTGCCCCTTCATGCTCATTTTTATCTGAGACTTTTACATCTTCTTACGAATTTACATGAATTAGCCAGTTTTCAAAAGATCTGCTTACGCAACGTTGACGGTAAGGTTAGTAGTGCCCCTTCATGCTTATATTTATCTAAAAATTGTACGTTTTACTTTGAATTCATACGTTTTCGTACAATCTGCTTACGCACCATTGATGGTTAAGTTAGTGGTGCCCCTTCATGCTCATTTTTATCTAAAAATGTTACGTTTTCGTACGAATTAGCCAATCTCATTTGTGAGTTTTCAAAAGATCTGCTTACGCATCGTTGATGGTTAGGTTTAGTCGTGCACCTCCATCCTTTTATTTTGAAAACTCACATCGTACGAATTAGCCAAACTCATTCATACATTTTCGTACAATCTGCTTATGCGCCGTTGATGGTTAAGTTAGCGGTGCACCTTCATGCTCATTTTTATCTAAAAATTTTACATTTTCATATGAATTTACACAAATTAGCCAATCTCATTTGCGAGTTTTCAAAAGATCTGCTAACGCAACGTTGACGGTAAGGTTAGTAGTGCCCCTTCATGCTTATATTTATCTAAAAATTTTACGTTTTACTTTGAATTCATATGTTTTCGTACAATCTGCTTATGCGCCGTTGATGGTTAAGTTAGCGGTGCACCTTCATGCTCATTTTTATCTAAAAATTTTACGTTTTCATACGAATTTACACAAATTAGCCAATCTCATTTGTGAGTTTTCAAAAGATCTGCTTACGCAACGTTGACGGTAAGGTTAGTAGTGCCCCTTCATGCTTATTTTTATCTAAAAATTGTACGTTTTCATATGAATTCATACGTTTTCGTACAATCTGCTTACGCACCATTGATGGTTAAGTTAGTAGTGCCCCTTCATGCTTATTTTTATCTGAGACTTTTACATCTTCTTACGAATTTACATGAATTAGCCAGTTTTCAAAAGATCTGCTTACGCAACGTTGACGGTAAGGTTAGTAGTGCCCCTTCATGCTCATATTTATCTAAAAATTCTACGTTTTACTTTGAATTCATACGTTTTCGTACAATCTGCTTACGCACCATTGATGGTTAAGTTAGTGGTGCCCCTTCATGCTCATTTTTATCTAAAAATGTTACGTTTTCGTACGAATTAGCCAATCTCATTTGTGAGTTTTCAAAAGATCTGCTTACGCATCGTTGATGGTTAGGTTTAGTCGTGCACCTCCATCCTTTTATTTTGAAAACTCACATCGTACGAATTAGCCAAACTCATTCATACGTTTTCGTACAATCTGCTTATGCGCCGTTGATGGTTAAGTTAGCGGTGCACCTTCATGCTCATTTTTATCTAAAAATGTTACGTTTTCTATCTATCCATCTATTTGACTATCTATCTATACATCGAATTTATACAATCTCATTCCTAAGTTTTCGTATGATCTGCTTAGGTTTAGTGGTGCATCTTCATCCTTTTTTTCAGAAACTCACATCGTACAAATTCATACAAGTTAGCCAATCTAATATGTACGTTTTCGTATGATCTTTTTAGGCAGCATCCTTGCCGGTTAGAGTAG
Organism: Elopichthys bambusa; assembly: GCA_037101425.1. Taxonomy (NCBI): domain Eukaryota; kingdom Metazoa; phylum Chordata; class Actinopteri; order Cypriniformes; family Xenocyprididae; genus Elopichthys; species Elopichthys bambusa. Next base: position 31,595,061 of record CM074444.1, on the reverse strand, counting down.
CCGTGGGCCTTCATGCTTATCTTTATCTAAAAATTTTACGTTTTCGTACGAATTTTTTTGTATGATCTATTTACACACTGTTTGACAGTTATGTTAGTGCCCCTTTACGCTTTTCTTCTAAAAATCTTATCCATACAAAACATTGTACAAATTCATACGCAATCGCCACCTTGTAAAATACTTTCATCATGAGATAGGGTTGGACTTTCTCAGTCACTGATCATGACTCATCCATGACTCTCACAGTCCGGTGTGATTACACACAGATTCTTAAAATAAACTGAAAATGTTTTGCACGGTCAAAAGAAGTCATTTGGAAACTGGTTTAACCAATGCAATGGGAAGCACGAACATGAGACATCAAGCAATACACACTCCATACACAAGCAAATTTCCAGTAATGCTAGAACAATTTTAGAACAGAGCTTAACTAAAAAGCATTATAAGAAATGCACACATTTACATGGCCTTTCCATTCCTGAAAAATTAATTCCAGAAAGAGTTTTCCATGACCATGGGAGAGAATGCCATGGTACCGGCCTGTTGGTCACAGCAGTGCATGTAGTTATTTTTATGTATGATGAGGTGGAGGTCACACTGGTCACGTGACCTCTGCGGCTCCCGCGTGCCAGCTCAAGTGTTTGGATTTTAAACTAGTACACTGAAGTGAAATTTACTGTACATAAACCCTCATACCGCTCTGCTTCACAACAAAACTAAACTATGATGACACACATTATAAAATAATAACACAAAACAAAGCTTGAGTTAGTGAAGATTAATAATATTGGGCACTAAACAACATTTAAATCGTCTAAACTCTAAAATATACATTTTTAAAAACGTTCTTAATCAATGTGTTGCTTGTGCATTCATTTATAGGCAAACACAACGCTCCTGTTATAAAGATGCGTCGCTCGCTTTCAGCGTAGACAGGGTGTGAAAGCAAGAAAGAAGGCAAGA
>CM074444.1:31524098-31589098 GCA_037101425.1 Elopichthys bambusa | reverse complement strand
CTCAAACAGCAACATTACACACTAAAGAAAAGCAGAATAGGTCTTCTTTAAGACAGAGGTGTTTATCTTTGTGAGAAATGCATGATTTCTGACCTGTGCTCCAGTCCCAGCCCTTGTGCCAGTTCTCTTTGCATGTGTAATCGTTCTTACAGTCCTCGTACCAGCTCTCACAATCCTCCCGACACAACGGCACGTCCAGGATTCGCTCCTTACGCCACGACTCATTCGTCTTCACACACACACACACACACACACGTGAGTCTCAAACTTGATACAAAACATAAATCACATATACAAGCTTTTTTTCTATTATATTGTTTAAAGGGTTCAATAAACTGTTCTATTTCAAAAACATTGATTTTTCTGACTATTATTTCAGACTTTAAAAAACAAATATCTTTAATCCACAAATCAAACAGTGTGGTTTAGACGAATAACGCCGCCGTACCGGCTGAATCCAGGGCCCGAGGTGCGGCGAACACTCGTAGAAACACGTGTCCTGAATGAAATGCTTCTTGCATTTGTCACTCATGATGCCGCAGTGATTCCAGTTAAAGTTGTAGAGGTACGAATTATCCTGATGAGCTTCTTCTGTGGTGTTTGCTGTGCAGCAGGCGCTTTCCTTCCATGGAGAACACTGAGACAGAGCGAGAAATTACACTCAGTAAAACATTAAACATATAAAGCAAGAACCTTTTGTGCAATGGAAAGGTTTCATGGAGGTTAAAGGTTCTTCAGCGATGCCAATCTTTATTTTTAAGAGTGCAGAGTTTTCCTGTATTAGAGTCTCATGCCTGCTGATACAGCTGTCCCTCCGGTCTGGGCTCCGATATCTGGTGTTTTCCATCCATACACATGTTGAGTTTGTCTACAGAAGAAACACAAGACGGCAGAGATATCAGCAACACCGGGACGAGCAACAGCCTGCTGAGCGAGAGAGAGAGAGAGAGAGAGAGAGACAAATCAATGAAGATTATTTCAAGGTGAAAGAACAGATATTCTGTTCTCACGTCCTTCTGAACTTAAAACAGTTATAATATACACTATAGTACTGGGGTTTTCAAACTGTGGGAAGAAAAGAAATAAATAATATATGAGTAAATAAATAGATTTATTTAATTAAAAAACTAGTTATTGATTGATCTATTAATAAATTAAATTACAATTAGTGTATATGAATGAATAAAACAGTTAAATTAAATTAGATTAAAATAAATATGAATTCATGAAAATAAAAAACAGTTATTAATCTATTAAACATTCAATTAGATTAAAATAATAAATACAATTTTAAATAAATATATAAATATTTAGTAGGAAATATGTAATTAATCAAAACTATTTTTTTATTCAGTGTATATTAAATGCATGATTATAAGATAGATGCCAAACCATCAACTAAAGCAGTAACTTAAATATACTGTTAAATCATTTCTATATGACCATTCCTAACCCTAATAAAATGTCATTAAAGCAAAAATGAGACTCAAATTCAACTTGAATCTATTTTTATCTTCTTTATGCATTTATTGCCACAAAAAGAAGCACTGTCACTCTCAGATGTTTGGACGCTGCTTTATATAAGTGAAAAATGAGATTTTGAAACATACCTTGAAAATAAAATGTCCATTTTCTATTTTAGTTAAAGATCCTCTTCTTCTGGAAAGCGTTTCCTCCCTTCAGCCGAAGTCTCTGAACTGTGTCAATCTTGCTGGTTCAGTTCGATCAAAGTCTACATAATTACTCCTTAAGAACCACGAATACAGTAATGACACCCTCCCATCTCTCAAACCATGAGCAGTATCAGCTGTGCGGGTCACTGCGACCTGCCCTTCTGGACTCGGGTTTCATAACAATAAACATTTGTAATATTCAGATCTGAATACAAAGTGATTGTGTGTGCAGTTAAACTGTGAGGTTTATAGATACTCGAGGAACTTTCGTGACCTCTCACACTTTGTCAGCGACATTTATACGACTGTAAAATCTTTTATAAGGTCGTTTCGGAGTTTTAAAAGTGAGCGCGTGAACGGCGGAACTAAAAATCGCTCGATGTTGTTTCTGAGGGGAGGAACATTCGGTGCAGCACCAGAGACCGCCGTGTGTTTACATATGAACTTTCTGCAGATCTGCAGGTAAATCAAATATTAAAGACTCTAATTAAAATTCACCTGCCACGCTTTTTATACAAGACAGTGCAGTACGGAGTTTCAAACAAGCAAACATACAGAAAGTACAGGTACTGTGGTGGTAATACTATCATGAGATAGGCTATACCACAATACTGACATTCATATCAAAAGGTACTTACACAATACCGTAGTAATACCATGGTGCATGTCCAGAAATACGAAAGTGCTATAGTACATGTTAAGTAATGCCATGCGTTTTTATGATATACCATGATATTCTTATAAGTTTCTTTTGGGTACGATGTAAATGCATGGCATTTCTAAAGAACACCATGGTATTGCCATGTTTTTCACATAATACCACATGTGAAAACCCGTGTTTTTTTTTTGTTTTTTTATTTTAGTAATTCTGCTGTGAAAACATGTCACGTGCTGCTGCTTCAGCAAACATATGAGTGATTCTATAAATGGAGATATATATTTGCATTTCAAAAAACTGTTCACTAACAGAAATTCTTCCCTTTGAAAATCTTAATAATTCAGTGCTTGCCAAACATGACGAAAAAACAGATTTCTTTATAGTATTATATTTCTTATTATAGTATTCTGTTACATACTATCAACATTGTTGCTCTACCTTGGTAATAGAGTTTGACAAGATTTATGGACACAGATTTATGGTTATTTAATGTTGTATAATTAGGAAAATGACTATTTAGGACTTTTATAAATAAAATAAATTAAATATTACCAAAAGAAAAGTAAAAAAAATTTTTTGATTACACACCGATACATGATGAAAAAAAAAATACACTAATTCAGACAACAAGAAATCATGATTTTCAGCTATATAAGACAGTTTTTACAGAAATTATTATATTGTTATGGCCTGTAACATCTTGTGATCCAAGAAAACGAGTAGCAAATTATTAAAATAATTAAAAATATAACCATTTGAAAAACTGTCATTGTAGATTTCTTTGCGTACGATGTAAATGCATGACATCACTAAAAAAAACACCATGTTTTTTCACATATACTATGGTAATACCGAATGTGAAAAACATGGTGTTTTTTAGTGATGCCATGCATTTACGTAGTATTCAGATATATTTTGGTATGTGGTTAAAACATGGTATTATGGTTCATGTGTGTGTCCAGAGATGTCCACCCTCTTCCCATCTCTGTTCCCGCGTGTGACCGAGTCTCTGTGGTTTAATCTGGACCGTCCGTGTGTGGATGAAGCCGAGCTGCACCAACAGGAGCAGCAGCACCAGACGTGGGTCAGTGTGTGTGTGTGTATATGAGTGTCTGTGTGTGTGAACTACTGTACGTGTGTGTGCTGATGAAGCTTCATGTCTTCAGTTGCAGAACATCGCAGAGAAAGACAACAATCTGATGCCCATCGGGCGGCCCATCTTTGAGGTGAGCGTGAGAACGGCGTGACGTTCAGATCTGATTCCTGTGCGGCAGATGAGAATGTCTAACATGTGCTTTACCTTCCTGCAAGACCTTCGACGAGGAAGAGGAGGAGGACGACGAAGATGAGGAGGACAGCGAGGAAGACTCAGAGGACGATGAAGACATGCAGGACATGGACGACATGAACATCTACAATGAGTTTCCTGATGATGGAGAAATTAATGAGGTCAAGACACACACACACAAACGAGTTTCTTCTAAGAGCTAAACAACGAGTGAATATGAAATCAAATATTGATTCATGTGTATATAATGATCAATGCTGGTTCATGTAATAAGTGTTACAGAAATAATGTCAAATAATGATAGATTTGAAAATATTTTTAAACACCTAATACATAATGCTATTATTATGGTACATATCACTGTTTTTCATATTTTCAAATGTATTAAATATGTAAAGGGATATTTTTAAGGCGAGACTCTACAGGCAAAACCAGTGTTTTTTCAAGCACTGATCAGTCTTGAGGTCTATTTTGCTTCTATAACACGACTAGTGGACGGAAAACACCAAAATACACATTTAAGTGTTTATTTTACTGCATCTGTTGATTTCAATCTCAATACGTATCTTTACAAATGAGTTTTTTCCTCCACTTCAGCAGCACTTACATACATCAAAACTTAGAGTTTTATTCACATTTATATTCTGAAGATTTTTACTGTGGGGTTTGTCCATAACATCAAATGGCCTGATTTTTATAACATTTTATTCTTAAAAACATGGTAAAAATTCATGTAAATTATGGTATTTTCTGATTTATGGAGTGATAAAAAAGAGATAACCAAAATCCCCTCTATAGATATCTTTAAATCTAACATGAAAACAAAATCAAACAAGAATTTTGAATCTGGCTTTATCCGATGTTCAGATTTATATTCTGGAAATGTATGCAAACATGCGTATGTACCTCATTTGCAAATTTAAACATTTCAGAAAACTTTTGATATAAAACGGTTATCTTAATGTACTGTGTTTAGTCAACTGGGGAAGTATGGTGAGATATATTAGTTAAAATTGACACTATTCAGCTGTAGTGTCTTGCCTTAAATCTGCTGTTGACGTGGCAAACACTGATTCTCATAAAGTTCCGTTTTGAAAAAATCTGAGTTTTGATTTTAGGTAAATGACACGAGTGTCACTCACTGACAGGTCGACATGGAAGGAGCCGATCAAGACCAGGACCAGTGGATGATCTAGACCAGATCTGTGTGTTTGTGATGGGAAGAAGCGTCCATATGCAGCCGAATTACTCAACTGACTGTTATTTTTACGTCTCACTGTTTTTTTTTTCATAAACGCAGCACTTGTCGCAACATGAACTTTTGTAACTTTTCTGGCTTGTAGAAAGTGTTCAGTAACTTTTTGGCCAATATATAGAGCCACTAAAGTTACTGAGTTACTCGCCATTTCTGCATGTCATCCAAACATGTGTCAGATGTCAGACGTGTCATGCGTCATATCTAATTTATAGCTCAGAACGGGTAAATCACCGCTGCTGTTTGTATCATATTTCTATTTGGTTGTAAATAAATTTGTAGTCAATTATTCATCTTGTACAAATGGTCGATTTGTTATCTTTGCATCCCATTTTAATAGAATCATCTGTTTAGTTGGGCATATTTAAATCATTCAAGAAGACTTGAAGGGTCAAATTCTGTCATCATTTATTCACCCCCATGTTGCTCTAAACCGGTGCGATCACAGCTCTCAAATCTCATTAGCATTTGTGTAATGTAAAAATGATGCACAAACACATCACACACACAGAGGTTTATGATACCGTTGCCTTTCAATTTCATGATATGGAAATATTAGCCATACAGGTTTAGAAGGACACTAGAATCTCATCAATATTTCTTTTATAATGTGCTTATCACAAGGTGTCAATAGAGGGCGCTTTGAAGTCATTAACATTATATTTAATTAGATCCAGTTATGACATTTTGATTAGAAAATAGAATTTCCATTTCATTTCAAACGCATTGCGATATGGTTTAGTGTGCTTATTAGATCACAAAGGCTTAAATAAATATATGTGCTGCATGATTCAGAGTAAACTGTGTTCTTTTATAAGTGAGTTTTCCAAAATTAAATTAAGAATAAACTTCAAATGATTTTACTACTGTAATTTAACAGTTGTAATAATGCTTAGTATTATTTTTCTTAATTTTATTTTACAGTGAAATATTGCAGCAGTAATATCTTATTTTAACATTTAATATTTTTATTTAATAATTATTTATAATTAATCATATATATTATAATATAGTGATATGTAATGTATTCTATAATAACGTTAAAAATTATTATAATATGATTAAATTTGTTTTTTTACATTGAAATATTGCAACAGAAATATTACTGTTTAATATTTCATATTTTTATTTAATAATACATTTGTATTTATAATATCTTTATTTAAATATATTATGATATAGAATGTATTTTATAATAATAATATGATAATAACAAAATATAAAATAATATAATATTAATTACTATTCATTGATATATTATTAAAAAACTTTAAATAGTTGATGATACATAAATGATAAAAACGGAGTAATTAAAGTCAATTAAACAAGTAATGACAGAATTTCTTCCATATTGTTACATATTTTAGAGTGTAACAGGTTATGGAGAAAGAATAAATGTAGGGCGGGACTTGATTCTGTGCATCAGTTGTTGATTGGATGTTGAGATGTGGGCGTGGCTCTCAGAAGAGCTTGCAGGGGCGGAGTTTAAGCGCACTAAATCCCGCATATGTCAGAGAAGACTGACACTTCACTGGAAGATCCAGTTATGACAGTCTGATTAAACATTACAAGGTAAAAGAAGAAATGTGCATAAATGAATTGTTCACAATAAGATGCATTTAGAAAACAGAGTGAATTTCATTCCATGCTGACTTTAATTACTTTCTGATCCCACAGAGCCTCAAACACGACGAGTCCTGACGCTCATCACCTGACGATTCATGTTAGTGAATGAATGAAACCTTTGACTGTAAGGGTTCATAATCTCACAAACGTTCCGTGGGGTGAGAAACACAAGAATGTTTTACTTTATCCCGAGGAAGGTCAGTTCAGCCATGCCGTCACGAATGCCACGGATGTATTCCAGTGTGGCGCGGTGAACTCTGACCTCGTACAGGCCGGAGCGCCGGGCGTGCCGCAGGAAGTTGGGTGCTCCGGGGAAGATGACGTTGTCAGCTAGAATGATGGATCCTTCTCCCAGAAGGCCGCTGCCTTCCAGAAGCTGCAGGTCCGGCAGGTAACAGCGCTTCCAGTGATCCATGAACACAAAGTCCAGGTGCTCTACGCCGAAGTCCTCACGCAAGCGCGGGATCACTTCATCCGACGGACGCACGATCAACTCCACCTGAGATTAATACATTTTGAATACGTGACATCTAATGCCGAAAATAACATATTGTGCCTTTAAGAAAGAAAAATTAATGCAGACAAACTCACCATGTCTTCATCAAAACCCGCCAGTCGGATGATTTTCTCAGCCACCCCAGCGTTTCGCTCGTCCATCTCGACGGAGTAGATCCGGGCGCCGATGGGCAGTGAGCGGGCGATGCGAACGGTGCTGTAGCCGCAGTGAGTGCCCAGTTCCAGCACAGTGATCGGACAGTGTTCCAGCAGCAGCCGGTCCAGAATCTTACCTGCACAAATAGCCAATCAGAACACAGAAGCTTGACAGCCAATCAGAACACATCTGATGTTTACCGTTTACTTCCTTAACACAAAGATCTCATCATATCGTTTGGACATGATGTAATACTAATAATCACATGATGATATCGTCGTGTTTATACACAAACAACTTTTTGCCACATCTGCCAATGGCCGGTGACTTAAAATGTACCGGCCATCAATATTTTTTTTTTACCAGCCATGAAACATAGATTAATCCTTATTAAAGTTACAAAAGTTATTCAGCCTAGAGCAGCGAGTGATTTTTCTTTGTCTTTTGTCATTTGACTATCATCAAAAACACAGACAACAGGAATATTAGGCTGCTGTCACTTTAAGAGCTGCACACATCCAATATACTGTTACACATGCGTTTTCTTTCTCAACCGTTTACGTTCACTTGGACCAATTTATGCCCTTCCCTCACTAACTTCTCTCTGTCTCATTCACTGGGATGTACGTTCATTGCTTACGTTGCATGAGCGCCCACTATTGGCAGAACCCTTGCAATGTGTTTGTCCGTACCTTTCTTGGGCCCGATGTTGCTGATGAACTCCACTTTGCTGCACCACTGGTCAAAGGTGTCCAGGATGCTCTGGGAGTCTCCGGGCGTGGCGTGGGTCAGTATGTACTGATAGGCCCGTTCCTCTCGGCTGAGTCCCGTTAAACAGTCGCGCACCCAGCGGATCAGTACAGCCCGATACAGCAGCACGAAGAAGTAACGATAACGGATGATCAGCGTGAGTAACAGAGGAAGTAAAGCCAAAGCGATTGCAGGAGAAACCATCTTCACTTCTGACCTGCAAATATAATGTTTAACATCACTTAAAATTAGAGTCAGTAGCAATGGCAAAAACATGCAGAACACCCTAGCAACTGCATAGCAACAAACACTTAGAACAACCTAGCAACACACTAAAACTGCATAGTAACACACTAAAAACACTCAGAACACCATTGCAAACACATAGCAATGCTAAAAAAAAAATGCAGAACACACTAGCAACTGCATAGCAACACACAAACACTCAGGACACCCTACCAACCGCCTAGCAACACAAACACTCAGGACACCCTAACAACCGCCTAGTAACACACAAACACTCAGGACACCCTAACAACCGCCTAGTAACACACAAACATTCAGGACACCCTAACAACCGCCTAGTAACACACAAACACTCAGGACACCCTACCAACCACCTAGCAACACACAAACACTCAGGACACCCTAACAACACAAACACTCAGAACACCCTAACAACCGCCTAGTAACACACAAACACTCAGGACACCCTAACAACCGCCTAGTAACACACAAACATTCAGGACACCCTAACAACCGCCTAGTAACACACAAACACTCAGGACACCCTAACAACCGCCTAGCAACACACAAACACTGAGGACACCCTAACAACCGCATAGTAACACACAAGCACTCAGGACACCCTAACAACCACCTAGCAACACACAAACATTCAGGACACCCTAACAACCGCCTAGTAACACACAAACACTCAGGACACCCTAACAACCGCCTAGCAACACACAAACACTCAGAACACCCTAACAACCGCATAGTAACACACAAGCACTCAGGACACCCTAACAACCACCTAGCAACACACAAACATTCAGAACACCCTAACAACTGCCTAGTAACACACAAACATTCAGGACACCCTAACAACCGCCTAGTAACACACAAACACTCAGGACACCCTAACAATCGCCTAGCAACACACAAACACTGAGGACACCCTAACAAGCGCATAGCAACACAAAAACACTCAGAACACCCTAACAACCGCATAGTAACACACAAGCACTCAGGACACCCTAACAACCACCTAGCAACACACAAACATTCAGGACACCCTAACAACCGCCTGGCAACACACAAACACTCAGGACAACCTAACACAAACACTCAGGACACCCTAACAACTACATAACAACACACAAACACTCAGAACACCATTGCAAACACATAGCAATGCTAAAAACATGCAGAACACCCTAGCAACCGCATAGCAACACACTAAACACTGAGAACACCCTAACAACCGCATAGCAACACGCAAACACTCAGAACACCCTAACAACCGCCTAGTAACACAAACACTCAGGACACCCTAACAACTGCATAGCAACACGCAAACACTCAGAACACCCTAACAACCGCCTAGTAACACAAACACTCAGGACACCCTAACAACCGCATAGCAACACGCAAACACTCAGGACACCCTAACAACCGCATAGCAACACGCAAACACTCAGAACACCCTAACAACCGCCTAGTAACACACAAAGACTCAGGACAAACTAACACAAACACTCAGGACACCCTAACAACTGCATAGCAACACACAAACACTCAGGACAACCTAACACAACCGCCTAGCAACACACAAACACTGAGGACACCCTAACAACCGCATAGTAACACACAAGCACTCAGGACACCCTAACAACCGCCTAGCAACACACAAACATTCAGGACACCCTAACAACCGCCTAGTAACACACAAACATTCAGGACACCCTAACAACTGCATAGCAACACGCAAACACTCAGAACACCCTAACAACCGCCTAGTAACACAAACACTCAGGACACCCTAACAACCGCCTAGTAACACACAAACATTCAGGACACCCTAACAACCGCCTAGTAACACACAAACACTCAGGACACCCTAACAATCGCCTAGCAACACACAAACACTGAGGACACCCTAACAAGCGCATAGCAACACAAAAACACTCAGAACACCCTAACAACCGCATAGTAACACACAAGCACTCAGGACACCCTAACAACCACCTAGCAACACACAAACATTCAGGACACCCTAACAACCGCCTGGCAACACACAAACACTCAGGACAACCTAACACAAACACTCAGGACACCCTAACAACCACATAACAACACACAAACACTCAGAACACCATTGCAAACACATAGCAATGCTAAAAACATGCAGAACACCCTAGCAACCGCATAGCAACACACTAAACACTGAGAACACCCTAACAACCGCATAGCAACACGCAAACACTCAGAACACCCTAACAACCGCCTAGTAACACAAACACTCAGGACACCCTAACAACTGCATTGCAACACGCAAACACTCAGAAAACCCTAACAACCGCCTAGTAACACAAACACTCAGGACACCCTAACAACCGCATAGCAACACGCAAACACTCAGAACACCCTAACAACCGCCTAGTAACACACAAAGACACAGGACAACCTAACACAAACACTCAGGACACCCTAACAACTGCATAGCAACACACAAACACTCAGGACAACCTAACACAACCGCCTAGCAACACACAAACACTGAGGACACCCTAACAACCGCATAGTAACACACAAGCACTCAGGACACCCTAACAACCGCCTAGCAACACACAAACATTCAGGACACCCTAACAACCGCCTAGTAACACACAAACATTCAGGACACCCTAACAACCGCCTAGTAACACACAAACACTCAGGACACCCTAACAACTGCCTAGCAACACACAAACACTGAGGACACCCTAACAAGCGCATAGCAACACAAAAACACTCAGAACACCCTAACAACCGCATAGTAACACACAAGCACTCAGGACACCCTAACAACCACCTAGCAACACACAAACATTCAGGACACCCTAACAACCGCCTGGCAACACACAAACACTCAGGACAACCTAACACAAACACTCAGGACACCCTAACAACCACATAACAACACACAAACACTCAGAGCACCATTGCAAACACATAGCAATGCTAAAAACATGCAGAACACCCTAGCAACCGCATAGCAACACACTAAACACCGAGAACACCCTAACAACCGCATAGCAACACGCAAACACTCAGAACACCCTAACAACCGCCTAGTAACACAAACACTCAGGACACCCTAACAACTGCATAGCAACACGCAAACACTCAGAACACCCTAACAACCGCCTAGTAACACAAACACTCAGGACACCCTAACAACCGCATAGCAACACGCAAACACTCAGAACACCCTAACAACCGCCTAGTAACACACAACGACTCAGGACAACCTAACACAAACACTCAGGACACCCTAACAACTGCATAGCAACACACAAACACTCAGGACACCCTAACAACCGCATAGTAACACACAAACACTCGGGACACCCTAACAACCATATAACAACACACTAAAACACTCAGAACACCATTGCAAATACACAGCAATGCTAAAAACATGCAGAACACCCTAGCAACCGCATAGCAACACACTAAACACTCAGAACACCCTAACAACCGCCTAGTAACACAAACACTCAGGACACCCTAACAACTGCCTAGTAACACACAAACACTGAGGACACCCTAACAACCGCCTAGCAACACACAAACACTCAGGACACCCTAACAACCGCCTAGCAACACACAAACACTCAGGACACCCTAACAACCGCATAACAACACACAAACACTCGGGACACCCTAACAACCGCCTAGCAACACACTAAAACACTCAGAACACCATTGCAAACACACAGCAATGCTAAAAACATGCAGAACACCCTAGCAACCGCATAGCAACACACTAAACACTGAGAACAACATTACAACCGCCTAGTAACACAAACACTCAGGACACCCTAACAACCACATAACAACACACAAACACTCAGAACACCCTAACAACCGCCTAGCAACACACAAACACTCAGGACAACCTAACACAAACACTCAGGACACCCTAACACAAACACTCAGGACACCCTAACAACCACATAACAACACACAAACACTCAGGACACCCTAACAACCACATAGTAACACACAAACACTCAGGACAACCTAACACAAACACTCAGGACACCCTAACAACCGTATAGCAACACACAAACACTCAGGACACCCTAACAACCGTATAGCAACACACAAACACTCAGGACACCCTAACAACCGTATAGCAACACACAAACACTCAGGACACCCTAACAACCACATAGTAACACACAAACACTCAGGACAACCTAACACAAACACTCAGGACACCCTAACAACCGCCTAGCAACACACAAACACTCAGGACAACCTAACACAAACACTCAGGACACCCTAACAACCGCATAGTAACACAGAAACACTCAGGACACCCTAACAACCGCCTAGCAACACACAAACACTCAGGACAACCTAACACAAACACTCAGGACACCCTAACAACCGCATAGCAACACACAAACACTCAGGACACCCTAACGACCGTATAGCAACACACAAACACTCAGGACACCCTAACAACCACATAGTAACACACAAACACTCAGGACACCCTAACAACCGCATAGTAACACAGAAACACTCAGGACACCCTAACAACACAAACATTCAGAACACCCTAACAACCGCATAGCAACAGACAAACACTCAGGACACCCTAACAACCGTATAGCAACACACAAACACTCAGGACACCCTAACAACCGCATAGTAACACACAAACACTCAGGACACCCTAACAACCGCATAGTAACACAGAAACACTCAGAACACACAAAAAAACACTCAGGACAACCTAACAACACAAACATTCAGAACACCCTAACAACCGCATAGCAACACACAAACACTCAGGACACCCTAACAACCGTATAGCAACACACAAACACTCAGGACACCCTAACAACCGCATAATAACACACAAACACTCAGGACACCCTAACAACCGCATAGTAACACAGAAACACTCAGAACACACAAAAAAACACTCAGGACAACCTAACAACCGCATAGTAACACAGAAACACTCAGGACACCCTAACAACCGCATAGTAACACAGAAACACTCAGAACACACAAAAAAACACTCAGGACAACCTAACAACACAAACACTCAGAACACCCTAACAACCGCATAGCAACACACAAACACTCAGGACACCCTAACAACCGCATAGCAACACACAAACACTCAGGACACCCTAGCAACCGCATAGCAACACACTAAAACACTCAGAATACCGTAGCAAACACTTAGCAACATGTTACCATTTAGAACACCCTAGCAACCACATAGCAACACTAAAACACTCAGAATGTTGTAGCAAAAACATAGCAACACACTAAAAACCATGCAGAACACCCTAGCAGCCGAACAGAAAAACTAAAATCAACAGAATACAATAGCAACCACACAGCAACATTCTAAAACATCCAGAATGCCTAAAAACACCATAGGAACCGCATAGCAACACACTCAACCACATCACTATCAGCACTACTAGGCTACAGTGAGAACTTAAACACTACTAATTAGATTTCCATCTACTCTACACAACAAACACTTTACATCCAGACTATGAAAACACTACATTAATAATTCAGATGCCTTTGTTTCGACGTGACAGAACATGTTGACTTTCCAGAGGCGTCTGTAAGTAACTGAAGACACAAGCTGATCCCAGACCAGTTTCATTCAGACGAACACAAACACTCATTTACCAACACACAAAATAAAACATAATGAAATAAATAATTTTACCAGATCCAGGACTCTCTCAACCTGCAAAGCACACACTCTGAAGACATAAAGAAAAGACACTCATGTGAGTACAACAGGTGTGCAGCAGCCAATCAGATTCCTCCATCTGAATAATGGATGGAGAGCCTGTGGCCTCCTCTTACACCGTCGTTTCACCTGGAGCGTGTCACATGACCATCTGACATCACAGCAGAAATTATGCTTGGGACATTTACACATTTCTGAAGGAAAAGTGAGCCTAATGTATGGAGCACAATGAAAACCACCAAAACGTACAACAAAAGGTTCAATATTCTTTAATCGCAAATACTTTAAGTTTAGTAATGTTAGTACAAAGTCAGTATAAAAGTATTAAATTTAGTGCTGTCAAATCGATTAATCGCGATTAATCAATATTCATCGCATCTAACATAAAAGTTTGCAAATATATGTTTACAAACTTTTACAATTAATTGATTAATTGCAATATATAATATTTATTTAATCGTGAATATATTGTGTATATATTTACAAACTTTTATGTTTGATGCAATTAGTAGCTATTAATCGTGATTCATCGCATCTAACATAAATGTATATATATATATACACACATTATATTTTTACAAACTTATGTTAGATGTGATTAATAGCTATTAATTGCTTAATCGTGATAAATCGCATTTAACAAAAATTTGTATATATATATATATATGCAAACATATTCACAAACTTTTATGCTAGATGTTATTAATAGCTATTAATTGATTAATTGTGATTAATCACATCTAACATTAAAGTATGTAAATAAATATACACACATTATATATTTACAAACTTTTATGTTAGATGCGATTAATCGCGATAAATTGATTTGACAGCGCTAATAAAAAAAAAAAGTATGGAAAAAAGTAAAATGATAAAAATCAGTAGAAAATTTAAAACTGAAACAGCTCCTTTTGAAGATGCAGTTTCATCACTCCAGAACTGTTTTTGCATCTTATTCGTTCATTAATGTCTCTCTAGAGGTCGTGACCTCAGCAGTCTTGTCTCAGCAGCATCCTGATGAACTTCTTCAGCTCTTTCTCTTCACGGGACCATTTGAGGAGTCTTCTGAGGACCATCCGGCCGCTGTGCATGTGAGCCAGGGCAATGTAGGAGCCTGTGAGCGGCCCGTCCAGCGCCGGACAGGAGCAGCCGCGGCCCCGCGGCAGCCAGAGGGCGCTCTGCTCCGCCGCCACCTGCTCCTCCTGCGGGCCGTTCTGCCAGCGAAGAACACGACTGCGACCCTGAGGAACCACATGCATGTCCGTCCCGTCCAGAGACGTGGAGCCGACCCGCAATCTGAACGCTGGAGAGGAAATGAACAGGAATTAAAGTCTGATTAAAAGGGATGTTTGGATGTGGAATATATGGTCCTATTAGCTAACTTCTGGAACAAGAACAAATGTAGGGCGGGGCTTGATTTTGTCTGTGGGGAACTGATTGGATGGTTGTGGTTTGCTATTGGTGGATCAGATAAAACCCTCCAGACGTCTACAGTTCCTCACCGAATGGACTCTTGCAGAAGTTCTGCTGGATCTCTCGCTCTCCTTCTGAGTCTGAACCGCAAACCTCACAGATCACAGAACCTGGAGGAAAGAGAGAAGAGACACAGATCAGCAAGAGCTTCCGTCCAGCTAACAGGAAACGTTCTGGCAAGGTTCTCTCAAAGTTATAAACAACAGAACGTTCATTCAGTGTTCTCAAAACATTACCACAAAAACGTTTGTCTAACGTTCTTTAAGTGTTACTATTTGTTTAAGAACGTTCAGAAAACATGAAAAGTAACGTTCCCTTAAAACATTTAAAAAACGTTTTCATTACGTCAGCAAAACGTTCTTAGAATATATATTTTTTTTTCATCTGGGTGATTCAGCTGGAATTTGATGCTTGTTTTGTAAGTGTATTAATAATAATGTGAACTGTTCAAACCTTTGGGCGCGTCGGTGTTCTCAGCCCGGTTAGGGTCTCTTTCTCCGGGGATGCAGAGTTCCGATCCATCTGGAAACCGGCTGCAGTTGAACATCTCCGGCCACGGAAACCCGAACGCGCTCATGACGGGCAGACACGCGTCCCGCACCGCCTCACAAAGACTCCGGCACGGGCGCACCGGAGCCGTGACCTCCGGTAAACACACGGGCGCGAAGAGCGAGCAGAGGAAGCGCCGCGTATCCGCGTGACAGTGTTTGCCGAGCAGCGGCATCCAGGCTGCGGACTGCTGCTGCGCTTCCCTCGCGCTGTCGTGACCCAGCAGGTTCGGCAGCCGCATCTGTTCGTAGCCGATGCCGGAACACAAACCCATTGTGTTCGGAACCGGTTTACACACCGAGCGCGCTGTGCCGAACTCCGCCGACGTGACGAAGTCAGACACGGGGTTTGTTGTCAGATCTTCATCATCATGATCATCGTCTTCATCAGCAGCTCTGGACGGACAGAAAACCAGCAGCACAATCACACACAGAGAATGAAGATTAAACATCATAGAGACGCACGTTTAAACTCACGTGTGTGTGTGTGTGTGTGTGTGTGTGTGTGTGTGTGTGTGGTGTCTCCACATCCTGTGAATCAATCGCATTTGGTTCTTTATTACCGGCAGTAAAACACTTCAGAGGCCCGTGTGAGGTTTTGGCTTGGGACAATTAAAAATTTAAAAACAACGTTAGGAAAACACTTATGCGAACTGGATTATTAAAATCTTAGTCCCAAACAAAAGCTTTTTATTTCTTTTTCTAAATATTAGAATGCATCAGAATAAGTTTGGATAAGATTCAAACAGAAAAAGTTGAAAATGTTGTCCTTTTTTTCCCCAGAACAACATTGCTGACTCATCCTGCACTCAGGGGCGTATGCAAATATATGTCCAATCACGTGTTCTCGACAATGCGATGCTCCTCCCACTGATACCATGCGTCTTTCGGGTCGCGACACAAACTTACAGAAGCCAGTTAAAATAAGAACTTAACTGCGACTTTTTTCTTGTAATTCCGAGTTTATATTTTACAATTCTGAGAACAAAATAGTCTTTGTGATAAAATTGCGAGTTACGAGAACATTATGAGAAAATGTCAGAATTGTGAAATCGCGATTTTATTTTATTTTTATTCTGGAAAGAAACTTTCATGAAAACTAAATAGCTATTAGCCTTTTTTTTTTAACTTTTCAATAGGAAATATAGTACAATAATACATTTTTTTTGTTAGAGGAACAAGTATGATAATGTAAAAATAGTGCTGTCAAATCGATTAATTGCGATTAATCACATCCAAAATAAAAGTGTGTGCTGTATATACTTATTTTGTATATATAAATACACATACATGCATGTATATATTTAATAATTATTTGCATGTATATATTGTATTTATATTATATTATATATAATTTTTTCATATAACACATTTTTCTTAAATATATACATGCATGTGTGTGTACTTATATATAGTATATACGTCACACACACATATATTACGTAAACACAAACTTATTTTGGATGCAATTTATCGTTTGCCCAGCATTAGTGTATACACACACATATTATGTATTGTACACATATATTATATATTCTGTTAGATGTGATTAATCGCAATTAATTGATTTGACAGCACTAATTAAAAATAACAAAAAGGCAGAAAACCAGAAAATCATAGTTTTCCTGTGATAGTGATATTCATCTAGCATCCACCAGCTCCATTTGTGAACCGGCTGTTCCTCACTGTGGCCACTAGATGGACACATTCAACAAATATGACAGCATAATCTCTTAAATCTAAATGAAATGATTAAGGTGGATCCTAATAAAAACAAAAAACCTGAACCCCCGGAGTAGCGCATAAACAATGGCTGAATGTGCGGCTGTCAAACATGTATATTGTGTGTATTATAACTCCTCTGTGGAAATAGTGAACGTGTTTTTTGTTTATTGCCCCCGTCTCTCTACATAGTGTTAAGCATTTGTCTAGTAAACAGCTGTCATACTGTATGTTATGCACAGTCATGATGACCCTATATAAACCCTAGTGAACTGTTTACATGCGCAGCTGTCAACATAAACAAGATTCTTTGACTGACGTGTGTAAACATGCTTCAGAAAAGAGTTATACATTCGGAATTGTTTTAAATAAAGTCATCTTCAGATAAAATTAAATGCAATTACTTTTTTTATTCTGTGCCAGAAACAAGCTTCCATAGTTAAACACGACCATTTCTAAGTAATTATTTGTCCATGTTTTGTTTTTAGTGATCAGCTGTGCTCACCTTGAACCTCGACTGACATTTCTGGAGCAGCTCTATATTTATCACACAAACACAATCCTGAATCTGATAAGCTTAAAGCCTGTCAGCAGCCGCAGTCATAAACTCAACCTTTCTATTGACATACTTCACCTGACGCTCAAATCTCATCTGAGAAGGAGCTGCAGTGCGAGAAAGACCTCAATTATAAGTGATTTCTGGGTAAATCTCGTGACAAACACTACTAAACGAGTTGGTTTATAGAAAGACGGATCCTGTGACGTTAATACTCGAAAGGAAAAGAGTGACTTTATGGGGTTTGAATAATACAGTGGAATTGTAAAAGTCTTCTGGTGTTTCTGTCAGTCATTTTGCCCATCAACATCCACTGACCCCGGCCTGTTCTCACCCTGCAGAAGCTTCTAGGATCTTGTCGTCAACGCAGAGAGAAAGACATTGAAATCACACCTGTGTCCTCCAATCACATGCCTCGCTGACAGCAGGAAGCTCTTCCACGCGTTACATGTATTCTGGAGCAAAGAAACCAGATCGACATGGTTAGGGGTTCACTGCATGTATAAGTTGAATTTGACCGAATTAACTTTAAGCACACACACATTAACTTGTATATGCTTAAGATTTCTAATATCTCTTCTGCTCACCAAGGCTTCATTCATTAATTCATACAAACATGTTAAAACATTGTGCTACTTGATGGTAGAAACATGTTAGCAATGTGTTAAATCGTGTTAGAAATGCATTAATTCATACTAGAAACATGCTACCAGTATGTTAAAACATGCTAGCAATGTGTTAATTCATGCTAGAAACATGTTAAAACATAGCACTTTGCTATCATAACAAGTTTTGTGTTAATTCATGCTAGAAACATGTTAACAATGTGTTAATCCATGCATGCATAGAAAGCATGCTATAACAAGTTTGTGTTAATTGATGCTAAAAAAAAGCTAGCAATGTGCTAAATCATGTTAGAAATGTGTTAATTCATGCTAGAAACATGTTAGCAATGTGTTAATTTGTGTTAGAAATATGCAGTTTGCTAATTCATGCTATCAAACATGTTAGCAATTTGCTAATTCATACAAACATGTTAAAACATTGTGCTACTTGTTGTTAGAAACATGTTAGCAATGTGTTAAATCATGTTAGAAATGTGTTCATTCATGCTAGAAACATGCTAGCAATGTGTTAATTCATGCTAAAATGTATGCATGTTAAAACATGTTAAACATGGAAACATCTCATGCTAGAAACATGGAAAAACATGCTAGCAATGTGTTAATTTGTGTTAGAAATATGTTAGCAATGTGTTAAATCATGTTAGAAACATGCTAGCAATGTGCTAATTCATGCAAGAAACATGGTAAAACATGATAGCAAAGTGCTATAACAAGTTTTGTGTTAATTGATGTTAGAAACAAGCTAGCAATGTGTTAAATCATGTTAGAAATGTGTTAATTCATGCTAGAAACATGCTGTATGTATGTTAATACATGTTAGCAATGTGCTAACTCATGCTAGAAACATGCAAAAACATGTTAGCAATGTGTTAAATCGTGTTAGAAATGCATTAATTCATACTAGAAACATGCTACCAGTATGTTAAAACATGCTAGCAATGTGTTAATTCATGCTAGAAACATGTTAAAACATAGCACTTTGCTATCATAACAAGTTTTGTGTTAATTCATGCTAGAAACATGTTAACAATGTGTTAATCCATGCATGCATAGAAAGCATGCTATAACAAGTTTGTTAATTGATGCTAAAAAAAAGCTAGCAATGTGCTAAATCATGTTAGAAATGTGTTAATTCATGCTAGAAACATGTTAGCAATGTGTTAATTTGTGTTAGAAATATGCAGTTTGCTAATTCATGCTATCAAACATGTTAGCAATTTGCTAATTCATACAAACATGTTAAAACATTGTGCTACTTGTTGTTAGAAACATGTTAGCAATGTGTTAAATCATGTTAGAAATGTGTTCATTCATGCTAGAAACATGCTAGCAATGTGTTAATTCATGCTAAAATGTATGCATGTTAAAACATGTTAAACATGGAAACATCTCATGCTAGAAACATGGAAAAACATGCTAGCAATGTGTTAATTTGTGTTAGAAATATGTTAGCAATGTGTTAAATCATGTTAGAAACATGCTAGCAATGTGCTAATTCATGCAAGAAACATGGTAAAACATGATAGCAAAGTGCTATAACAAGTTTTGTGTTAATTCATGTTAGAAACAAGCTAGCAATGTGCTAAATCATGTTAGAAATGTGTTAATTCATGCTAGAAACATGTTAAAACATAGCACTTTGCTATCATAACAAGTTTTGTGTTAATTCATGCTAGAAACATGCTGTCAGTATGTTAAAACATGTGCTAACATGTGCTAACAATGTGCTAACTCATGCTAGAAACATGTTAACAATGTGTTAATCTATGCTAGAAAGCATGCTATAACAAGTTTGTGTTAATTGATGCTAAAAAAAAAGCTAGCAATGTGCTAAATCATGTTAGAAATGTGTTAATTCATGCTAGAAACATGTTAGCAATGTGTTGTGTTAGAAATATGCAGTTTGCTAATTCATGCTATCAAACATGCTAAAACATGTTAGCAATTTGCTAATTCATACAAACATGTTAAAACATTGTGCTACTTGTTGTTAGAAACATGTTAGCAATGTGTTAAATCATGTTAGAAATGTGTTCATTCATGCTAGAAACATGCTAGCAATGTGCTAATTCATGCTAGAAACATGGTAAAACATGATAGCAAAGTGCTATAACAAGTTTTGTGTTAATTCATGCTAGAAACATGTTAGCAATGTGTTGTGTTAGAAATATGCAGTTTGCTAATTCATGCTATCAAACATGCTAAAACGTGTTAGCAATTTGCTAATTCATACAAACATGTTAAAACATTGTGCTACTTGTTGTTAGAAATATGTTAGCAATGTGTTAAATCATGTTAGAAATGTGTTCATTCATGCTAGAAACATGCTAGCAATGTGCTAATTCATGCTAGAAACATGTTAGCAATGTGTTGTGTTAGAAATATGCAGTTTACTAATTCATGCTATCAAACATGCTAAAACATGTTAGCAATTTGCTAATTCATACAAACATGTTAAAACATTGTGCTACTTGTTGTTAGAAATATGTTAGCAATGTGTTAAATCATGTTAGAAACATGCTAGCAATGTGCTAATTCATGCTAGAAACATGGTAAAACATGATAGCAAAGTGCTATAACAAGTTTTGTGTTAATTGATGTTAGAAACAAGCTAGCAATGTGTTAAATCATGTTAGAAATGTGTTAATTCATGCTAGAAACATGCTGTATGTATGTTAATACATGTTAGCAATGTGCTAACTCATGCTAGAAACATGCAAAAACATGTTAGCAATGTGTTAATTTGTGTTAGAAATATGCAAACAGTTTGCTAATTCATGCCATCAAACATGCTAAAACATGTTAGCAATTTGCTAATTCATATAAACATGTTAAAACATTGTGCTACTTGTTGTTAGAAACATGTTAGCAATGTGTTAAATCATGTCAGAAATGTGTTGATTCATGCTAGAAACATGCTAGCAATGTGCTAATTCATGCTAGAAATGTGTTAATTCATGTTAAAAACATGCTGTATGTATGTTAAAACATGTTAGCAATGTGTTAACTCATGCTAGAAAACATGCTAGCAATGTGCTAATTCATGCTAGAAACATGTTAACAATGTGTTAATTTGTGTTAGAAATATGCAAAGTTTGCTAATTCATGCTATCAAACATGCTAAAACATGTTAGCAATTTGCTAATTCATACAAACAACATGTTAAAACATTGTGCTACTTGATGGTAGAAACATGTTAGCAATGTGTTAAATCGTGTTAGAAATGCATTAATTCATACTAGAAACATGCTACCAGTATGTTAAAACATGCAAGCAATGTGTTAATTCATGCTAGAAACATGTTAGCAATGTGCTAATTCATGCTAGAAACATGTTAAAACATAGCACTTTGCTATCATAACAAGTTTTATGGTAATTCATGCTAGAAACATGCTGTCAGTATGTTAAAACATGTTAACAATGTGCTAACTCATGCTAGAAACATGCAAAAACATGTTAGCAATGTGTTAATTTGTGTTAGAAATATGCAAACAGTTTGCTAATTCATGCTATCAAACATGCTAAAACATGTTACCAATTTGCTAATTCATATAAACATGTTAAAACATTGTGCTACTTGTTGTTAGAAACATGTTAGCAATGTGTTAAATCATGTTAGAAATGTGTTCATTCATGCTAGAAACATGTTAAAACATGCTAGCAATGTGTTAATTCATGCTAGAAACATGGCAAAACATGTTAGCAATGTGTTAATTTGTGTTAGAAATATGCTTTGTGTTAACTGATGCTAGAAACAAGCTAGCAATGTGCTAAATCATGTTAGAAATGTGTTAATTCATGCTAAAAACATGTTGTATGTATGTTAAAACATGTTAGCAATGTGTTAACTCATACTAGAAACATGCAAAAACATGTTAGCAATGTGTTAATTTGTGTTAGAAATATGCAAACAGTTTGATAATTCATACAAACATGTTGAAACATTGTGCTACTTGTTGTTAGAAACATGCTAGAAATGTGTTAAATCATGTTAGCAATGTGCTAGTTAATGCTAGAAAAATGCTACCAGTATGTTAAAACATGCAAGCAATGTGATAAATCATGTTAGCAACATGTTAAAACATAATTTGTGTTAACTGATGCTAGAAACAAGCTAGCAATGTGTTAAATCATGTTAGAAATATGTTAATTCATATTAGAAACATACTAGCAATATGTTAAAACATGCTAGCAATGTGTTAATTCATGCCTGGAACATGTTAGCGACATGCTAAAACATGCTAGCAATGTGTTAATTCATGTTAAAAGCATGATAGCAATGTATCTACGTATCTATATGTTTCCTGATAGACTGTATTGCCTTTAAAACCTTCAAAACTACCTTAAACTAAAAACCTTCAAACGTCAAGCTTTACAATGCACAATAGCTGTTTTCTATGTGGATATATTTTAAAATGTAATTTATTCCTGTGATCAAAGCTGACTTTTCAGCCTCATTACTCCAGTCTACAGTGTCACATGGATTAATACTTTTATTCACCAAAGAACACATTAAATTGATTTAAAAAACAAAAACAAAACATACACGTTACAGTAGATTCTATTTCAAATAAATGCTGTTCTTTTGAACTTTCTGTTCATCAAAGAATCCTGAAAAATAAAATGTATGACGGTTTCCACTCAAATAAATAATAAGAACCATTATTAATAACTGAGCACCAATAATAATTTAGCAATAAGTTCACACTTTAGTTGAATTAATATTAACACTTTAATATGTGCTTTATAAGTACTAATAAACAGACAATATCCTAGTAATATGCATGCTAATAAGCAACTACTTAGTGAGAACTGGACTAAACTAAAGTGTTACCGTATATATCCATGTTAATACTCATAAAACTTCCTATCAGGGAAGGGTTGTTAGGCTGCCAGGAAAGCAGATCTCCAGCATGTGTTTTTGTGTTGATTATTCTGGCAAATAGTCGTGTAAAAAGCGCCAAGCTTTTAAATAGAGTTGGTCTCTCGAGACACCCGTAACACTGACAGCAACAGATCACAGTATTATTTATAGCTGAACACCTGCGCACACCAGAGAGCTGAATGAGACTCCTAACTGTACAAAAACAAAACAGATTGTGTCTAAAGTCTGCAAATGTGATCATCTTCAATAAACCGCCCGATTCTGACCATCAGAAACATGATTATGGAAATAATAATAGTAGTGGTGAATCGGATCCTGAATTCGAATCAGGAATATCATTCACGAATCTGCCAAAAGATCACATATCAGCTGAAGAATCCCGACATCAATCACCATGTAAAAGGGCGTGGTTTACGAGTGATTATGTAAGGAGAGACCTGGATTTTTATTGTCACCTGTAATGTAGAGGAATCTATTTGTGGATCCACTCGGATTTATGAGGGTTGGCACCGCTGGATCTTCTAGAACTTAAGAACACAGTCCGCATCCAAGCTACATGTTTTCAGACACGTTTCCCGACCACTCCCCCCGCCTGTCATTGGTCAATCAAACAGAGAGTCCCGCCTTCAAACTCACATGATTGGTTGAGTCGGAAGTCGCTCAAAATAAAAGTGTCACAGTTTAGTTTATCATACTAATATGCTAGTGTTGTCACATTTTACATATATACGTGTGTGTATGTACATATACATATAGGCCTACACCGTTAAGGCAAAACATTATGAGCAATGATTATCTCTTCAGCACGGCACCTGTTGGTGGGTGGGATATATTAGGCAACGTTTTGTCCTCAACGTTGATGTGTTTAAAGCAGGAAAAAAAATAACAAAGTTTTCAGCAAGTCAAATGAACCGCTTCTCATGACTGATTAGAATGGATTCAACTTTATTGTTATTGTGCAGAGTACAGTACATAGGAATATGAAAATGTTTTGATATTTAACACACATCAGTTCCATCTTCAGTGATTTTATATTGTCATGTGATCCCGACTCCCTCCACTTTGGCCTGGTTGTTCGACCAGCTGCTGAATTCCAACAATGAGATGTCATTTCCATGATCGTTGTCTCAAGGCGCCTGGATCAAATCGACTCACGAGGAAAAGAGGAGACGGAGCAGCAGGATTCCAAAGCTTGATTTGATCTGAATTTATGCCGGGTTATTTCAGCTCACCTACAAGTAAACAACTCACAGCTACTGTACGTGCAGGAGGAGACGACTTTAACCGCCCAAACGAATGCATCATTTCTGTTTCCAGATCTTTCTCCCTCCACACCCCATTTCTCAGATTCATAGCTTGCTAGAAGACACCTTTTCCCCCATCACATAGTTTAGTACTCATCATAAATTAGGTCATTCGAAAGCTTAAATTCATTCTGTGAAAATGAATTAAACACTGTTCTGCCATGGAAACGCTATCCTTTTAGCAGCTTGGCAACAAACAAGTACACGACGTAACTTTTTTTTTTTTTCGCGATTTTGTTTTGGTTGTGCGCGACTGTGCGGATGAATATGATTATCTGCTACCGCTATAAAACATTCACTACTGGGCCAAAGTTTACATGGAAAGAGGTTACTGCTGTAGCTTTATCAATTAATAGACATGGTACTTCCTTGAGAATAAATTCCAGGACAGCATTTCAACAAACACAATGAAATGATCTTAACAATAAATGCTTTAATTAACTCTGTTAGAGAGCTACATAGGGCAATTTATCTGTTCAATAAAATACCTTACCTGTTGAGTAACAACAAAGTGCCCTTTTTAAAGGAAAGCGTGTTTACTCGGTGGCCATATTTGCGACCTATTTCGGGCATCCAAGACCAATCTATTTGAATGGGAGAATCCTGAAATCTCAAAAACTCACAATTAAATATTTCAATTCAGCAACAAAATCTGACACGAACTGTCCCATAAATGTTGTTTCTCAAATATTTTTTCAGGCTAGACGAGCCAATGCGCATGTGCAGTCACGTGACGTCACCGTGAATGCCGCGAAAAACACACAAAACTCATCCAAAACAGGAAAGAGCTTTGCGACTGACTGTACAAATAGCTTTGACACAAAATCTGAAGTATAGTTTTACAGACTGCTGAAAGCTATAAAAGAAGCAAATAGGTCCAGGCAGAGAAACATGTTTTGCGGTTATCATTTTGTGTCAAAATGTTGGATCATACCCTATATATTGTGTTGACAACTCATCAATTAAATATTTACCATCTTATATTCTGCATAATTGGGTGTTTTTAAATAAACACTGACAAAAACCAAACAAGTTTCAGGGCTGGACGATATGACGATATATATAACATGGATATATTAGTGATCACTCGGATTTAGACCTGCCTATATTGTATTTATATAAAGCGTTCACAGGCCGATTTGCTTTATGTATTTCCCCGGCGTTGAAATCAGGCACATATAAATGTCAGGAAACACGATTCCTGGCTGCATGTCAATATCCATGGATTAAGTTTCTTTGACAAGTTTCTAAGAAACACTTTCTAGCCCAACCTTTAGTGTAATCGTTTGTTTAACTTGCGTTTTTGCAGTTTCCTCTATTAAATCCAGTCATGAAGCAGCTCTTTTGCCACTCAGTCCAGCTGAGGGAGCGTTCCGGCGGGAAAGTGAGGTCAATGCATACCCTCTATAGGAACCGGAGCTTCTAACTGCAGCTGCAGTGATGCAATGACTTTATCAATGGCTCTTTTACTTAAAAGGCGGGGCATTCCGCCATATTGCCTTGCACTTTCTCCCATTCATTACTAATAGGAGTGAACCCTCTTTCTATAGTCTTTAATAACAAAAACACCATCTCAAGCTGCTGGAGCAACTTTTCTCTATTTACGGATATGACGAGACACGCACAGGCGAGTGACGTATGTAAGCAATTTCCCTTTTTTTTAAAAAAGTTACATCGTGTAGCTTTAAGTTGAAGCACCAAAATCATTAAGTGAAATAAAAATGCTAATGCTCCAAATATTAAAATAACTGTTTCAAAGCACTGATTAATTACAACCATTTAAAGTTCAGGAGGGTGACAGAAGGTTAAAACTCTCCACAACAGTGGGATGAGAGTTTCTTTGCTCCTCTATTGTTGGTGGATTACACTGGAGACTGACGCCTCCGTGAAACACACACACACGTGACTTAATGCAGAAATTATAGCGCTGCTGCGTGACTGAGAGAATATTCAGAAAATAACTCTCATCCCGCTGAACACATTCGGCGACTGGACGCCTGAACCCCGTCGATCCCTCAATAAGAGCCTGAACCGGCAGCTGAGCCTCCGTTAAATACCTGTGACGTCACTGGCCGCTGGTCCAATCCGCTTCGGTCCGGTCCGGTCCAGCGCGGCTGCTTTAAGAGCTGAGGGATGAGTGACAGCTGGACACACAGAGGCTTTAAATCCGCCGAACAAGAGCTGCTCTGAACACTGTGCAGGTAAGAATCACTGCATCAACATCTGCAGGTCCATCTGATCTCATGCTTTGACCATCACATGCATTCGTCTTGCGTGAAGTAAACATTTTGACAAACTGCAGAGACATTATATTTCATTGTCAGTGTAAAATCAGTTAGTTTCTCTCAGTAGTGTTTGTTATTGCGTCTTCTGCATGTTTGTGTGCGTTTAGTTTTACCTTGGGGAGAAAATCTGACAACCTTCTTTTGGAAACATTTGAGGATGTACTTAAATTAAATTTGTTTTAAAGAAATTAATACATTAAATTGATCAAAAGTGACAGCAAAGACAATAATTTTCTTTTTTTTTTTTTTTAAATAAATGCTATAAATAAAAACCTTTTTTATTCATCAAAGAATCCCGAAAGATAAAAAGAATCAGAAATGAGGAGCTGTTTTCAACATTAATAATCATAAACGTTTCATGAGCATCAAATCATCATATCAGAATGATTTCTGAAGGATCATGTGACACTGAAGACTGCAGTAATGATGCTGAAAATTACACTTTACTATATATTCACATAGAAAACAGCTGATTTAAACTGTAACTAGGTAAAAAAAAAAAAAACCCAGAAAGTTTGAAGATGTTTTAAAGGCAATACAATCTATCAGAAAACAGATAGATATCTTTATTTATTCATGATTTAAGCTATTTTAAACTGTAATAATATTTCACAGTTTTTACTGTATTTTTGATCAAATAAATGCAGCCTTGGACTCTTTTAAAAACATTTTAAAAAAACTTTTGAAGGGCAGCATAAATGTTTAAAAACAAACAAACAAAAGTTTTCTTGTCTAAAACCATTATAATTGCATTTACACAAAAACAGAAGTGCGTGATATGTCATCGCAAGATTAAATGTGTGTGTGTGTCACAGCAGTCAAACTGCTGATAGATTTGTGTTTGAAATTCAAAGCCAACAAGTGGGTGCGACTTGGATAGATGAATGGACAGATGGACGGCTGGCTTAATTTCATAATGACCAACATACTGATCTTTTTTCCACATCTCTCTCTCCCCCCCCCCTCTGTCTCTCATGCAGGACCTTCAGGACCTTCTGCAGTTCCCCAGCTGTCGCATCTCTAAACAGCTCAGATGGACCGATCCACACAAGAACTGTTTCTGAACTTTATGGTTGTATTCATCACAGTTCTGCTCATGTGGTTACTGGTCAAACAATATCAGGACTCATGAAGAGCTCATCATCATCATCGGAGGAAGGCCAGTCAGCTGTGATCGTGAGACCAGACGGTGATGTTTCTGCAGACGGATGGAAGATCTGCCAATCAGGATGGATCGTCCAGTGATGTTGTCACCATGTCCTTATGGATTATTGTTATATATGATTTGCTAGTCTGGATGTTTAATTCGACAAATTGGGGAAAAAATGAATAGCCGAAAGAGTAGCAATGTACTGATTTAAGACATAGTTTTATTTGTTTTAATAAACAACTCTTTGGCAATGCAGTTGTGTGTTCGTGTGTGTGTTCAGTCTCTAATAGTGCTGGGACAATACATCGCGATAGCGATTCTCTCTCGAATCGATTCTGAGCATAGTTTTCAACAGCAGATGGCACTGTGTGCTTTAGCAACAGCCGTGCTTTGCTTCCTTCCAATTCATAAAGTTCGAAAAGGTTGAAGTGAATTACAGGGGTGTTGCAGTGGGCTGTTTACATTAATCTTGCATCATAAAAGCATTCTGAGGCGTTAGTACATTCTCAGACTCAGCCAAATGCACGAGCGCTCTTCTTCATGAGCATTTGAGCATGCGGTTAAAAACTAGCCTGGAGTGCCATCTGTTGTTAAAAACGAATTGGTTTGCGATGCATTTGGAAAATATCAGAAACGATCCACGAATCGTGATGCATCGATAGAATTGTCCAAGCCCTAGTCTCTGATGGTTTCAGCACGATCCGTCCTCCAGGGATCTCTGTAGCGATTGAAGCTCAGCGCCTGGCAGTGAAACTCGGTCAAAGCGCGCGGCATCGGCGCGACCTCCTGCCACTCCGAGCGTCCGCTGTCGTATACCTGCACCTCATCCGTGATCTCGTCAGGCGAATAATCGCCGCCCAGGATGTAGATCTTCTCCCGCACACCGATAGCACCCGCGTTGAAGCCCGCGCACTCGAACGAGCCTTCGCCTTTCCACACGCAGGTGTCCGGGCAGAAGCTGTAGACTTTATATGTGGAGAGATCGCAGAGGTACAGCGTGTCGTTGACGGACACGGACTTGATGAGTGTGGCGTGGAAGAACTGGCCAAACTCTGCCACTAGTTGGCACCACTGATCCGCCACTGTGTCGTAGCGGAAGAAACAGTCCAGCGACGGATTGAAGGCTTCAGAGATTTCCACCTCGGATCCGAGAGCGTAGATGACGCTTCTGCACGCACTCGCTTCGGGAAAGTAGATCTTCTTGGGAAGCGGGCTGACGGATTTCCAATTGTTGCTCAGAGGATCAAAGTACTCCACGTCCAGGATGGATTTCCCACCGATGGCGTAGATGCGGTGCAGAGCGGCAACGCAGGCGTGCATGGTCCGCGGGTGGCGCATATGCGGAGCTGGCGTGAAGCTGCGTGTGACGGGACAGTAGCACCAGACTTCATCCGTGGCGTCGTGCTCAGGCGTGGCGATGTGCAGGCGAACGGCGCGACGACAGTTCCCGCGGCATCCACCGATAATGAAGAGCTTCTCGGCGAAGCCGACGACAGCTGATCCGGGTAGGTCTAAAATCCGCGCTGCGTCCTGCGGCAACTCCGTCCAGCGGTTAGCGCCGATGTCGTAGCAGAATGCGTAACGAATCTCTGCATTTTCCTCCGTTTTGCACACGAAAATGTAGCTGGAAGTGGTCGAAGGCCGAGCGTCGGAAAACAACCCACTGGATTTTCGAACACGCGCGAGTGCTTCACTAACAATACTAACGCAGCGTCCGTTGGTGGTCAGAGCGTCCTCGGAGCGTCCGGCCTCCTCCAGCACAGCCGGAGGCAGATGGTGCAGACGGACTTGAGGCAGGAGCTCCGGCAACAGGCTCTCGCGCATTTGCAGGTCATGCTGCGTCCAGCGGAGGAGCGCGCGCAGGACACTCTCTTCATCCGGCACGTTGAGAGCGTCAGACGCTAGGCAGCGTTCCAGAACCCGCGCCGGCATCTCCAGGAAATCCAGTGTGGAGGAAAGCATGTGGAAGTTCTGCGTTACGAACTCGGTGGCGCGACGCAGCAGGTGCGAGGAACCGTATCCCTCCGCAACCGCCAACAGGTGCAGGCAGTTGGAGAGCTCGAGGGTTTGGACCAGGAAGTCGCTGCAAGCACGTGACAGGAAGCTGACCTGTGCGAATGAAAGAGGAAAGACCTGCTGAAGCAGTTTTCATACTTGATTAGATTATTTACTGTGAAGTTTCAAATTCATTTCTTTTGCCTTTGTTGGTTGGGTGGTATTTTTCTATTGGGATTTGTAAAAAAAAAAAATCTTAAAGAGTCAAAGAGTTTTAAGCCATGAACCAAACCAACCTGTTATGAGGAGAATTACAACATTACTCTTGTTAATAGCAAGATATGCATCCATATATTATATGCATATTTTGCTATTAACAAGAGTAATGTTGTTTTCTCCTAGATAGATAGATAGATAGATAATTGATAATAAATAATAAAATAAAGTAGTTTGACAGTGGAGCAAGACGTTTTCATGGGAGTGGGTGGAGCTAAAGACCTCATTTCATTTCTCTGGTGGAGATTTCTCTGCAGAATCATGGGTAATGTAGTTTCTCATCAGGAATTCTGCTGTTAAACACAATTATTTAAAAATTAAGTTGAAATAATGAGGACTGATGGCTTCGACAAAAGCACATATCATTGATTAACAACCTCGTGGCTCATAGCTGGCCTGTTTTTAAAGGTTTATTATTTATTATTAAAAATCAATCAAGCTATGGAAAAAAATGAGTTTTTACTTCTGAAACATGACTGTTGCACTCACTATAACAAAACCAACCTCTCATATAATGTGACTCACCTGCAGGAAAGAAGCCAGGTGAAACAGCATGTCCACGTTGTCTTCTCTGATTTCTATTTCACCAGAATATGCAAAGTCCAGGAAGGTGCGGACGGCTGGAGCCGAGAGGTTACTGAGGGTCACGGTGCCGTCGTCTCGCTCCCGCATGTCCAGCTCAAACATGGCCCTGTACAGAGACAGACGGATATATAAACACATGATAAAGATGGCTAAACGTAGTTACATTTGAAATGTAATAGCAGAATTCTGACAGATGATCAGCTGCACATTAGGAATATTTCTCAACAATACCATTCAAAATCTTTTACTTCAAGGATGGATTAAACTGATCAAAACTGACAGTAAAGTTGTTTGTAATGTTACAAAAGATACTATTTCTTTTCATCAAAGAATCCTGAAAAATAAAATGTATGACGGTTTCCACAAGAATGTGAACTGTTTTCAACATTAATAATAATCATAAATGTTTCTTGAATGTGACACTGAAGACTGGAGTAATGATGCTGAAAATTCAGAGAGCTCGTAATTACAGTTGGTAAGCTGGGAGTTTTCTGAAAGCTCCCACGTGTACCACCTGACCGCTGTAAGCATTGATAGTGGTGCCATAGAAAAGCATAATTCCCAGTCTGAGGACGTGAACAGCTCCGAATACAATGTCACGCGTTGTCGTCTCAAAATCCAGGTAAATACAAGGTGGCGTCACGCAGCATAACATGTTGCTAACATGAATTAGCAAGTTGCTAACATGTTGCTAACATGTATTAACACATTGCTAACGTTTCCACATGTTGCTGGCATGTTTTTAACACGAATTAACAGATTGCTAGCATGAATTAGCATTTTAATAACATGAATTTGCATTTTGCTAACATGTTTTAACATTTTGCTAACATAATTTAACATGTTGCTGGTATGTTTTTAACACGAATTAACAGATTGCTAGCATGAATTAGCATTTTGCTAACATAATTTAACATGTTGCTGGTATGCTTTTAACGCGAATTAACAGATTGCTAGCATGAATTAGCATTTTGATAACATGAATTAGCATTTTGCTAACATGTTTTAACATTTTGCTAACATGATTTAACATGTTGCTAACATGTATTAACACATTGCTAACGTTTCCGCATGTTGCTGGCATGTTTTTAACATGAATTAACAGATTGCTAGCATGAATTAGCATTTTGATAACATGAATTAGCATTTTGCTAGCATGTTTTAACATTTTGCTAACATGATTTAACATGTTGCTAACATGTATTAACACATTGCTAATGTTTCCGCATGTTGCTGACATGTTTTTAACATGAATGAACAGATTGCTGGCATGAATTAGCATTTTGATAACATGAATTAACATTTTGCTAACATGTTTTAACATTTTGCTAACATAATTTAACATGTTGCTGGTATGTTTTTAACACGAATTAACAGATTGCTAGCATGAATTAGCATTTTGCTAACATAATTTAACATGTTGCTGGTATGTTTTTAACACGAATTAACAGATTGCTAGCATGAATTAGCATTTTGATAACATGAATTAGCATTTTGCTAACATGTTTTAACATTTTGCTAACATGTTTTAACATTTTGCTAACATGATTTAACATGTTGCTAACATGTATTAACACATTGCTAACGTTTCCGCATGTTGCTGGCATGTTTTTAACACGAATTAACAGATTGCTGGCATGAATTAGCATTTTGATAACATGAATTAGCATTTTGCTAGCATGTTTCTAACAGGAATTAACACATTGCTAACATGAATTAACATTTTGCTAACATGACTTAACATGGTAGCATGTTTCAACATTTTGTTAACATGATTTACCATGTTGCTAACATAAATTAACACATTGGCTAACATGTTTTCGCATGTTGTTAACATGATTTAGCATGTTGCTAGCATGTTTGTAACATAAATTAACACATTGCTAACATAATTTAGCATGTTTGTAACATGAATGAGCACATTGCTAACATGATGTAGCATGTTGCTAGCATTTTTTTTTTTTTTTTTAAATGTCCTACAATAGTTGTTAGGCTTTGCTAATGATAGACAGCTTAAATTACTCTAATAGAGTTAGGCTATTGTACAAAAGTTTTGACCCCCTCAATTAAAGTCAAAGGGAATTGAATTGGGATTGTTCCCAAAGTTGGGATAAAAGGTATATCAATGTGCTTGAAAGCTCTAGGAGTCAGAAATTTTAGTCTCAGAAGAAGAAGAAGAAGAAGTTTAAACAGCATTTGAGTATGTTGTTTTTCTCAAGCCAATATAACAAGATTTTTATGAAGTAATCTGAGTGTTGTTTGCATGTGCGAAACTCACTGACTTGTTGCCAGGGCGTTGCTATGGTGTTCTGACTGGTTGCCAGAATGTTACTATGCATTTGCTAGGAGGTTGTGGTGGTTTCCAGGGCGTTGCTATGTGACGTGTTTGTTAGCACTGATACCTGAAGAAGTCGCTGCAGGCGGCCAGAACACAGCGGTGGCACGGCAGCGTCTCGTCCTGCACGCGGATGCTGAAGTCGAACAGCGCGCGCCTCTCCCGGAAGGCCTGAAGGACAGCGAGCACCTGCTGACCGTGTGACGCGGACACCAGCGTCACGTGATGCCCGTCCATCAGATTCAGCAACAATCTGACATCAAGCATCATAGACAAGTGTAGCGCTTTACAAGCTCGTTCGTTAACATTATGATCTACAGTCATATCTCTATGATGATTATCACTGTTATTATTTTACCGTGACTATATTCAGCAGTGGAATGTAAACAGAGCCGATCGCGTTCTTCTGTTGTTCAGTGATCACAGCTGAAACATCAGACACACACTCACACAAATGACCTCTTAAACTCAATGACTTTCGCATTACTGTATAAGAACGATTCATACACGACGGCTTTAAATTCTTTAGGAACCGAATGGAATGATCGACACTCACGCTTCAGCACGCTGGACAGCGCTCCGTCTCCACCGCGCATGCGCAGAACGATGAGTTGACGGAAGACTAAACTTGATGGTTGGTTCTCTTCTCGTTTTTTTTCTTTTTTTAAATTAGTGGCAGTGTATGGAAGCCCATTTCCGCCACATAAGAGAAAATCATGCTTTTGTAAATCATAATTATGACTTAAAATATAATTATGACAGTCTCTAAACGAAGACTTTAAAAGTCTTAATTATGACAAAACTCGAAATTATGACATACTAAATCGAAATGAGATTTAAAGACTATTATGACCAAAAAAAAAAAAAAAGGAAATTATGACATTTATGAGACTGAAAATCGAGTCTCATAAATGTCTAAAAAAGAGTCGAATTTGACATACTAAATCGAAATTATTACTTAAAATGTCATGACAATCTAAATTCTGACTTTTAAAGTCTTGATTATGACAAAAAAAAAATTATGACACACTAAGTAAAAATTATGACCACAAAAAGTCAAAATTATGACATACTAAATCGAAATAAGGACTTAAATTTAAACTAAAATTATGACGGTTCATTGACAAAAATCGAAATTATGAGTTCAAATTACAAAAGAAAATACTTCAAAAAAGTAATTTATGAAATAAAAAGTCAAAATTTTGACTTTAAATATCACATGTGACACATCTAAATTATAACATACTAAATTAAGACTTAAAATATAATTTTGACAGTCTTAATTGACAAAAATCAAAATGACATACGAATCGAAAATAATGATTCGAAATTGACCAAAATATAAAAAAAAGGCTTTCAAAATGTGACGAAACAGAAAATATGACTAATTTATGACATTAAAAGTCATAATTTAGACTTTTTAAGTCTTGATTATGACAAAAAAATTGAAATTATGACATACTAAGCAAAAATTGACTTGAAATATAATTATGACCACAAAAACTCAATCTTGACAAATGTGACAAAAAAAAAATGAAATTATGATGTACTAGGTAATTTGAGATAAAAAGTAAAAATTATGACTTTAAATATCACATTTGACACATCTAAATTATAACATACTAAATTGAAATTAAGACTTAAAATATAATTTTGACAGTCTTAATTGACAAAATCGAAATGACATACGAATCGAAAATAATGATTCGAAATTGACCAAAATATAAAAAAATAGGCTTTAAAAATGTGACAAAACAGAAAATATGACTAATTTATGACATTAAAAGTCATAATTTGATTATGACAAAAAAAATTGAAATTATGACATACTAAGTAAAAATTATGACCACAAAAACTCAATTTTGACAAATGTGACAAAAAAAAAAAAAATGAAATTATGATGTACTAAGTAATTTGAGATAAAAAAAAAAAGTAAAAATTATGACACGTCTAAATTATGGCATACTAAATTGAAATTATGACTTCAGTCTAAATTATGACTTTAACCCCTGGTTCCACAGACGAGGCTTAAGCTAGTCCTAGACTAAAATGCATGTTTGAGCCGTTTCAACCGAGAAGAACTTGCACCGAGATATCTTAAAATACGTCAGTGCCTTTGTTTCGTCTCAAGATGCACACCAGTAATGTTTTTTTTCTAGTGAACGTTTATAAAAGTTACTTAAATGCCCTAATTGAAGTAATCCTGGCTTAGGCTAAGCCCTGTCTGTGAAACCAGGCCTAAAAGTCTTATGACAAATTTGAAATTATGACATACTACGTAAAAAAATGACAAAACAATTATGACAAAAAGGCATAATTATAACACGAAGTCGAAATAAGGACTTAAGAGAATCATGACAGTAATTTATGAGATGAAAAGTCTAAAGTATGACTTAAATATAAAAATCTGAGACAACAAGTGTACATTATGACTCAAATTTAAATAAATAAAATTATGGCAAAAAAAAAAAAAAAAATCTGAAATCATGAAGTAATTTGAGACAAGTCTAAATCATGACTTTCAATACCATAAGACATATGGCTAAATTATGACATATTAAGTAGAAATTATGATAAAAAAACAACAACAACAATGATTTAATTACTAACTAATGTAATTAATGAATCATAAATAATTATGATTTACCAAAGCATGATTTTTCTCTTATGTAGCAGAAATGCTCTTCTATCTGTAGAAATTGAGTTTGATGTCATTTCTGTAGGTCTCTGGATCATTTCTTCATTATCGTCAGTGACTGTACACGGAAAATATGACAGTTTGACACACATCAGGGAAGAGCACCAATCATCCTTTGTTTAGTGGGGATACTGCGCAGTCTTCTGTAGAGATCAGACCGGGGCTAGTTGTCACAGTGACTGCGAGTCATTAATGAGCAGAATATTCAAAACTAGAATCACATTCTTATAAGAGCAACAAACAAAGAGGGAAAAAATAAAGTATACATCAAGACATATAAATAGCAAATATGAAGAGTTTCTTTTAGAAATTGAACAGAAAGACAGTTTTGACTATGTCCATTTTTGTCACATGACTGGCGAGCATCAATGTGTGATTTTGATAATTAGTGGAAATTAAGACTCCAAATTTCTCAACTGAAATGAGTTTATTGTAAAATTCAGTGAAGGGAAAACTGTGTGTGTGTGTGGTCACTGTGAGGTAGCCATGATGCTGGACACGCCTGTGGACGAACAGAACATCAGTCAGAATAACTCTGAAGAAAAGCAGCAACACATCATCAGTCGGTCGTCACACACACTCACTCTCGAAGTCGATCTTCTCCACGATGTTCTTGGGCTTGACACACTCCTCCTGACTGTGAATGAATATCTGACCGTCCTCGTTCTCCGTCCAGCCGTATTTGTTCATCCACACCTTCACCTGCGTGTCTGCGGTGAGATACACATCATCAGGTGAGAGAGTGTGTGTGTGTGTGTGTGTGTGTGGTGGAGGACGACAGTCTCACCCAGAGGATCTCCCAGCATCTCAGCCAGGAGCCGGTACTCGATGTTCTGATACGTGATTCCCACAACATGACAGATGACTGGAGAGAGAAACACACTGATCAGACTGCATGCAGGAGAAAATTCATAACTGATATTATAAGTAACTTACTCATTATTAAAATTACATTATAAAATAATAATAACTACTATATTATAAAATTAAATAATAATAATTTTAAAATAATACTATTTATAAATATATATATAATTATCATACTAACATTCATAATAATCTACATTTATGTTTACATCTATTCATTTACCAGTCATTAAAAATGAGAAGTGCAAGTAGAAAGTTTCAGCCATCGTTAATAATGCAAACGCAATATGATGAGAAATAAACGAGTTTAAATGATGTTTCGTGTCAAAGCTAAGTCAAATGTGTTTGTAAAGCACTTCTCACACACTGTTACAGAAAATCATTAATATCTTCATGCCTTATAGTCTCATTTATCAGACTAGAGCTGGGTGATAATATAGTTACACTGAGACGATAGAAACAATCAGGCAGTTGTAAGGAGGATTGTTTGACTTTATAATGTCCAATTGCCAGTTTATATCCTGCGATGTAAGTAAAGTCACAATTTAAGGTGTTTAAGACTTTTTATGGCCTTGAATTTAATAAAACTAAATAAATACAATATATAAATCACTTACACTTGCGCACTGATTCCTCAAATCCTGCGATTCCATCAATGAGATCCCGGTTCTCCTCCAGACTCGCCTGAGAAACACACACAACATTACACCTCAACACAAACTACACTACTGCTACTGGTCTCTGTGAGCGTATTAGTGTGTGTGTGTGTGTGTGTGTGTGTGTTACCCAGAAGCTCTGGAAGTGACACGTCTCCAGCAGGTTGCCGAGGTACAGGATCTGTCTTATCGGCCGTTCCTCTTGCTGCGACACCGTAGTCAAGGAAAGAGCCGATAATCTATGACATCACCTCAGAGACCCGACAGCCCATAATAATAACAACAACAACAATGACAAGTAGGAGTTCTGATCACGTCAGCGGTGTGTGTGTGTGTGTAATAAGCACATTATTATGATTTACGTCAGTCTGCTGACAATATAAAATTTATATTTTTTACAGTAATACTAATTTATGTGCACTAACTAAGAGAAACCGAACGCATCACACGTGGTGTCGTTCTGCGTCCTGAAGGATACGTGGGTCTGGTCGATCATGCACTTGCAGAGCGTGAAGTCGGTGTGAGGCAGATTGGTCAGAGCCTTGAGCAGAATCTGTGCCGTGACGGTGGTCTGGAAGTACGCCGGGTTAAACTGGTACCTGAAACACAAGCGCACGTGAGATGAGAGCAAAATAAACCCATTGTCGTGTCTCATTTGTACTGAGGTCAGACCCTTGATAGTGCGCTTCACTCACAGTTTGAGCACAGCCAGGTTGGCCTCCAGGTCGTAGGCGTTTTCTCTGGCCTGTGTGTCCACATATCGCTCCAGCGTGGACAGATTCTCAGGGTTATACCTGTAAAGATGATTTACTCATTAATATCAGTTATCACCTGTATAGCTGAACTGATGAGCTTAACACAGTTACTGAATCAACATTGATCTGAATGACACGATTGTCTTCTATAGAGCTGAAACTGAATTAGTTTCATAATCAATGAACTTTAAAACATTGAGACATGTCACACAAGCACCTACTTTCTACAAACCAGTTCTGTTTGAGGTTAATTAACCGCCTTTAGTACTGTTATTACTAATAATAATCAACAATAAACGGTCATCTTCACCTGTCGATGCCCCGCAGAAGTTTGCCGACGTTCGCTCTCATCTGCTCAAATGTCGTGGCCATGATTCCGAGTGTTTATTTACTTATATATATGATTCGTACGTTTTTATATATATTTTTCCCTTTATTTTCCAGACACTCGGATCCTCACGAGCGAAACGGCGGCGCGTGTGAGCGGCAGAGACCGACGTCATCGGCCGCGCGCCAGTCACGTGACTCCGGAGCGCGCGGCTTGTTCCGACAGCGCCGCCGCGCGCTTGGGCGGAGTCATTGCATATTTAAATGCACGTTGAGCTAACAAAAGCACTTAACTAAGCATTTTCACCTTTTATGAGGGTTTAATCACGTTATAAA
This sequence comes from Elopichthys bambusa, assembly GCA_037101425.1. NCBI lineage: Eukaryota > Metazoa > Chordata > Actinopteri > Cypriniformes > Xenocyprididae > Elopichthys > Elopichthys bambusa. The sequence continues at coordinate 31,549,810 of CM074444.1, read as the reverse complement.
ACACACGCCTTATTCATTATAAGTTATGTGTAGTGAATAATTCATAAATTACCACTGCTTCCGTTTCATAATTACACTAACTACCTAAAATCTTCACAAATACAGACCCAGATTGAAGGTTTTGCCTCCATATTTTGTTGAAATTTGGCTAGTTTCGAACCCTGTTCTGGGTAGTAACTGCATATTATCTGGATTGCGTAGTCATATTCCACTTGTTAAGTCATCTTCATTTATATAGTGCTTTTCACAATACATATGGTTTCAAAGCAGCTTCACAGTGACAATAGGAAAATTAATTGACAGATTGTTTTGGATTTATAGCAGCGCTAAAAAAAATATATATATATATTATCGAGCTAAAGTTGGTTTTTGATTGAATCATTTCAATTGTAAAAATGGTTAATTATTACTTTAGGGGCCACTTAAATGACACCTTTCCTACTGAAAACCGAATATCCTTAATGCTTTCTTGACGTTCATTCACATGTTTAGTCTATAGGTTTGCGTGTTTGAGTATGTGTGTGCAGAAGCTTGGTCTTTTTAAAAAAGTGATATTTGCCAAATTACTTGTCTGGTCCGCATAATACAGAAAAATTAGGATCTATGCGAACTGGAATAATTTGATAACGTTTTATCTATACATAGGGAAATGGGCCTTTGTTGAAATGTTTAGTTGAAACGTCAGGGCTGCGTTATCATCATGTCTAAATGCAGGTCCTTCATCTCATCTGGGTACGGCCTGGATCTGGCAGGCTGCGGCAAACCTCGGGATAAACAGAGAGAGACTAATATTAGCGTAGACGTCATTCTTCTTATAATGTAGCAAGTACATCAGGTGTTATGGGAAGTGTTCCCGGTTCCGGCTGCAGCCTAACAATTTACATGATTTGAATTATAGAAGTAGATAATGGTTTATGTGCAAGTTTAGTCTAGATTTAAACTAACAGAGTGTGTCTGCTTCCCAAAGACTGTTCCAAAGTTTAGGTGCTAAATAGGAGAAGGATCTACCACCTGCAGTTGATTTTGATATTCTAGGTATTATCAACTGGCCTGAATTCTGAGATCGCAATAGATGTGAAGGACTATAATGCGTTAAGAGCTCGCTCAGGTACTGGGGAGCTAAACCATTTAGTGCTTTGTAGGTAAGTAAAATCTCTACGATGTTTAATAGGGAGCCAATTGTCATACTTCCTGGGTCTAGTAAGAACTCTAGCTGCTGCATTTTGGACCAGCTGGAGTTTGTTTATTAAGCAAGCAGGGCAACCACCCAGTAAAACGTTATCTAGCCTTGAGGTCATGAACACATGAACTAACTGTTCTGCATTTGTCATTGAGAGCATATGTCGTAGTTTAGATATATTTTTAAGATGGAAGAATGCGGTTTGAATGCTAAACATCTCTTCGTTTACTACTTCAAACTGATAACGGTCAGATAAGTATGATTTGAACCATGACAATGCAATTCCACTAATGCCAACATCATTTTTAAGTCTATTTGATCACAATATTCTTTTAATGTTTATTTAATTTTGATGATTATAACAGACAACTAAGGAAAATCCCAAATTCAGTGTCTCAGAAAATTAGAATATTGTGAAAAGGTTCAATATTGAAGACACCTGGTGCCACAGTCTAATCAGCTAATTAACTCAAAACACCTGCAAAGGCCTTTAAAAGGTCTTTCAGTCTAGTTCTGCAGGCTACACAATCATGGGGAAGACTGCTGACTTGACAGTTGTCCAAAAGACGACCATTGACGCCTTGCACAAGGAGGGCAACACACAAAAGGTCATTGCAAAAGAGGCTGGCTGTTCACAGAGCTCTGTGTCCAAGCACATTAATAGAGAGGCGAAGGGAAGGAAAAGATGTGGTAGAAAAAAGTGTACAAGCAATAGGGATAACCGCACACTGGAGAGGATTGTGAAACAAAACCCATTCAAAATGTGGGGGAGATTCACAAAGAGTGGACTGCAGCTGGAGTCAGAGCTTCAAGAACCACTACGCACAGACGTATGCAAGACATGGGTTTCAGCTGTCGCATTCCTTGTGTCAAGCCACTCTTGAACAACAGACAGCGTCAGAAGCATCTCACCTGGGCTAAAGACAAAAAGGACTGGACTGCTGCTGAGTGGTCTAAAGTTATGTTCTCTGATGAAAGTAAATTTTTCATTTCCTTCGGAAATCAGGGTCCCAGAGTCTGGAGGAAGAGCGGAGAGGCACACAATCCACGTTGCTTGAGGTCCAGTGTAAAGTTTCCACAGTCAGTGATGGTTTGGGGTGCCATGTCATCTGCTGGTGTTGGTCCACTGTGTTTTCTGAGGTCCAAGGTCAACACAGCCGTATACCAGGAAGTTTTAGAGCACTTCATGCTTCCTGCTGCTGACCAACTTTATGGAGATGCAGATTTCATTTTCCAACAGGACTTGGCACCTGCACACAGTGCCAAAGCTACCAGTACCTGGTTTAAGGACCATGGTATCCCGTTCTTAATTGGCCAGCAAACTCGCCTGACCTTAACCTCATAGAAAATCTATGGGGTATTGTGAAGAGGAAGATGCGATATGCTAGACCCAACAATGCAGAAGAGCTGAAGGCTACTATCAGAGCAACCTGGGCTCTTATAACACCTGAGCAGTGCCACAGACTGATCGACTCCATGCCACGCCGCATTGCTGCAGTAATTCAGGCAAAAGGAGCCCCAACTAAGTATTGAGTGATACTTTTCATGTTCATACTTTTCAGTTGGCCAAGATTTCTAAAAATCCTTTCTTTGTATTGGTCTTAAGTAATATTCTAATTTTCTGAGATACTGAATTTGGGATTTTCCTTAGTTGTCAGTTATAATCATCAAAATTAAAAGAAATAAACATTTGAAATATATCAGTCTGTGTGTAATGAATGAATATAATATACAAGTTTCACTTTTTGAATGGAATTAGTGAAATAAATCAACTTTTTATATGACCAGCACCTGTATACTGTTTTTTTTTTAACAGGGCTAGTGCTGCATTTGACATGTAATTTGGAACCAGTAACAAATTAAATTTGTAAATAATCTACCCAGCAATACATACGAGACTAATAACCTAATATAAATCTAATGCACTGATTAATAAACTTACTTTATTTGTTTAGCATCGCTGCTCAAACTAGTGCTTCACAATGAAAAAGTCTTATTTCTTAACAGTAGTTAACAAACAACGACAAATACTTCTCAAGCATTTATTAATTTTTGTTCAAGTTAATTTTAACATTTACTAATACATTATTATGGTATCTGTCAGGAGTTAGTAAACAATAAGCAGAAGTAACGAACTTCCTCCATTTTGTTTGCGCTTCACTTCCGTTCTCCACGTACGTCGTTACACATTTCAAAATAGTAGTCACGAAATAATTCACGGATCAACACAAATAATTGAAATCAAAAGTTGTGTAGGTTAATATTCTGTGCTGACACGAACAGTTGTATTTATATTAGCTAAAATTATTAAACACTGTAACGAATATATTGCTCATTGTCAATGTTAAAAGTTCCTACAATATTGAAATAATTTTAACATCTTCACAATAAAAGACAACCCACAAAAAAAGTATGTGACATCCATTTATTACGCAATTAAGAGACATTTAAAATTACAAAGATCAGTTTATTTAAACACCTGAATGTTCTGTAGTCAAAGGGAAACACAAGAAACACCCACAAATCAAGCAGGATTAATGATAATGTTTCCATGTCTGCCTGAGGAATCCTGTGACGGTGACGGATGAGACTAGAAAACAGACTTCTGCTCGGTCAGGAAAACAAACTCACGTGGCAAAACTGAAAAACAGTATCAAGCCAATATATTTATTCAGCTCAAATGATCGTGTTCCTATCAGAAGACCCAAGAAACAGGAAGTGAAACACGGATGGACACATTATTCTCCGTTTGCCTTTAGAAAATAAACATGATTTGTGATGTAAAAATGTCTTTATAAGAATCTCCACCTCTTGAAAAATACGCTCTAGATCTAGGAAACAAGCTTATATGAATGCATTTAAAAAAACGAACAATTATTCAAAGTAATTTATAATATTGCAATAATAAACATTTGCTGGAGAGATGCTCGGACAAATCCCTGTGCTGATCAACACACACACACACACACACTCACACACACACACAGCTCAGGATGGACGGTGCAGGGAACTCTGGGAAGGGTCAGGGCTGTTCTAGCACCCTGCAGGAGAGGCCCTGACGCCCCAAACGCAGACATCAGCCCTGACCGCTTTACTCGTGTGTGTGTGTGTGTATGTATGTGTGTGTGTGTGTGTGTGTGTGTGTGTGTGTGTGTGTGTGTGTGTGTGAGAGAGAGAGTCTGATCAGGCACCGGCTGGTACATGCAAACAGGAAGTACCCTAATAGTCTGCTGCCATAAAACAGAGAGACAACCACGTTTATCACCGCCACCCCACCCCACACTAAAACTACCAACAAACAGCAAGAGAAAGAGAAAGAGAGAGAGAGAGAGAGAGAGAGAGACGGAGGCTCAGGCGCGTTCTCCGCGGATGCGGCGCGCCAGCTGGATGTCTTTGGGCATGATGGTCACACGCTTGGCATGGATGGCGCACAGGTTAGTGTCCTCAAACAGACCCACCAGATACGCCTCGCTGGCCTCCTGCAATCACACACACAGAAAGTCACATGACCTGACATCAGACACGAGAGTCACATGACCTGACATCAGAGGAAGCAGCGCTGTTTTAGTATCATTAAGCTATAGTTTTTGTTCAGAGTTTAAAATGTCTATATAGTTTTTATTCATTTTTCAGTTTGAGTTATTTTAGTACATCAAGGGTTAAACTAAATGAAAATGTCTATATAGTTTATTCATATTTTGAATTTGATTTGATTTTTAATATTTTTAATATATTTTTTTATTTTTATTTTACTTTAGTAACTTTTAAAAAGGTCTATGTACTTTTTAAAATTCAATTTTAGTTATTTTAGTACATCAATTTAAACTAAATTAAAATAGAAAGGTTTTTTAACTATGTCTATTTGGTTTTTATTCATTTTTATTTCAGCTATAGTTTTAGTAACTTTAGTACATCAAGTAAAACTAAATAAAACAGAGAAATGTTTTGTTATATTTTATGTCAGTTAATGTTTATGTTTATCACATGTGACTCTCTGGCTGTAGTTGGCGATGTGACGGACCTGCAGCGCTCCGATGGCGGCGCTCTGGAAGCGCAGGTCGGTCTTGAAGTCCTGTGCGATCTCTCGGACCAGACGCTGGAAGGGAAGCTTGCGGATCAGCAGCTCGGTGGACTTCTGGTAGCGGCGGATCTCACGCAGAGCCACGGTCCCGGGCCTGCAGGACACAGACAGAGCCGTTAGCGCTCGTCCCATGAAACATGGAGCCGTGCGTCACGTGACCTCCTCACCTGTAGCGATGGGGCTTCTTGACTCCTCCGGTCGACGGAGCGCTCTTACGGGCCGCTTTAGTCGCCAGCTGCTTACGAGGAGCTTTTCCTCCAGTCGACTTACGAGCGGTTTGCTTAGTACGGGCCATCCTGACACACGATCACCTGAAACTGAACAATATTACAGAATTCAGATGATGAGGAGATGAACACATTCACATGACACTTCCAAAGAATATCTAATAATCATGTTATACTAATACACAATCACAAAAAGTGACCGTTAGATAACAAAATCCGTAAATCCATTATTAACATTTCAGGATTCCAGCAGGTGCTTAAAACAACATCAAGCTTAACATGTCAATCATGTCTCAAAGGTCAGCCCTTATGGCGTTAATATTCATAAGCCGACCAATCAGAGTGCAGGAAATAAACCAGACGGTTGGCGTTAGCCCCGCCCCGCATCTGTGAACATCATGGCGCCTGTTTGATACGAACTGAAAACAGAGGGAGAAAAGACACGAACTAACGATAAAACTTCGACAATTTCATTAGGAATTACTCCACTGTTCTTGCCATTTACACTCGGACAACAAAGAAAAGACTCTAGGGAAGCATTATCGGATGTTTAAAGCAGGAATGGAGGCGTTTATGTGGATTTTCGGCGTTTGCGAAATATCAGTTTATTTTGGTTGGAATTTTGCAGCTCGCGCGGCTGAAGCGCTTCAGTATTTCTCTCATATAAACACAGACCCGCTCAAATTCACACGAATTACCACAAAACGCGATTTTTTTTCTGCCTGAAATAACAATTAAATATTACACTTGTATATTCACACGGGCTTGATCGTCTTACCTTAGTGGAAATTGTGTTTAAAGAGTGTTTAGAGTTGAGCTTCAGTATTATTTACCGTCTCTCGCGCACAATGGCAGCGGAAATGCGCCAATCAGCGGCTCCCACAATGCACCGCGGTGGAGTCTTTACTGTGTGTTAGAAAAATCATCTGTTAAAATCACTATTCTGTATTAAAAGACATGTATCAGCACACTTCATCCTGATGTCAAACACATGATCACTGCACAGATAGGAAGTTTTCCCCTCACTGAAAGTATTGTGTTGGAATCAGATGGTAGCCTATTATTATTATTATACTATTTTGCCATATTTCTGTTTATGTGCTTTAAAGCAGGTTTTCAGTCTTTTAGATCCACAAACCCCATATATGATCATCCTTGTGCGATGAACCCCCATTCTAAAATGTAAAAGACAGCTATTTTTATTGTGTAAAAATATTATTTAGAAAGTATTTCGTTTCTATTATTATACATTATTATGCTTTTTTACTAATAATTTATTGTTTTAATATTTTTATTATTTATTTTGATAGAAAATGTAATAAATGTATTTGTTATTTATTATTATTTATTAATGTATGCATTGTATTATTTTATTTAATTTGTTTTAATATTTTTTATTTTCACGAAATTTATTTAAATCAATTTCTATTTATAATAATTGTTTGAATAAAATATTTTTAATTTCAATTTTATTTGATAAATTTATCAGTTTTATGTTATTTATTTTAATCAAATGTATTTAAGTCCATTTTTGTTATTTTTTTGTCTTTTATTAGTTTCATTTCTTTTTAATAATCGATTTTTATTATTTATTTTATTCACATTTAAATCAATTGTGTATTTTCTATATTATTTTATTTAAATTGATTTTTATTTATTTTAATCACGCTTATAAGTACATTTTATTTATTTATCTATTTTACTATTTTATTTAAATAATTATTTATTTCAATCAAATGTAGTGGTCAAATTTTATTATTTATTTTGTCTTTTATTGTAGTTTTTTAATAAAATGTATTTAAATAGATTTTTATTATTTATTATCACAATTAGGTTGATTATTTTTATATATTTTTTAAATCGATTTTATTATTTACTTATCCATTTTATTATTTTATTTACTTCAACTATATTTAAGTCAAATTTTACCAATTTTATTAAAATCGATTTTTGTATTATTTTAATCAAATGTATTTGAGTCGATTTTTATAATTTATTTAAATCCATTTCTGTTATTTTTAATCAGATTTATTATTTATCAATTTTATTTAAATAATTTATTATTTATTTTAATCAAATGTTTTTTACTTTTTTGTTTAATTTTATCATTTATTATTTTATCTTTTTTTGTTGTTGTTTTTTTACACTGTATTTCTCTGAACTTTTTCACGGGCCCCAGTTTGAAAACCAAGTTACAGCCACATGAACCTCTATTAAAGAAACTTACCACACCTAAATGACGATAAGCGGGACTGTTTTTCATTACAGAAATGTTACTGAAGTTTTGCATGAGTAAAGAAAACATTAACCTACAAAACAATGAATCATAACACAATCACGAGATGTGTCTACATAACGTCTGACACATGAAATCTGCATCACTGACATGGAGAAAACAGATACCTGAGAAATACTCAGATAAAACGCAGCACTCAATAACAGTTCAACACCAATTTATTGTCTGTCTAGTACAAAGATTTGCTCTTTAGACTTGCACACTTACAAAAACAAACATAATTCATCACCTTGTGATAAAAACCATGAAAGGGTGTAGAAAAAACCTGAGTGAGTGTCTGCTAAATATCGCACTAAACAACTCATGAAGAAATATATCAAATGGTATAAAATAGCTACAGTCCGTTGCTACATACGCTCATCAATAACAAAAAGACAATTGGGACAAAATCCCAGAATGCTCGACTGAACAGTCTCAGACATCACGGGAAAGAAAATCATTCAAAAAGACTCAAAACAACACAGATATTTGAAGAAGAGTGTTTGACGACCGTTCCAGTGAGGAGGTTAGCACCCGAAGTGAGACTGTCTCTTGATTCAGATCAAAACCCCACTGACGCTTGATTTAGTGCCTTCAGTCCGTCACCCTGAGGGCTGGAGCTCTCGTGCAGACAGTCACATGACACGTCACAAGAGCTCGGACTTCTGAGAGGACGAACCGACAGAAACACACACACACACACAAAACAGCAACAGAGATGAAGACAGAGTCGGACGAGGAGGAGACGGAGGCTCAGGCGCGTTCTCCGCGGATGCGGCGTGCCAGCTGGATGTCTTTGGGCATGATGGTCACACGCTTGGCATGGATGGCGCACAGGTTAGTGTCCTCAAACAGACCCACCAGATACGCCTCGCTGGCCTCCTGCAATCACACACACACACACACACACACACACACACACACACACAGAGTCACATGACCTGACATCAGAGGAAGCAGCGCTGTTTTAGTATCGTTGAGATCCTGCTATAGTTTTTGTTCATATTTTATATATATTTTTTGTTTTCATTTTAGTAATGTATACAAAATACATCTATATAGTTTTTATTGTTTTTTTGTCAGTTTTAATTATTTTTGTAAATCAAGATAAACTAAATGAAAATTAGAAATGCTTTTTTTGTCCTTTTAAAAACAAAATGTCTATAGAGTTTTTATTAATTTTTATTTCAGGTTTACTTTTGGAAGTGCATGTCTGCTACGGAATAAAATAAATAAAAAAGGTAATTGTTACTTTTTATTTCAATTTTTATTCAGTTTTAGTTCTTTTAGTAAATCAAGTTGAACTAAATGTTTTTTTTAATGTCTATAATTTTTATTCATTTTCATATTTCGAATAAAATTTTATTTTTAATGTTACATTTTATTTTTTAATATCAAGTATTTTAATATTAAGTGTAATTTAATAATTTAATATTTAAATTTTACTTCAGTAATTTCTTAAAAATGTCTATATACAGTTTTTAGTTTTCATTTTTAGTTATTTTAGTACATCAAGCTAAACTAAATAAAAATATAATCTTTTCTAAATGTCTATAGTTTTTATTCATTTTTATATTTTAAATAATGATTTTATTTGTAATTTTTATATATTTTTTTTAATATTAAGGGTGATCATTTAATTAATTTAATTATCTGATAATTTAATATTTTATTTTTAATTTTACTTAATTTTTTGAAAAGTCTATAGTTTTTATTTTCATTTTTATTCATTTTTTGTTAGCTAAACTAAATGAAAATGAGATTTTTTTTACCTTAAAAAATATATACAGTATGTCTATATAATTTATTCATTCATATTTAGAATTACATTTTATTTGTAATCTTTCAAGAAATACATTTTTTAAATGTCTATATAGTTTTTATTCAGTTTTAGTTCGTTTTGACTTATTTTAGTACATCAAGTTAAACTAAATGTTTTTTTAAAATATGTCTATATAGTTTTATTCATTTTTATTTCAGCTATAGTTTTAGTAACTTTAGTACATCAAGTAAAACTAAATAAAACAGAGAAATGTTTTGTTATATTTTATGTCAGTTAATGTTTATGTTTATCACATGTGACTCTCTGGCTGTAGTTGGCGATGTGACGGACCTGCAGCGCTCCGATGGCGGCGCTCTGGAAGCGCAGGTCGGTCTTGAAGTCCTGTGCGATCTCTCGGACCAGACGCTGGAAGGGAAGCTTGCGGATCAGCAGCTCGGTGGACTTCTGGTAGCGGCGGATCTCACGCAGAGCCACGGTCCCGGGCCTGCAGGACACAGACAGAGCCGTTAGCGCTCGTCCCATGAAACATGGAGCCGTGCGTCACGTGACCTCCTCACCTGTAGCGATGGGGCTTCTTGACTCCTCCGGTCGACGGAGCGCTCTTACGGGCCGCTTTAGTCGCCAGCTGCTTACGAGGAGCTTTTCCTCCAGTCGACTTACGAGCGGTTTGCTTAGTACGGGCCATCCTGACACACGATCACCTGAAACTGAACAATATTACAGAATTCACAAACAAACCAGATGCTGCTTGAGTACGTTTAAAGAGTAAATATGCAATGAGGTTAATAGTACCAAATGGTAAATAAACACAGCCTTTCCATAAATTACACAAGTTTAGGGTACAATTATTGCATCTGTAATAAGTATTATTTTAATTATAAATTTGTATTATTAAAATTATTTTCTAAAAGAGTTTCAATAGTCTTGTATTGCCAAACGGAATATATAAAGGCCTTCTCCTGCTGTTCTCAAGTAGTTTTTTGTAAATAATTAACAGAACTGCAATAAAATGTTTTGGTCTGACCCTCCATTACGTCAATGATTCATTTCAGTAGTCGTCAGACAAGTTTCACGGGGTTTCCCATGGTTTTTAGTGTGACACCCATCAATCAACATACTCGCTGCCTATAAACGCGAGTTACAGACTGATGGGGCGTGGCTTCAGTCGCTCCGCACCAATCAACGCTCAGTGTGCAAGTTCAGCACCGCCCCGCTGCGCGGATGACATAATGGCTGCTTGAAATTTGAGCGAAGAGATAAAATAGCAGTTTATAGCGCGAAGCACAAATAACACGATTTCCAGCGTATTACAACAACACAGATCGCGTTTCACGGCGTACAGCGGTAGCGAACACTGTCAACAAGCATTTCTGAAAACCACTGCGAGCAAAAGTGTGAGAATGAGTTTAATTCATCGAAGGAAAGCGATAATGATGAGACTGAGCGCGCGAGGCGTTTTTCTCATTTCAGAATCAGATCGAGACCCTTTTATAGCGATTTCTCCACACGATACTCATATTGCTCACACATGTGACGGATTCCCGTCACCGTTAAACGGGCCCGTGTGAAGTGTGTACCGGGCGAGGACTCACCTGTCGGGTGTTTCTCGAGGTTTTATTCCCCTGCCGAGGGTTTTTGCTGCTTGAAGAGAGTTTGAGGTGAAATGGCTGATGGTCTCCCATCATACACCGCGGCTCTCGCGCCTCATTACACTAATCACACACGGACGGTTCTCTGTTCTTTATGACGGTCTTTCTTTCTTTATAATAGTGTAAAAGCACAGTTTTAAAAGCAGAATCAGTTTTTACCACATTGAACACACTAGTCTTGTATCTTTTTGGTCAATGTACTACTGTAAAAGCAGTAAAAAAAACAGACAAACAAACAAAAAAAAACCAATATTTTCAGTAAAAATTACCTTAAAGCGACATAAAAGTCGAATAAATCGAAATGAAGACATTAAAAAGTCGAAATGATGACAAAACTACTATGTGATGATGAAAAGTCAATTGAAGTTAATGGGGAAAATAGTCAATAATGACAAAATTCGGATTTATGCATTAAAAAGTCTTATTATAATTTACAAAAGTCTTGATGACAAAAAGTCAAAATTATGACAAAGTCAAAATTCGGAATTATGAATAAAAAATGTCAATTATGACAAGTCAAAATTATTACAATTTTTTTTTCCGGAATTATGAATTAAAAAGTCAAAATGATGACAAACTAAATTCTGATTCAAAACGTCAATGACAAAAAGTCAAAATTATAACACTTAGTCGAAATAATGACAAAATTTGGATTCATGCATTAAAAAGTCAATTAACGCAAATTGAAATTATGACATTAAAAAGTTCGAAATTATGACAAAAAAAGTCATAATGACAAAAAGTCAAAATTATGACAAAGTCAAAATTCAGAATTATGAATAAAAAATGTCAATTATGACAAGTTGAAATTGACATTAAAAAGTCAAAATTATGACATTTTTTTTTTTTTTCCCGGAATTATGAATTAAAAAGTCAAAATGATGACAAACTAAATTCTGATTCAAAACGTCAATGACAAAAAGTCAAAATTATAACACTAAGTCGAAATAATGACAAAATTTGGATTCATGCATTAAAAAGTCAATGATGACAAATTGAAATTATGACATTAAAAAGTTTGAAACGATGACAAAACAATTCTGACTTAAAAAGTCAATGACAAAAAGTCAAAATTATGACATCAAGTCGAAATAATGAGAAAATTTGGAATTATGAATTAAAAAGTCAAGTTGAAATTGACAAAAAAAAAAATTCGGACTTAAAGCGAATGACAAAAAGTAAAAATTATGACACACTAAGTTGAAATGTCATACATTTCAGAATTATATAAATTAAAAAGTCAATTATGACAAGTTGAAATTAAGACATAAGACTTTTTATCATATAAATTTGACTTTTTAATCTTATAATTATCATCATAATTTAGAAAAAAAGTAAAGACACCTAATATAAAGTGGGACCAAAGCTTTAATATAAATAATGAGTTATCAGGTGGTTCTTACTTGTTTTTGCACAACCTTGAAGGTTGTGAAGGTTTTTGTTTTATATACAGCGAATCCACCCTGTAATATTTTCACTTTTTGTGGAAATCAAATGTCACATAGCTTGGTCTCGATTTATGTGTTCAAATCATTTACACAGAATAATAACTCAACAAAAGAACCATGCTTTGAAGTTTATGTACAAAAAAATCCACATTAGAGATATCAGATCTTCAGTACACATAAGGCACCAGTTTGTACGGCACTCGACGGCAATATTCTCGCCAGGCGTCGCCGTGCTTCTTCAGACATGACTCTTCGATCTCATTGGCTCGTTGCCTCAATAATTGAAAGCACTGGAGTGCCGGCAAGTACGGCAGAACGCTGGTGAACCCTAAATGGTAGACAAACAGCAGTTGAGATAAAACATGCAAAAACTGATTTGAATGTTTCCATGTCATGAACACGTGTGCAGGTACCCGTACCGCAGGGGAGACACCAGGCAAATATCATCAGAATGTCTCCTAGGTAGTTAGGGTGTCTAACCCATCCGAACCATCCAGAAACCAGAAGATGTCTTCCTGTCGGGCTTCGGATTGTGTGCAGACCTTTAGAAGAGGTCGAGATCATCAACCACCAGTACAGCATTGATTGGACCTACACATGCATTTACTTTTATGCATGCCAGAGTTTAAGTGAATCTCAGTCTTATGTTTTCTTGGCGTAACATTTATGAAGTAGTGTTTACATGGAGCAAAAATGGTCCTAAAACTCTTAAAGTAGAAGAAAAACACTGGATATAAATATCACACGGATTCGCAAAAACGACTAAAAACGCTGTATTCTGCTGCCAGGCCAGTAGATGGCGATGTCACTTTGTAAAGAAACATGCGCCTATAGACTGAACATGTAATACACATGCACATGACGTCACTGTTTTCACTAATTTGCCTTTTTGTAGTTTACATGGAGACGATAGACAGAGATGACTTTTCAGGCCCCCAAAACGCCATTGTCGTGTAAACGAACAGCCAAAACGAATAAAAAGTATTCAGTTTTTTGTTGAAAATGGTGTCGTGAAAACAGTCCCTCAGTTTGGAGTTAATCAGAGTCACTTCACTTCATTAGAACTTGATTAGTCCATTCTGAACACAGCCACAATTATAAAGAGGGGTGTAGACTTATGCAATTAAGTTCTTTTTTCTCTGAAATGTGTCACTTTGGTTTTCAGTGACTTTATATAAGTTGGCATTTTACACAAAGACGTGCAAAAGTTCTGATTTAATTTTTTTACATCACAAAAACCTGGGAGTATAGACTTTATATCCACTGTAAAATCAAGCAGGGCTGCGTTTCCCAAAGTGAACTATGGTCGGAAGTTACCAATAGATTTCAATGGGACTTACGACCATAGTTGGCTAATGATGCTTTCGTTAACGCAACCCAGGATGAGAATATAAAGAGGTTACACGTACAAGCGTAGGCCGGGTCATTTGGATTTCTACGGAAGCCATCTTTCTGCTCATTGGACAGGTAATAAATCAGGAAGCCAATACCTGTCAATACATTGCATTGAGCATTATAACAAATCACTAGCATGTTATACATCAGCATGTAATCACGCATGTTTCTTTTCTAAATGTGAAGTCTGATGGCTGATGAATGAAGATCACCGAAGAGCAGGCAGATGGACACGGCCGACAGGAAATGGATGTGATTGGGCCTCTGAAGAAGGAAGTAAACAGGAAGACTGGAGAAGAAAGGGATCCAGATGAACTCGCCCAAAATCATAATGAAGCCAATTGGCTCATCTGTGAACTCTTTGGTCGTCAGCACAGACCCCTAATAAACCGCATCATAAACATGACACAACATCAGGCACCAGAAATTGGCAGACAGAAATTGACGCCATTGGCAGATATTTGATCTTGTTTTAAGTATAAACTTAATAACTTCAGTAATTTTGTTATTCCAGTAAATGTATCTTGATTTAAGAATGTTTAGATATTTGTACTGGAATCGCATCACACATGACGGACAACAGACCCTTAAGCCAATGAGGAAACAATATGGCCTGCTGACCTCATCGATGAGGAAGTCCAGTATGTAAATGAGATGAAAGATGTTCACTAGCAGCAGACAGAGAGACAGTGAGTTCATCTCTATAGCGGTCAGGAGATAATTAAGATCCATCATGGCCTGCAGGACAAAAACACAGACGTCAATCACCTGTCATTTCATTTCTTCAAACTCGTGTACACAAACTCACCCAGCCGATGAATCCGATCCTGACCATGACGAAGTGTTTGACGTCGATGATGCCCAGACGAGGATCCATATTCTGACCCAGAGCAAACTTCAGCAGGGGATCCGCTATAAAACACAAACGACCTCTGAACACGCTTGTGAAAACAATTACACTACTTTAGCACACTTTTATGACAGAAATAAAGAATATACTAAAGTGTTTTCATACACTTAATTGCATGTTGTTTACATGTATATTAAGTGCAATTAGTTGAACTCGAGTGCTTTTAACCCACTTAAATACATCTTTATATGTAGGTTATAGGAGGTTTGTCGCACCTGTGTTGTCGTAGTGCACCTGTGCAGAGGCGTGTGTGTGGATCGGACACAGGTACAACACCAGGCTGAGCAGCAGAGAGACGGCCATGCCAGCGCTGACCAGAGAGAAGATCCTGTCTGTCATGGCGCCAGCCCGCAGGATGCCACAGAACCACAGCGCCGAGAACAGAGCCGCGCTCAGCAGGAACGCATACAGACCTGCAGCAGACGCAAAACCCTAAAATATGCTCAACACATTTAATATATATATATATATATATACCCAGAGATTTGTGTTCAATCTCCTACCGTTGAGTTTGTATTTTAAACGCTTTCCATTACAGCCCATCTTGCCTTCACTTACCTGAATAAAGGAGAATAAATGAAAATAAATAATGAATAATAGACTGCTGGTTTATGCGGGAAAGCTCTTGTTTCTGGTCTCACCTGTCCCACAGGTAGATGATAGAGCGCCGCCTGCAGGACAGTGAACAGCAGCACCACGGACACAGACGTCCAGTCCCAGATGGATCCGGCAGAGCCGAGCAAAACCCACGAGTCAGAGGAGGAGCGACAGCCGTCCAGCAGCATTATGAGAGAGACGCCCAACAAAACACACACCAGCGACAGATCTGACACACACACAGAAATATGCAAATGAGGTATTATCAAATTAAATATGCACTAATTTGCATACATTTACAGAACAGAAACAAAGATTGGATAAAGTCAGGTTGCAAATTCTTGTTTTGTTGACGTATTAACCCACTGATACATGAATTATATATTGCGATGTGAAAGTCAATAGTTGGTCTCTATGTAACCCCTCTACCCAGGTCCTACCCGCCCCGCTCTGTGTGGGCCTCCAACCCGGGTCTCTGGCATGAGAGTCGGACTCTCTAACAAGGAGGCTAAAGGCTGCAACCTCTAGCGTCAGTCGCTAGAGCATCTCTTGAGATCAGAGGAGTGAGGTTTACGTGCACAGTGACTAGTAGCCGGCCTCCGTTACATCTATAATATGAATATAAGATATAAGTAGAGCACTTACGGATGTTGTTCCATTTACTGTGGACCTGAACCACACCTTTGCCATCATCATCTTCATCCTTGAGCTTATGTGTGTCTGATCCATTCCTGTGTAGCTGTAGGACAGAGGTGTGTAAACATACAGCGAATCTGGAATAAACACTGGATTTCATTTCAGAAGTTCACCTGATGTTCTTGATTGGGAGACGTCATAGTCACAGTCCGTGCATACTCGTTCAAACCCATTGTGCCAACTCAAACGTTAAAATCAGCTGTGAACTTTAACACTACAGCACAACTCCACACTACTGCATTCACCAAAGACAGAGGTTTTTATGCTCCAGCTGTTACTACACATACTGACACATTGCAATATCTCTGAATGAAACGTGCAATAGCAGAGAACGTTTAACGGACGCCCCTTACTTCCCTCATTCTGAAAGAAATCTGATGAAAACCTCAAACACTTCATGAAGCTGCCATGAAAATCCCCTGGAATGTTCTCTGAACTGTAACTAATGTTCTGGCAAGGTTCTCTCAAAGTTACGAACAAACGTTCTTCCAGTAACATTAATAGAACGTTCGTTCAAAGTTATCTGGAATTTAATAATATTGTCAAAACGTTAGCACAAAAACAAAGGGAAAAAGTAATATTTTATTTAGATGTTTTTTTTGGTAACGTTTTTTTAAATGATACTACGTGTTTCAGAATGTTCAGTGAACATTCAAGAGTAAACGTTCAGAACATTTGAAAGCAACGTACTGAAAAGAACATTTAAAAGTAACATTCAGAGAACATTCAAACGTAACGTTCAGAGAACATTCAAACGTAACGTTCAGAGAAGATTCAAAAATAACATTTACGAGAAAATTAAAAGTAACGTTCGGAGAACATTTAAAAAAAGTAAAATTTAGAGAAAATTAAAAGTAACGTTCGGAGAACATTCACACGTAACGTTCAGAGAACATTCAAAAGTAACATTTATGAGAAAATTAAAAGTAACGTTTGGAGAACATTCAAAAGTAACGTTCGGAGAACATTTAAAAAAAGTAAAATTTAGAGAAAATTAAAAGTAACGTTCGGAGAACATTCAAAAGTAACATTTAGAGAAAATTAAAAGTAATGTTCGGAAAACATTCAAAGGTAACGTTCGGAGAACATTTAAAAGTAATGTTCAGAGAACATTTAAAAGTAACATTTAGAGAAAATTAAAAGTAACGTTCAGAAAACATTCAAAAGTAACGTTCGGAGAACATTTAAAAGTAACGTTCAGAGAACATTTAAAAGTAACATTTAGAGAAAATTAAAAGTAACGTTCGGAAAACATTCAAAAGTAACGTTCGGAGAACATTTAAAAGTAACATTTAGTGAACATTCAAAAGTAACATTTAGAGAAAATTAAAAGTAACGTTCAGAGAACATTTAAAGTAACGTTTAGAGAAAATTAAAAGTAACGTACTGAAAAGACCATTTAAAAGTAACGTTTAGTGAACATTCAAAAGTAACATTTAGAGAAAATTAAAAGTAACGTTCAGAGAACATTTAAAAGTAACGTTTAGTGAACATTCAAAAGTAACATTTAGAGAAAATTAAAAGTAACGTTCAGAGAATATTTAAAAGTAATGTTCAGAGAACATTTAAAAGTAACGTTCAGAGAACATTTAAATTCAAAAGTAACATTTAGAGAAAATTAAAAGTAACATTTAGAGAAAATTAAAAGTAACGTTTAGTGAACATTCAAAAGTAACATTTAGAGAAAATTAAAAGTAACGTTCAGAGAACATTTAAAGTAACGTTTAGAGAAAATTAAAAGTAACGTACTGAAAAGAACATTTAAAAGTAACGTTTAGTGAACATTCAAAAGTAACATTTAGAGAAAATTAAAAGTAACGTTCAGAGAACATTTAAAAGTAACGTTTAGTGAACATTCAAAAGAAACATTTAGAGAAAATTAAAAGTAATGTTCAGAGAATATTTAAAAGTAACGTTCAGAGAACATTTAAATTCAAAAGTAACGTTCCCATGATGTTTGCAGAAAATGGAATGTTCCCTTAACGTTCACATAACGTTTTTAAACCCTGGATGTTTTGAACGTTCATGTCAGAAAAAAAGTTTTCCTAATTTAATGGATATAGTTTAATGGTTAAACGTTAGCAAAACCTTCTGAGAATAAATTTTTTTAAGAGTCTCTGTTTGCAATCAGATTTGCACCTCAAAAGACGTGTAAGAGAGGAAGGTGTGTGTGATCTGTGTCTGAATCCATAATTGAATTATTTAATTATGTCTGTGAAACACTGCATTAGTGCACATTATGACATATGCAGAGGGGCAAAATAAACGCATTTTCACTAGTTCGGTTAATTAAATTCATTAGTATAAGTCATTACAAATAACAATGCAATGCATGAGTATTTGATGTTTTAATAACAGATTCCCATATACAAACTGTATATTGTGATATTGTTGGCCACGTCACCAGACTCAGGCATATAACTGTGTGCTAAATAAAAACACATGCATTGGAAATTCAATGACTTTAAAGGAAAGCAGTGTGGAGGAATGGATTCTCCATTGAAATCGTCCATTTTCATACGTCGACATCATCTGTTGGATACACACTTAAATGAGACAAAACATCTGTCAGCATTTGCAAAAAAAAAAAAAAAAAAAAAAAAATGGATAGTATTGTTTAAGCAGTAGTTTAAAAAAAAACGTACAATAAAAATACAAAAAAACGTTCCAACATCCACTAATTGGTCCATTGCATGTCTCCAGTTAACAGCAAAGACAATCACAACGCTACAGCCATACAAAACAAAATCCCAAAATATCTGAGATAAAAAAATAATAAACACAAATGAGACTTAAGTGTTAAGCATACATACCGCCGGGGCTAAAACACTGTTTTTTCACATAATGTTTTGAGATTATGTGGGAATGATCACATACGAGTTCGGTAGCTTGGCCTTTGTCTTAAATACAAGCTGCCTCTAGGAGAAGAAACTTCCATGCCGGGATCACTAAAGTACACATAAAAACCACATTCAGGCTACAACCAGTGCAACGACCGGTTTACATAGTGTTATTCTACGCAGACGTCTAGAAAGACTCAATGTCCTCAAATATGGCTTATTACAAACTTCTCTAGCAAGCCTAGCAGCACACTACTGAGTGTTTACTACTGAGAAAACAATCCATTCTTAAGGTAAGTTCACTGTCAGGGTCACAAACGAAACAGGGAACGTTCTGGCAAGGTTCTCTCAAAGTTATGAACAAACGTTCTTCCAGTAACGTTAATAGAACATCCGTTCAAAGTTGTCTGGCCTTTAATAATGTTTTCAAAACGTTAGCACAAAAACAACTTTTTTTTTTTTAATGTTACTACTTGTTTCGGAACGTTCACAAAAGTAACGTTCCTATAATGTTTGACGAATGAATGTTTGCTTTATGTTCACATAACCAAGAAAAAAAAAAAAACTGTTCAGAGAACATTCAGAAGTAACGTTTTCATAACTTAATTGGAACGTTAGCAAAATGTTCCTAGAATATATTTTTGTTAGCTGGGTCAATATTTGCAAGGCTTGGTTGAGAAACAGATTTTGACGACTTATTTGAGCTGTAGGAACTGACAGTACATGTGATATCCATTCTCTACAGAAGACATTAGCTATGTTTCCATTCAAAGTTGCGAATTTAATTAGAATATGGCATAAAACATTTGCGAATGAAGCAGTGTTTCCTTCCTATGTGTTCAAGAGAACAAAATAGTCACTTCCTGGGAAATTGGTGCTAAAAAAAGTCAGAATTGAAAAAATGCAAACTTAGGATTCCGAGAAAAAAGTCAGAATTCTGGGATGCAAACTCAGAATTCTGAGAAACGATTCAGAATTGCGGAATTCAAACTCCGAATTTCTAGTAAAAAGGCAGAATTGGAGGGAATTAAACCAAATCATTCTGATGACAGACTTTGAGTCAGGTGTTTCAGAACCACCAAACCAACATTTGAGATGCTGCGATGCAATTGTCCAGTTATCCAATCACAGCCTCTGCTGAGGTTTTGAGGGATTTATTCGGTAAATGTGTTTTCGTCGTAGTTTATCCGCATGTCTTCTTATTGGATAAACAATGATCCACCTCAACTGAGCTTATTTTTAGTATTTATGCGCATTTTGGCATTTCCATCCAGAGTTTTTTTATGCGATATCCCAAAATAGGTGGATGGAAACATAGCTATTGAATGCCATTGGTTATGATGGGTTAGTTCTGTTAACATGATGTTAAAGCTGATCTGCTTAATGGGAATAATCAAACTGAATGCCAAAAGACGTTTGAAACAACATTGTCCTTTCGAGAAGTCTGCATGACACACTTCACATCAGTGATCCAGACTCCTGAAAATAGTCCCTCCAACGAGCTCAAATCAACCTGTAAATGTGCAAAGTTTTGCAAGAGGCATAGCAGGTGTAAGGAATAGCGCCTACTCCATGCTACAAGAGTTAAACGTGTCGAGAAGTTTCTCTCTTTGATTGCATCTGACTTGTGTTTCAACAAGGCAAATTTCAAGAGATCCGCCTCCAGGAGCTCTAAACAGTCAAAACGGCGCGAACCTTCGATTTCATTCAGCGGTGACGTTGCTTGCTTAGCAAAAACTTAGTAAATATATAAAATCTCGCTTTCATGATTCGTACACCATTTCTAGACAACATTAACCTTGTAAATCTCTCTAATCTATGAAGCAGAGAACTCGTCTAGCACTCTCAAACTCCCATCCGACAGCTTATGAAGCACTAGCACACAAGAACAATAAATCATCAATTCCCTAAAATCTGCAAACATTCAATGCATCTGTCGCTATGTACAATATAGGATCTTCATATATTAATTATTCGAGTTCATTATTCCATTATAGAGCAGTCTGAATATGTACAATAGAAGACTCCATGATCAAATAAATAAATAAAAAGTAAAATGGCCGTGGCTTTCGCAGTGTTATAGAAGAGGCCAGCAGGGTTTCTGCAATGAAGAGTCTCGATCTTCGATCGTTTGCAGTCTGTCTGCAGGCGAGAGCTGAAGTCGCAGCTGTGCATCATGGTCCCGTGTGCATTTACATGTGATGTTAATGTGCAACTAAAGCGTGGATGGGTGAAACGCTGGCTCCTGGCTCTCGGGGGATTGAGGCTTCGGCTATACCACGGTCCCGCTCGGCGAGTTTCCATTCTGTGCTGACAGCGGTTGAGTCGGATGCTAGTGCAAAGACACAAGAAACAGCATGAGTTTGACTGTGAAACCACTGGTGCTTGGCAAATGCTTTCAACATGTTTGCCACATCTGAAAATGACAAGCCAGAAACATGAAACCATATTGTTTTTATTTGAAGTACATGTCTTTAACCTGTCAGCCACTTTTTGAGCATATTTGGTTGTAATCCTTGAAAATCCTTCAGAAAATGAGTAGAAGAGTAAAAAAAAAAGTTTTATAAAACATTATAGAGCATTTTATACAAAATATATTTCACAAAATAATTTGGACTTTAAAATTGGTACAAAGTTAAAGTCGTGCCTAAGCAAGTTGTGTTCCAAATTTGAAGTTGATATCACAAAAATTGAGGTTCTTATGGGGTTTTGTTTAAGCGCAGTACCAAAAATAGCCCCCGGTCATGCATTTGATGCGTTCTCCTGTCAAAAATATCTGTCACAATATCAGTTCTAAGAAAACAGCAGCCAAATATGGAAACTTGAGTCTCAGAGCTTTCCAACAATATGTCAAGATTAGAAAAAGAGTTGACTATAAAAGGTTTGACTTTATTAATATGTTAAATTACAACTAAAGTTAATTGGGTTAGTGTGCAACAGTTGGTTCCGGAAATAAAAATCTATTCATTTTTACATTCTAAAAGCCATCAGCACACATTATTTCAACTAGATTTTAAAATAACTTTTTTACAGTAGAAAAAACTACATTACCCATGATTCTGCAAAGAAATCTCCAAAAATTGGAGAAATGAAATTTTCTGCAAATTGCAGAAAAAGAACTCTCGCCCATGATGCACTGCGAATGACTTCTTGAATGACAATTGAATGTTTTCACTTATGTCATTCACAGTGCGTAATGGGATTGTAATTCTTTCCCTAAAGTCGTTAGGTCGTTAAGACTTTTCTAAAATCCTAATGAAAACAAAAGAAAGAAAAATACGTCCACCATTGCGCAAAATGCTTTACGTGTAGATCTGGACTCACTGCTTTGCCGGGTCGAGCCCAGGTGCAGATGAGGCCCTCCTGGCACGCAGTGATGATGCAATCGTTCATGAAGACGAGTACGGTGAGTCGCTCGTGGGCGATTTTCTTGCACACTAGCGGCTCCAGCAGCGGCACCTCGTTCATGCGCGGACACAGTGTGGTTCCTAAAACTTTAGCGCCATCTAGTCGATTGCTGCGCGGCGCCACGTTGATCTTATCGTTGCTTTTGCTAATGTTGCCGAGGCTGTGGTAGCGCTTGTGCTCCTTTTCCCCTCCCACCCCGGATTTGTCCGATTTGCGCTCTTGGAGCGACAGCGTAGCGAAGCGCCCGATGCTAAACGGCGCACTTCCTCCTCCGCTGCCGCCGCTGCCACTGCTGCCACCCGTGACGCTGCTCTCTGTCGCCCCCTGGATCTTGGAGGTGTTTGCAACGGCAGGGTGTGGAAGGGAATTGGAGCGCGACAGTGAGCGAGGTAAAGGTAGAGGCAATGTAGACGTTTGGTGCGAGGGATGATGGTGACCTTCGACTACGCTACTTCCGCTAGTGCTGTTCAATGCCGTGGATGCCGGAACGGTGGGGCCGAAGGTGTTCGTAAGCGCTCGGGAGAGTGGAAGTCGCGGATACAGAACGTCGTCTGTCAGGTCCCACAAACAGAACTGCGTGTCCTGCCCGACGGATCCGAAGCGGTACGATACGGACGACGCGCCACCTTTGGAGCTGTGCCGCGAGAGGCGCGAGAGCGTGCTGCTGGTGCGCACGCGGCCGAAGTGCAGCGCCCCCTGCTGGAGATCCTCCTCGCTGCCGCTGAGCTCCATCGGCTCGTCATCCTCCAGGTTAGTGGTGAAGGGGTCGAACGCCACCACGTTGACCCACGACTTGTGACCGTGTCCACGCGCCACCACTCGGCTCTCCGTGAACGACCACACCGTCACCAGGTCGTCCTCTCCGCCAGTGGCCAGGTACTTCCCGTCGGGGCTCCAGGAGACGCACAGCAGGCCCCCAAAGTAGCTCTTCATCACTCCCTGCAGCTCCATGGAGTCGAAGTGGAAGACGCGGAGGCAGCCGTCCTGTCCAACACACGCCACGTGAACACCGTCGGGCGAGAAAGCGAACTCGTTCAGGCCGCCCTCGCCCACCACCCAGCGGAGTAAAGGGTTGCGGGGTGTCTTGGTCTTGCAGGAGTAGACGGAGAAGCCCTCGCCCTGGCGGAGCAGACAGTACTGAGGAGCCGTGGTGCCGCATGGATGCTCCACGTTGTAGAGGTAGAGGTGACCACTGGCGTGAGATGCCAGGAAGAGATTCTCCGACTTGGGCAGCCATTTGAGACACGTCACCTTTGATTTGTCTATCAATCTCTGGGGAAGAAATCACACAAATATGACAGTATGAAAATTATACACTGATCAAATGTGACATTTATAATAATAAATGCTCAAAATACAATAAAATATATCACAGTTTCCACACAAATCTGAAGCAGCACAACTGTTTTCAACATTGATAATAATCATAAATGTTTCTTGAGCATCAAATAATCATATTAGAATGATTTCTGAAGGATCAGTAGTATATATATATATATATATATATATATATATTATTAAATCTCGCAAATTAATCACACGTCAAAATTTGGCTGAGAAATTATGAACTACACGTTTAATGGTTTTTTTTATTAATATGAAATACATAAAAATATTTTTGAAAAATTATGGAAGTTTTTTTTATGAAATGATAAGAAATTAAAACTGCCAGTAGGTGGCGGTAAATGTTTAATTGAGCATGTCATTGAGTCCTTCAATCATTAGATTTGTTTAAACACCTGATTCATTCAGGAATGAAATAAATTGAACCACTGGTTCACCTGATTGATTCGCTCAAACCGTAAATCTCATTTGTGGTAAATGAGATAAATATTATTATAATTATTATTCTTAGGCTGAATTATGACCTGTAATGTGAAGTATAAACTGGTAAGTCATGTTGTGTAAAATAATCTTTTCAGAACATACACAGCAGTATTTCCTGCTGAACTTGACGATCAAATAAGAAGCCACATACTACTTTCAGTTCAATATTACTGCGAGTTGTTAAAATGTAATAAAGTCATGTAATAAAGACTGTGAGTAAGAGCTTTTCATGCTTTCGATTAGATTGACAAACACAAACTGCCATGAGGAAGTTACAAAATGTTGCTTGCAGGGGTTTCAATATCTAAACAGGGTTCCTGTTTTCATATCACTGATGTAGAAACATGATGTCAGAATGAGGGATCCTAATGAACCGCACGGTGGATCTCCAGCAATCATTTATGCAATATTATGCAATCATTTAAGACGTTTCTCCTTATATAGAACCTTTTTGGCACTGCCAAAAAACCTTCGAGTTCTATTTAGAACCTTCATGTCTCGGAGTGTTACATTCATTGCCGATTCAGTTTGATTCCAGTAAATGAGTGTCATCTGATCTGCTCACCTCCTCGTTGAAGAGCTTGCTGGTCTCTTTCTTGATGGGGTCGAGGTACTGCACCTGTCCGGCGGAGAAGCCCACGATCAGAGCCACGCTGTCAGCGGTGGCCGAGTACTGGTTGAAGTCATGACACGTGGGCTGAGTTCCCTTATAGATGCGCTTGTCTATCGGCTTACTGAGATCCACCGCCTGCAGAGAGAGTCAGATATACAGAGGGGTTTGTGTGTCATTGAGGTTTTATTCATATTCTGAATTTGTATTTACTTTTATACACTGCAAAAATGATGTTCTTGTTTTCCAGCACAAAACATCCTAAAATCAAGATACATTTACTGGAGAAGCAAAATGACTGAAGATATTAAGTCTTGTTTCATTTAAAAAAACAAACAAACATCAAAATCAAGTGCAAAAAACAAGAACAAAAATCTGCCAATGGAGTCACTTTCAATTAAGTGTATTTTTTTAAGACCCCATTGGCAGATATTTGTTTTTGTTTTAAGCACAAATTCATTTAATTTTGGTTCATTTTGAATTAATATCTTCAGTCATTTTTCTTCTCCAGTAAATGAATCTTGATTTAAGAATGTTTAGATACTGGAAAACAAGACAGAAATACTGAGGAAGTGATATTTTTTCGTTTTCTTGTTAATTTTAGTTGAACTTTTAGTCATTTTCTTATGGAAGCTTGTTTCCACCACAAAATAAACATAAAAAAGGTAATTCTGACTTTTTAATCTCACAATTCTGACTTTATTTCTTGCAATTGCGAAATTATATCTAACTTTTTTCTCACAATTGCAAGAAAAAAAGTCCTTTTTTAATTGTTTATTCTGTGTT